>CM033472.1:108800954-109278454 GCA_019447015.1 Hymenochirus boettgeri
CCTTTAAGAGACGAAAAACTATAAGAAGGAAGTACAGGTAATCTCGTGTGATCCTGATGAAACCTGTTGAAACACAGTACAGGTGAAACGTACGTCGATGTCTAAGGACGGACTAGGAGAACGCTGAGGATTGGGGTGTGAACTGTTATCGTGGACACAAGCAGGAGACCGGGTGAAGACTTACAGAAGGAAGGGTGAGAGACTTCCGTTGTGAGGGCAGCGTGCGTCTGCAATGTTTACAAGTCCCGGTAAAGCTACTCTTTGCTATTAGATTATACCACGGAAATTATGTGTAATGTGATTCAACCCCTACAGACTGTCTCCTTAGAGTCCGATCCAGCTGCTATGTGTGCCGGGGACGCCCGGTAGGACTTACCTGCCTTTTTAGAACGGAGATACTTTGAGTTGTTACCCTATGCTAAGGATTCTGCTGTGATACGGACTTTCACTCACAGCTGAGGGGATACGTGAATTTATTGAGATCACTCAGTATCGCATACATTGTATGTGTATGGACAGTTTAGGTTGTGGCTACATTTTTATCTGGTTATGACAATTTTGATATGATGGGTTTATTATGTGTAAAGGGGACAGTTTTAATTATGTGTGTTTTGTGATATAATAAAGGATATCTTTTTGCATCGACAGTGGATCGAGTGTACTGATTAGTGGTACAAGTGTGTGAGTGCTATACTGGGGTACTAGAGCGGAGGGAGTCTATTCCCATCGCGTATTTTTGTGTTGTATGTTAATTATTTACCCCGAGCACCGTCTCAATAGTTTGAGATAACACAACCACGCTTTTCTAATACCGTTGTGCATTTACTTAATATTTATTATATGGATTTCCCATTGACTTTGTGAACTTCAGCTGTGAAGTGAATAATATAGTCCGCAACAATTAGGAATTGGTGAAAGCAGATGACACATTACCCTTTAAGGAGACAAATATCCAATGTGCGTCCAAAATGGGACGTAATCTGATTTGTTGGTAAAAACGGACATAACACATGGTGAGCAGTTGGAAATCACATTCTTTGGCGCTCCTAAATTGGGTTGTTTCCGGTGCCCTAATTGCACTACTTGCAGTCCTATGTTAACGGGCAAGGATTTTCCGCATCCCCATACTGGTAAACTGATTTTGATTAGGCACAGATTGACCTGTACCAGTACGTTTGTGGTGTATCTTTTGACTTGCCCCTGTGGCTTAAATTATATTGGTAAAACTATTACAACATTCAGGGAAAGGATGGCGAATCATAGAACTTGAATAAGGAATGTCCTGATTAATAAATCCATAAAAGAGAACAATAAATTTGGGGACTTATCTGTAGCACACCACTTCAAAAAACGAGGGGCATCAGTTGCCATCTCTCAGGTGCATGGTGTTTGATCACATCCCCATTGGTGATCCAACAGCCAACCCCAGAGGGTTGAACGAGATGGTCGTTATGAACTGTTTTTTATAGTGGGGTTGGTCCCCAGCCCTTTGGGTTTTAAGTGTTGGTTCTGTACCATGTTGTATAAACTACATATAATTTGTCCCTTGTGTTACTTACCTGTGTTTATGTGGTGTCCGTGAGGATCCTAGGTGGTTACTTATTGTGGGTCTGTAGTTCTGATGGTTTATGATTGTTTTTATGTATATTGTTTTTATGTATATTGTGTATTGGGGTTGCCTGGTGTTACACAGTCAGTGTTATCTCCGTATGACAGCTGTAAGCATACGTACTACGTTAGGCAGTGATGTGGTGACGGGGGGAGAGACGCGCTATGATTGGTCGGATGACCCCATGTGACGCGGGGGGGGGGGGGTGCGCTAGTATGACGCACCCGAAAGTATGTGTCCCGATACTGAGGCCACGTGGACGGAAGTCTAGCTGGGGAGCGTGCTCTGGGAAGCATGCATGCTCAGACTGTTTGGGCAGAGCGAGGCTGAGGTATATCAGGTAATCCTAATCCTTTTCATGTGCAGACACTTGGGGTAATTGGTGGGTGTTTTATAGGTATTTATTGTTCACTGTGTATTGATAATTTAGTCCTGAAGACGGCCCTATAGGGCTGAAACACGTAGACATGATGTGTGAATAAATTTGAGATATTGTTATACTGAAGTACCGCTGAGTGCTTTCAACGATTTTTGGAGATTATATATATATATAAAAATATGATATAAATATATATATAAATTTATGATCAAATAAAGGCATTTGTCTCCTGAAGATGGCCACGTGGTGGTTGAAACACGTAGATGTGTTGAACAAATAAAGGTGTTTGGAAAGTCCATTGGACCATTGGAGTGTTTCACTTATTTCTATAAGATCAGGTGCACTCATGGGGTCTTATATGCAAATTTTTATTATGTGCAACAAACTAGGCAATATTTCGGCCAAGCCTTGGATTGCGAAAGTGCTTCAGGTATGATGTGACTCTTGGATGCCTCAATGCAGAAAGCGTTAAGTTGCGGGATACTATTTCAGTGCAAAACTTAACTTTTAAAAAGCTTCGGGTGCACTGAGGAGCGCATGTAAATGAGTTTAAAACCCATGCTAACCTGATATTATATTGGGTAGCTTGAATTTTAGACTAATTTAAGCATATGCCCTTCTGTATTGTATGCTAATTGTATTGTTAGAGGTTTACAACATCAAATCTTAAGGTGCCCATACATATTACATATTCCTGACAAATCCTGTCGGATCCAAAAGGATTTTCCGAGTATCTGCAAGGTGTGGGGGTTGAAAACGACTGACTATACTACTAAAGTAGGGGGAGCCAATACAATTATGAGCTGTCTATGCGGTTATCACCGCATGGGTTCTGACCGATACCAATGGGATCTTCTGGTACACATGCAATTGTAATGACCAATTTTAGTAACAGCTACTGTATACCAATGTGTGTAGCGAAGCTTAAGAAAAGATGTGTGAGTTCAAAATATGTAGCAATCATGTTATTAATAAACCTGCACCTTTTCACAGCTTCAGTTCTGTGTCGCCTCTATATGCTCCACTGCACACATTTTGGTATAGCAGATGGTGTGGTGGGGTGGAACATAAACAATTCCTGGCATGCCTACTGGATACCCAAAAATCATTCGATTTGTTGAGCTGCTCAGTGGGACTGCTACTGGTCACTGCCTTTTTGCTTATTTTTTCAGGGAATCATACCTCCAATGTAACAGGCCAATAGCAGTTCCTGCTGCATTGTAATTCGCTGCAAAAACTTTTGTCATAAAAAAGCTTCTGTTATTGAGATACCATGCATATTGGTAGTAGTATTTAGCGTAGGAGCCAGAAGTGCAATAATAGTGTCCAGTACCATCTGTTATTACTCTGCTAGTATTTGCCAGTAACATTCCCAACCCACCCCCCCCGTTCACTAGAAAAGATAAATTTTATTAAATAGTGAGCACTGCATCCCTAGAACAATGAATTATTACATTTGGGCATAACATAGGGGCATATTTATAAATGATTGGTATCTGCATTCATTGCGACCAGTATCACAAAGAAAAGATAAATGCCACCATAACATCTACTAGTACCAGTCAAGGTCTGTTACTTAAAATTTGCCAACATTAAAGTGGGGACTTTAACAGAGTGGAAAATCAGAAATCACTATTATATGCTTAAAAATAGTCTAACACCCCCCCAGGACCCTAAAATATATTGGGAAACACTTAACAATGTACCGACACCTTCCAGGGACCTATTGGCAGACAAGATATATGGCTACTATGCATTTTCTCCACCTAAGACAATTTTGAAAGGATGAACTTAACACAATGTAATATTATCGCTGTTTATAAATAGGATTGAGCAGTTAAAGCAGTAATGTATGGCGATATGTGGTGGTACACAGTGGCGATAGCTGGCTGTAATGTATTTCAACGACTGTTATCGGTGCTTTATAAATTGTGCCAAAGTCCAATCCTGCAGATAATGGCGGCAAAAAAATTAACAAACCTTTATACAGTTAATATGCCCCATAGTCTAACCTTTACATTTTTAGACCCAATAGTTAAACAATACCCCCAGTGTTTGCAGTAAGACATTTTTATAACATATTTATAATGGCGAGCGGCATTGCGGCGAAATATTTCGTGGCCGCTGTGTTGTTTGGCCTTTTAACCTTATCAATCAGCACACAGGCAGATTATGTTACTAACTTTACTGTTTATCAAAATGCCGGAACACTTCCACCTTCCTTTTATACACATATACTGGTGGACTGATATCATGACATCCCTTTCTTTTTTTTATTTTTTTTTTTTTTACATGATAAAACAAAACAATCTATAAAGTTATTGTTCAATAAGTCTCTGTGGTTTTTTTACAATTCGCCCACTTGCAGTTCTAACAAGAGATGGTTGTGACTCAGTAACACTTAAATTTCTCCCAGGCATCTCCTGAACTGAGTCTTGTCTCTCCATGGAGAAAACACTGTCAGAGTCAGTGTCACCTTCTTGCATAGATTGATTAGTAAAGTCCTTGTGTGACTCCATGGATTGATTACTAAAGTCATTGTGTGACTCCATGGGGGCCTGAACTTGTTTTTCATTGGTTTTCAGTAAAAACCTCCTGTTCCGTCTGTATTTTGTCCCTGCAGGTGTCTGCACAATATAAGACCTTGGGTGATCAGTAAGTGCTGTAACGGTAACAGGATTCCATTTACCATCTTGCCATAATCTGACACGTTCTCCAACCTGTAGTGATGATAGAGGTTTAGCTCCTCTATCAAAATAACATTTTTGTTTCTGTTGTCTTTCTTTAAACAACCTTTGAACAGGAGCCTGTACTGGCTCAGGGTGTAAGAGGTTTGGATGTGTAAATAAACGTGTGTTTGCACGCCTACCCAAAAGTAACTGAGTTGGAGATGCTCCGATATCTTCCATAGGAGTGTTTCTAAAGTTCATCAGAGACATGTAAAGATCTTTTCTTTCAGTTTTGGCTTTTTTAAGCAATAATTTAATAGTCTGCACCCCTCGTTCAGCCAGTCCATTACACTGAGGATGATGGGGGCTTGATGTTATATGACAAAACTCCCATTCCTTAGCAAACGCTTGAAATTCCTTTGAACTAAACTGTGGAGCATTGTCTGAAATTAGAATATCTGGAATTCCATATCTGGCATATTGTGATTTAAGATGAGTTATAATTGTCGAACTTCGAGTGTCTTTATTTAACCATTCCACTTCAATAAATCTTGAATAATAATCTACTATTAGTAGGTATTCCTGTTGATCAAATGTAAATAAATCCACACCAATTTTCTGCCAAGGTCTTTCTGGCAAATTGTGCGGAATCAATGGCTCTTTTGTTTGAAACTTTCTATGAGTGTTACACACCTGGCAATTGAGTACCATATTCATGATGTGACTGGATATTCCAGGCCAAAAGAGCAAGTCTCTAGCTCTTCTTCTACAAGATTCTACACCTAAATGACCTTCATGGATGCGTTCTAGCATTTCCCCTCTCAGTTTTGAGGGAACAATTATTTTATCACCTTTAAAAAGGATTCCATCTGCTTCTGAAATCTCATCCCTAAAATTCCAGTAATCATTTAGTTCTTGTGATATTTGAGTTCTTTTGAGTGGCCAACCCTTGTGAACCACTGTGCTTAATTTTTGCAAAGTTACATCCTCCTGTGTCTCTTTTTTAAGAATTACCAATTTGTTCATTGAAACTGGTAGATTTGTAAGCAACATGTGAACTTGTGCTTCGATTTCTTCTACTGGCTCATCTGTATTGGGAATATAAGCTCTGGATAAGGCATCCGCTATATACATTTCCTTTCCTGGAACATATTTAACCTTCAGACTATATTTGTGTAATCGCATCAACAGTCTCTGAATTCGAGCAGGGGCACTGCACAATGTTTTTTTCATGATGGCTTCAAGAGGTTTGTGATCTGTTTCAATCTCAATGTCTTTGCCATAAACATACTGGTGAAATCTTTCCACTCCAAACACAATAGCTAACATCTCTTTCTCTATTTGTGCATAACGTTTCTGAGTGGTTGTCATCGCCTTGGAGGCATATGCTACTGGCCTATTATCTTGAAGTAAAACAGCACCCAAACCATTTTGTGAAGCATCCACTGAAATTGTCACTGGGGAATTTACATCATAATATCTTAATACCGGTGATTCAGTAATCATAGATTTAAGCTTGTTGAATGCTTGCTGGTGTTCTTCTTCCCATGTCCAGATAACATCATCTCTGTTCAATTCCCGGAGTGCTTCAGTGTGGTCTGATAAATATGGAATAAATTTACCTAAAAATGTGATCATTCCAAGGAACCTTTCTAGATCTGTTTTACACTCAGGAGTGGGCATTTGTTTTATAGCTTCTACTTTGCTTGGATCAGGTTTTAATCCATCTGAGGACAGAATGTGACCCAAATATTTTATTTCTGTGAGGCCAATTTTGCATTTTTCTTTGTTTAATTTAAAATTCTTTAATCTAGCTCTTTCCAAGACCATTCTTAATCTTTGATCATGCTGTTCCTTTGTCTCAGCCCAAATCAATATATCATCAATGTACGTTTCTACTCCTTCTATACCCTCAAAAAGTTGCTGAACAGTTTTATGGAAAACTTCTGGTGCCGATTTTATACCAAATGGAAGCCTTAAAAATCTATATCGGCCAAAAGGAGTGTTAAATGTACAAAGAAATGAGCTGGTTTCATCAAGTTTTATTTGCCAAAAACCTGAACTTGCATCCAGTACTGAAAAGTATTTTGCTTTATGTAGCTTATATGTTATTTCATCCACTGTGGGAAGCTGATAATGTTCTCTCATCACTGCCATGTTCAGGTCTCTTGAATCTAAACATATTCTCAAGCTGCCATTAGGCTTTTCAACAATTACTAAAGGGTTAACCCACTTAGTTGGCTGCTCAATTTTTTTTATAACATTCAGTTTGACCATTCTGTCTAGTTCTGCTTTTAATCTGTCTCTTAACATTACAGGTATTTTTCTTGGTGGATGAACTTTTGGTGGAATCTCTGGGTTTATTTGCATAGTATACTCTCCTTCTAGGCAACCTAGGCCTTGAAACACATCAGTATACTCAGACAGTATATCACACTTGTCATTTCCATTTATGACCATCACTCTTTGTATGAGCTTCATATCTGTACATGTTTGTAAACCCAATAAAGGAGTGACTTTGTCCTTTACCACTATAAACTGTACCGTGTATTTTGTCTTTTTATGTATAACTTCTAAATTGCACATTCCTTTTACAGCAATATTCTGTCCTGTGTAAGTGGTCAGTTTAACCTTTGTATCTTTTAGCAAATATCTTTTTCCCACTCTCTGTATCAGACCATAAGGAATCACATTTGCCTGGGCACCAGTGTCCAATTTAAACATTATCAGTTTCCTTCCAATTTTTAGGCTAACTTTCCATTCCTCATTGGATGGTTGTGACTCCACTACCCCAACAAACAAACTAGTGGACTGGTCTGGATATTCCTCTTTATCCTCCACAGCATGCACTTTCATAGATCTACACATCTTGGCGAAATGATTCATCTTCTTACAATTTTTACATTGTTTACCAAATGCTGGGCAATTCTGTGCTGTGTGTTCTGTCCCACACCTTGTGCAGTGAAACGTATTCTGGAATTTTCTGCCGCTCACTGCCTGTTTATACATTTGTTTACTGTTATTTTTCACAACATCAACTTGCCTGTCTTCCTGCCTGGCAGCCTGTGCCTGTCTATCCTCCTCCTGCATTAATTGCAATTGTACTTTTGTAGTTTCTGCTGCCAAGCAGATCTGCACTGCTTTTTCCAGTGTAAGTTCAGTTTCTCTCAACAATCTCTCTCTCATTTTATCAGATTTTATTCCACAAACAACTCTGTCCCTTATAAGAGATTCTTGCAATTGCTCAAACTCACAGGACTTGGCTTTACATCTCAGCTCAGTCACAAATTGAATAACAGACATGTCTCCTTGGACACAAGTAAAAAACTTATATCTTTCATATGTAATATTCTTTTTTGGATTGCAATATCCTTCAAATTTGTCCATTATAATCTGCAGATCAAGTCTATCATCCTCACTGTCAAATGTGAAGGTATTGTAAACTTCCAGGGCTTCTTCCCCAGCCACATGTAAAAAGAGAGAGGACTGTACCTTATCTGGTTTATTTGTTCCTCCAGTTGCAGTGAGATATAAGTCAAACCTCTGACGAAATCTTCTCCAGTTTTCAGACAAATTGCCATGTTGTAAATCCAAACCAGCAGGAGGCTTGAGACTATCCATGATATTAATCCTTTTATGTGAAAACTTCCGCTTCTGACACCATGTGTTGTTTGGCCTTTTAACCTTATCAATCAGCACACAGGAGTCCAGATTATGTTACTAACTTTACTGTCTTATACAATAATGCCGGAACTACTTCCACCTTCCTTTTATACACATATACTGGTGGACTGATATCATGACAGCCGCGATGTGCGGCTGTATTTTGAACTATCTTCGCTGCGATACTGCACTTAGCACGATGTGCTAAGTACAATACCGCCGCGAATCCCGGCTGGGAGGGGATGCCGGGAAAGGATCGCAGTAACTGTTGCGATAGGCGCGATAAGTTAACGAGGTGTTAACTGTTCACGGCCTCTTTCCAGCCATTTATAAATTGCGAAAATGGCGGGAAAAGCGGCCGCGAAAAGATAACGCTCGTTTATAAATATGCATCTAGGTGTGTCTACAAAATAATGAGTCAACCTACATCTAGACTTAGTGTCTAATAAATAATTATGTTCACTAGGAATGTACCCTAGTCTAACACATAAAAACATCATACATAGAAACACTGTGCACACCAGTCTTGATGCAAATGGTGTTTATTGAAACATCAAAAAACACCTTGTGACGTTTCGGTGCCTCTGCACCTTCATCAGACACATGATGTGGTGCAGAGGCACGGAAACGTTGCGAGGTGTTTTTTAATGTTTCAATAAACACCATTTGCATCAAGACTCGTGTGCACAGTGTTTCTATATATGATGTTTCTATGCTTGCCAGCAGACTGTGGCACCCAGCATTTAACTCTATAAGTGACCTAAGTCAGAAGTGTGCATGATCGTTTGTTTCCTCTAGTCTAACACATACAGATATAAGGATGTGTAAAATAACATTAATACCGTGGCATTTACACAAAGGAAATGTGCTACGGGAACTAATGCCCAAACATTTGAACCTTTTCAACAAACAAACAAAAAAAACACACATATTTTATCTATACATTTTAGCCACTAAGATCCTGTAATATATTTTAAATTCAATTATGGAGGCAGGGGCTACGAAGGGAGCAACCGCGGGGGGTCCGCGGCCAAGGGGGCCCCATCTTCTTAGTTTTCCTATGACAGACAAAGCCTCCTTCTAAAAAACCCCTGTGGATGAAGCATGGATAGGGGCCTCATCATAGTTTTGCTGGGGGGCCCAAGTGATACTTTTACTTGCAAAAATTATCTATACTTAAGAACCTGTGAAAGTCTAAAGCATAAGTTTTTGTTGAGATTTTAAGTAATATTATACAAACAATTTTCAACAAATATTACGTCTCCTCAGAACTTACCAGATCCTTCTGTATTTGGCAGTAAACCAAAAGAGAGGCGAGTTCTAAATTTTCACTGTAACCATTTGTTAGTGGAACTGATCTGTACCCTAAGAAAAACAAGATTTTGTTAACATTTACTGTTTTTTTTTTAATGTTCTTCTCCCTTAAGTTAAAGTTAAGAAAGTGACACCAACATAACAAAAGAGAAAGATCCTGCTGATTGCATTGGTGTAACAACTGCCCCTACGTCCTGTGTATGTTGGGTGTGGATGTGTGGGTGGGGTGGGGGGGCAGTTGAAAAGGGGGGTTCAGCACAAGTAGATTAAGCAAAGTGAGAGAACCCTGCTCATAAAATGTTATTTATGGAATCGTTTGGTAACCTTCTTTTAATGATCCTTGTACCAGACTGAGAATGTATGATTATCTGGCAAAATTAATATTTAAAGATTTAGGAATCAACTTCTATTGGTAAAAAGACATTATGTCAGGGTGACTGTTTGGAACATCCTCTGCAGTAGTGTTCTCCAATGTACAAAATATACCCATCAGATATTTCTCACTCCAGACAAGACATTTTTGGAAACAAACAAAATAAATGGTCAGATAAATTGTTCACAATGATGTGAATCTTTCTGAAGTAAAGTAAACTGATGTCCATAAATTCACCAAAAATGTTGGTATTATTTAAACACAATTTCCCTTTCTGACCCAAGTGACAAGACACTTATGGTAAAGGGCAACTGTGGTCTCCAAACAAGTTAGTGTTAAATGAAAGCCTGCAGTATTTTCTTTATAATGAGCCGACAATCACATCTCTGGCTTCACCCTGTGAGAAATGATATTGAGGTGAATGTTCAAACTTCCTGCTTCCAGTAGGTTGAGTGACATCACCTTACCTCTGCTAGCCCCTCTGCCCCAGGTCAGAAGCATGCTCAGTAAAGACTTAATGCTGGGGAAAACAGGAAGTACATGGGGGAAAAAATTGACAGCTGAGAAGGGGAGCCTATTAATGCAGACAGGCTGGTCACATGACTTCAAGCTGCTCACATGGCTGAAAAGCAGTTTAAGCAGGAAGTAATATTGCTGAACCTTTCCAGCAATAGCTTCTCACAAATTTTAACTAGAGATGTGATTTCAGTTTTATTTTGAAGGTATGATGGTAGGCTTTTCATATAATTTTTACTAGTTTGGAAGAATTGGAGACCACAGTTACCCTTTAATAGTGATGGCCCAGTTCGCAGATCTGAATCCGTGGCGGATTTACCTCGTTTGCGAATGGCGGATATTGCGGATTTTCCGGTTTTCCGCCTTCTGAACTTTTCCGAACTGCATTTTCGAAAATTTTCTAAATTACAAGGATTTCACGTATTTTTTCGAAAATGTATGAAAATACGTATTTTCAAAAATTACGAGGATTTTGAGTATTTTCGAGGTTTTCTTCATTTTAATGGGTCCGCTCGCGGATTTTCGAATTTTCCCGAAAATTCGCGGATCCTCGAGCGGACCAGATTTTGCAAAGTTTGGACATCTCTACCCTTTAATAGAAAAAGAAAAAAAAACATCTTCCAGAAAAGTCAAACCCCACAATTAAGTCAGTTTGACACAATATACAATATCTAAATTTTTATGCAAAAGATAATTTGATCCCCTAAAATATGTGCATCAATAGCTAGGCTAGTTTGTATAGTTGTATTTACATTTCATTACACAGCACATTTTAAAGGCCATGTCCTCCCACCCACACCCGCTAAAATCTTTACTGTATCTTTAAGACCTGCCCAAACCCAAAGATCATTACTCTGAACCTCACTATTTCATCCTGATCTCTGCCATAAGGTCTTCCCCTGGTGCCAGATTAATTCATGGTTGCAGCTGTCAGTCATGCCTGTGATGTCACAGCCAATGACTAATGGCTGCAAACTGGCATATCTCCTTTGCATTTTGAGCTTGCAAATGAGGTGAGAACTGGTTAAACCTTCACTGGTGGAAAAGAGAGATTTTGGGACCAAGGGGAGGTAATCTAGTAAAATGATCTCAGGGTTTGGGGGGTCCTAAAAATAAGTATCCCTTACCTTCAGTTACGTATCCCCATTCTCACGCCAGCACATTCAGCCACTTCTGCTGCTGTTGCGAGCTGGTTACGAGTATTTGATTTAATTCCTAGAAGCCCTTATCAATATTATTGAAATAGAGCAGATTTCATGTGATCTCTTCACCTAGGTGTAGTTTTCAATGCATAAATAAATCCTAGAACTTTTCAGTAAATAGCTGGAAATTATTCTATGCACCCCTATTCCGGGAATTTTTTTAATGACGGGTACTATAATTGCAAGATCGATTTGTGCATTTATTTATATAAATGTCCTTGTCTTTTGGTATATGTGGATAAGCCATTGGCCCCTTTAAGAAACAAATGTATATTAAATGCACATTTTGAGCAACCATGGAGACCCTCTGATTCCTATTGTAGACCTTCAGTCTGTAACCTTAAGGAGATGGTTATAGACCATGTTAAATCCCCACGCAAGGGTGGGTGGGTCTATAGGTGCAATGTAAACATTTTACTATTACAAAAAAGAAAGCCACTGGATCTATACCCTTAACACGATACAACCCAGAGGGTTGTATGTAAATTTAGGAATCTCAAAGACTTTTTTTCCTCTCAAAGAGATGGTTGCAGACTATTCCTTCCCTTCTAGTAATGGAGTGGGATTTTATTGTCACTCTTTGCATGGTTGCTTTTTAATATATATGAGGAGCCCTCATTCTGTTTGTCTAATCTGATAAAGGTACAGCTGTAGCACCGAATTATTATGTGTAAACTATATAAGTCTGGTGTGGATCTGTAGTCACTAGAATTTGATTAATTGCAGACACCCAGCGTATACAATCATGGTCTCTTCTGTGTGGGGGAGTTCTATACAAAAGTAAAACAAACCTTTACAGGGAGATTCAATTAAAGTTCTTATTGTCAAAAATGTTGCTGATTTTGCCCCAACCAATCAGATCCTATTTAACATTTGAAAGCTAACATCTGATTGGCTGGAGCAAAATTAGCACTATTTTTAACAATAAGAACTTTTATTGAATAACCCTGCTAATGTACAACAAGAAAAAAAACAAATGAATACAGTACAAAATACAACAACTTTCATTTTAAGGGAGATATGCAGATTACTGTTCTGAATAAAGTATTATGGCATTAGATTTTGCTAAATAAATAGGAGCATAATAAAAAGCTATTTACCTGTCCTTAAACATTTAACTGGAATGGTGCACTGAGCTAAGAAGTTGGGGTCACTGAACATATCTTCTTCATAAACTGCAAACCTCAGGAAGGCAAGCTCCGGCTCATGTATCTGAAACTCTGGCTGTTGAGGAACTGATGACCAAATGGGGTTGAGACCATTATCGTCTGAAATCACAACATAGAGAACTAAAGTTTAAACAGCTTTCCAACTGCTACAGAAACATAGTTAATTAAATGTCTAATCTGTTTTAGAGCTCTTTTTGTTTCTTGTCAAAGTTTACCAGTAACTTATGGCTTTTACTTTTTCTGATGGCATCCTTGACTTGCTCATTAGCATACTCACAGAGCATATAGTTGCTCAGAAGAGGAGTGCACATGCATAAGGTAGAGAAACCAGGAAACACAGCAGAGACTGACAGTGCATGCAGGTGATTTATTTTAAACTTAAGCACAGTGAAAGGTAGGAATACCAGCTCCTACCTTCCATATAATTTTAGAGAAACTACAGAAATTTACATTTTTCAGTCCTTTAATTCACAGACAACATTCAGTAATGGGGCCTCTTTCTATCATGTGATACAAACATAAAGACATACTGATAGGTTGTATGTATGTAATAAAGCCTGTGCAGACTGTAAGATCTTCAGGGCAGTGCCTGATGTAAATGTAATCAATGTAATTGTAAATCACCATAGAAGATGATGACGCTATATAAATTCATAATAATAATAATAATCCTGTACCATTTATCTCACACAATGGTATTAAAATTACACACAAAAATCTTACTGTTCTTAATTCTAATGATACCAGACATATGTAGGTACCCCACTTTACCTGCTCAGGAGACCCCAAAACAAAAACAGCACTTTCTAGAATTTTACACCAAAGCGTAAGAAATTAGAACTTCTGATAATCAATAAATAAATACATGTAAGCAGCACCTTGGGTTTGTGTTGCTGCACTCAAGGTCATTCCCCCAGCCCCCCTGCAAGACTATCTGACTCTTTCTGAGGGCAAACATGCTCAGTAATCCCTGTAAGGCAGCATTGGGAGAAGGAATTTCCCACCATGCAGTTCATGGACCAACTGTCACCATTTTAGCTACAGCAAAACTATACAAAACAGAACAACTCCCTCCTGAGATAAAGATTTCCAATGCATATCTCTTCTTAAACCTGTGTCATTTTTCTTCCTTACAGCCCTCTCCAGCTCCAGTTATAGTCAACGGGAGTACGAAGTAGAAAGGATCCTTGATTCCAGGTTCTCTAGGGGCACCTCGCTCTATCTCATCAAAGGTCTTTGGTCCTGAAGAATGTTCCTGGGTCAAACACTCAGATGTTTATGCTCCTTGTTTAACGCAAAGGTTCTACAGATGCTTTCTGCTGAAACCCCGGTCATTAGGGTCCTGAGGCCCCCCTGGAGAAGGGGGTACTGTAAGATGCGATACGCTCATTCTATGCCTTTCAAGATAGCGGCACCCAGGGCCACGATGTCAATGTACAATGCGCATGACTTCACGGAAGGGCACTGGAGTCATCATGCAACGATGCGGTGGCGCAAAATTTCAAATTGAGATGACTTCATTGCTCAGATGCCTAAATATAGCATTGTTTTTCCTAATTTGGCTGTGCTGGGTTAATTTGTTATTTCTACTGTGTTCCTGCTTGCTATTCCTTGCCTTGTTTCAGTTTCTGATTCCTTCCAAGTTACTTCTTCACCTTAGACCCTGTTTCTGGTTTTGCTGCCTGTTTCTGCCTTTGGACTTATTAGTGCCTGTCTCCTGTTGATTGTCTGTGTGCTGGATTTCTTCTACCCTTGAACATCACACTACTATACCATTAAATCTAATATATAGAATATCAGTATATTTAGAAACAAAAAGGTAGTAAAATCAGCTATTTAGTATTGTTTATGGTGGGCTCCAAACAGCTACATATTGCTAATGTATTTTTGGAACAAAGAAATACAGTTAAGCTTAGAAGAAACTATGATAAACGTTTGAAGGAAAACTAAATACATTTTTGCTATTTAAATGTAAACACATTCCTGTGGTCCCACACTGATTTCCACTTCTCTCTGCACCCTAGATCCCATTTAATCTACAGCGTCTTTCCCTGGTGGTTTCAGCAGTCTATCATGTGACAGCTGGGAAGAAGACTTAGGGTACAGAGAAAGGTGGCAGTTAGCATGTGACCCCAGAAAAATATGTTATTTTTAATAGCAAAAATAAAATTTTTAAGGTGATTTCAGGGTTGTACTTTTCTTTTATTTTGGACCAATAAATTGCACCAAATTTAATAAAAGTGCCCCAAAGACTAATGCTTTTTTTTCGGTTTCTCCTTGCACATTACTGAACAGGGCAAGAGATGTATCTTTAAACGGCAAGTTCACATCCCAAATGAGAAATTGTATTAGTCGTCCCCTAAATCCTAGAACTGCAATACGAAATATGTAAGTACAGTATATCCCAAAATGCTGCCTGATGTTCTGTTTCACCTCTCTCAACTTCTTGGTTCTTCCAAATAGTCATGGGTGATATCATTTTTTACTGGAGGGGTGCCCTTTAATATAATCAATATGAATTAAATTTCCTTAAAAACAAAACAATTATCCTGTCTACCTACCGACTTGTACATTGTTAAACTAATCTTCTGCAATCATATAAACTCACAAAATTTATTTTGAACTTACTCACAACACTTGTCCGGAATTTATAGTTGTCATACTCGCCACCACAGACCTCCACTTCTACAAAAGGGCATGCAATACCTCTACCAGGCTTCGGTAAATGTCTTGCTCCTAAGATCTAGAAGTGATTGATAATGTTTTTAGGTTTATTACACAGCAAACTAATAGTTAATAGAAAAATTCTTGAACACGGTTTAATTACAATCATTTTAATTGACATGATTCTAACCTTTATAGTCAAAACCATTTGTAGATGTCTTCTGCAATCACTTGGGTCGTACGAGTCTTCTCTCATGCACTCTGGCTGTAGGATGTATCCACATTGTCCATTGTAAGAGAACATAGAATAATTTATGTGCATATACCTATCTGAAAAGACAATGCAAAAATTTGCTTACCATTAGGTTAAAACTAAACCTATATATTAAGTATTACAGAAAATAAATCCTATAGCTCCTACCTCTTGAGGAACTATCAATCATATTACCATAGCATTGCACAACAAGAATAAACAAAAAGCTGATAATAGACACATATATACACTGAGGCATAAACAGGGAGATGCAATAATGGGCATTATCTGCCAAATAAAGTGTAAAACCCATGCTACCTAATGTAATATTGTGTTAGTGTGGGCTTCACACCTAGCTTGCAGGACCTGCAGCATTTCCATTATCACGTTGGACATCTGATGCAAAAAATAAGCCTTTGACAAGTTAATGCAGGTGTTATGCCGATGAACCTTACCTACCAGGTTCCTGCGATGCAGTAACAGTTGCAAAATTATTTCTCCATCATGGGAACATGGAAGGTAAGAGGAGCAGGACATATTACATCTCCTCAAAAGTGCCCTAAGCAATGAGAGTAAGTGCCTCATCAACAGAAATACCTTATAAAGAAGAGTAATTGTAACAATTGTCCAGTTTCACATAACTCATATGGGTATAGACTGTAAAGCTTTTAACAAATGTTTGTTTCAGTAGACTTTAAACATAAACAGAGGATTATATGCATCTAAATGCTTGCCTGGAGTTTGGTAATTAAGAGCTACCATCTGAGCTCCACACAGCCACAGGCGTGAGGGATCATAGTTTGAAGAATCAACCTTTGAACCTTTTGGGTAGACCCGAGTCAAAGCTTTCCGGTTGTAGTGCAACAGCTCATTTGGTTTCAACCTGGCAAGGTTTTCTGCTTTGTTTTCCACAAACGACCGAATCTCTCGAAAATCAGGCCTTTCTGAAAGAAATTATTTTTTATATTTGAACCAGTAAATCATAGTTACACCACTGTGTTTGTTTAGCCATATAAAAAGCAACTTGTAGCAATTACCCTGTGTGTTGCATATTAAGTCCCACCAGGAACATCCTGCATTCTTACCTTTACCTGGATATTTGCCTGTATAGAGCAGGCAGGCATACCAGGGGCAGCTAACTAGACTCTTACTCTATAGTGCATTATTGTCTAATCTGCTATGTTGGCATGTCCACCAAAAATTCACAAAAATACCAACATTTTTCCTGTCTTCGGTAAGCCCTGACTGCTCCAACTTATTACCAGAATAACCTAGAATCACAATACCAAAGTCCAGATATGTCGTCTGAATGGTTCCTGCCCCCAATCCCTATTTTATAAGCTCATTAAGTGCTTTCAAAATCGCTAATGGCAGACAGAGTCAGCAGGATGTGGATGGACTTTTTTGTGATTCTGGCTATTGCAGGGGATTTTGCCTAAAATATTGGAGCTGTCGGATGGAAGGAAGAAGTTGGTAATTTTGAAAATTTTTGTTGGAATGTTTAAAAACATTGCATTTTCTTAAACTAGTTTTGATTAATATATGAATATAACTCACATTTCTGCCTGCTATATATATATATAGTACATACGCTTAGGGGCATTTTTCAAAAGTGGTGATGTTGAACTTTTAGAGCTATTTACAATTGTTGCAAGTTATAAAGAGGTGAAATTACAATTTTCAACACTTTTTCTGCTGATTAAAGAAATTTTCCAACACATCTCTTTTTGCTAAGTTAAAAAAAAAATAGCGTTGATTCATTTTTGAGGCATTTGTAGCCTGGAAGTAGGTTCTATTACTTACTGGAAAGTTCCATTACTGTTATTGAAAATTGCCCAGGGTGTGTTTACCAATACACAAAACAACAAATGTGTGTCAAGGAGGTGTTAAGGTTTGTACACACGTACGATTCTTCGGCTGACGTACAATCCAAAGATCACTTATGCAATGAACGTGTGTTTCTGTCAATAATCGCACGTGTGTGTGTGTTCGGTCAGGCATCGTTCGTCAATCTTCCATGGCCTGGGGTCATACGTCAGCTGAAGAATCGTACATGTGCATAGACTATTTACTGAAAATTCGACTGGGTGTGTTAGACTCATTTACATATGTAGTGAAATGCCTTTCCAGCACTAACTGTCTGCACTTTTAGATATTATGTTTGCGTTTTCGGTAAGGCAGCAGCCTTGTACTTAGCTCTGACCATAGTTTTCTAATAAACTGTTGTTTATTTTATATGTAGCCTAATACCTAAAAACCTAAACCCAACAGCAAATTTACCATGATTTTATATGAATTTTATAAGAATTGGAACTATACATACAACAAGAGTTTTTCCTTTATCTATATCAATCATAAGATGTTCTGACCAATATCCTTTTGATGCTTTAAGAGATTCATCATGCAAATATCAGCAGTAGTACCTAAATTGTCTTTAGCTTCACTTGTTGGTATACAGTAGATAACCAAGTCTGATAATTCTCGGGCAATGAGTTGGTTCTTTTCCCATTTTTCTTTAAAGAAGTCCTGTTAGAAATGTAACAATAAGTATGAGATCCCCCCCAAAAAAAGTAAAATTTGTCATTTTACCTCTTATACAGCGCTACATATCCTGCAGCAGTTAACAATTATTTGATCGATTCACATCAAGCCCTGCCCTTAGGTGCTTATTCTAATCCATTAATCTCTCAGACATAACATATAATCAGTTTGTATTTATGAGGAAACTGAAAACATAAAAACCTGTACAACAGAGTGAGTGGGCATTCTGTTTTAAGCAATTTGCTTGTGTAGAGCCTCATATACACATACAATCTTTGCACTGACAAACAACCACCGACCAGGATGCACACGGGCGATGATCAGTTGTTTCGTCCAATAATCGCATGGGTGTATGCATACTGTCAGTTATCGTTCATTGATCCGCCATGGCGGATCAACAAACCACGCCCGATGGAACGCATACACATGTGCTAAACGGGTGCTCTGGTTTGTTTGACGGTGCAAAAATTGTACGTGTGTATGAAGCTTAGCATTAAAAAATGAAAAAGGCTTTTTAAATATTATGGTTTGCAGACAGTGTGAATGTATTAAACAATCACTATTTTATTTCTGGGATTGTTGCCTGAGTGTAAGTAAATAAAATCTCTTTTTTCCTCTTACGACTAGGATAAGTTGGTGGGGATTTATTTAGTAATACATTTTGCACTGGGTTTCTAAAAAAAATTTGCGATTGCATCTGTATTGTTACCTGTAAGGTGGGGACAGGAAGAAAGGAAAATGCAAACACTTTTTTATCTTTCCTCTCTTCGCTGATTGGAAGGGTGTGCAGTTAATTGGTTTAAATTGCCTGTACACTGGATGATATTTGGTTTTAACCTCACCATAATAACCTGTATGCGAGCTTTGAGAAAGTGGGCATTGTGTTTTATGGGTATTCAATTATAAAAAAGGCATTTAAAAGAAGAAAGGATTTGATAAAGGAGCATGTGGCTCCGAAACATGTTGCCTAATACACATTAAAGTTTGTTTAAAATGTTCACGTTCACTGCCTGTGGCTCGTCTAGAATTTGTTCTTACAGTTCAGTTCTATTAGGGCCATACAATGTGCATCCTGTCTTATGTACAGGATCTTGTAGCAGCCTTTCCAAGGGCCCACACTGTTCTAAGGATGTCATTCTTTGAGTCCTCCCTTGTCCTTCTTGTGCTTGCATGGGTTTCCTCCAGCCATTCCACATTTGTCTTTTCTATAACCATCTTTGCCCCATTACTTAATGTTCCCACATTCTCTGCCCTTATTTTTTTTTACTATTGATATATTTAAAAACATTTTAGGGTTGGTCATGCTTTGTTCAGCTTTCCTCCAGAGGTTGCTTTGGAGAAGGATGTGGCCTCACCCCTTCCTTTTATTGTGGAAATGCAGTACCATGCCAATTT
The DNA here is from genome assembly GCA_019447015.1 of Hymenochirus boettgeri. NCBI lineage: Eukaryota > Metazoa > Chordata > Amphibia > Anura > Pipidae > Hymenochirus > Hymenochirus boettgeri. Next base: position 108,820,702 of record CM033472.1, read on the forward strand.
TTAGGGATTCATGCAAAAAAAATATTACTGATCATTATATAATGACACATTTCTGGCTAATGATTTTATAAAAAAAAAACAAAAAAAACTAATAAATTACTAATAAAGCTATACACCAGACCTGGCAGCTGTGTTTTTGCATTCAAAACAGGAAACAACAACGTTTTCATGTTTCTATGCATATTAAATAGTACATAAAGCATGTACATTACTCCAGTGACTTTTGCAATTTGTATAACTATAATTAACCCTCCATTATCAGCCAACTATGCTAACCACGTACATGAAGTTATCTATAATGCCTGGAAAAAATATTTCACTGCAGTACATGACACTGACAAAAAAACAACAACAAAACAATGAAACAAAGTGTTAAAAATTAGGAAACTACACTAAAACTTAAAATGCTTTCTCTTAAACTTATTTTTAGAATAAATATGTATGCAGAATCTGTTATAACAGGGAAATTATTTTAAAAGGTATCAGCCTATAGCATGGGTGTCAAACTTGCAGCCCTCCAGATGTTTTAAAACTACTGTTCCCAGCATTCCCTGACTGTATACAGCAAACAATCTATAGCTATTAAGCAGTTATCCCAATTTCCTACCAGTACAATTTTCAGGAATTTTAAGTTTAGTTTAGAGAAAGGTAATGGAAGAACCCACACACACACCCAGCCTTGCAAAAGTCTCACTAATCCAGGTCCTATCATGCTTGAGAAGGTTCCCATTCATGGTATATATGTTGTTAGATCAATTGGACTTAAAGTTTAGTACTTGAAAATATTTCGCTTGTCATCCAAATGGCCGATATGTTGGCATATGACAGCCAGGTGTTAGGGACCTTCTGAATGCAAGGTGTGGATGCATAGAGGCTAAGAGGTGTTATCGAAACTGTTCAGGGTAAGGTGTCAAACAGCATTGTACATGGTAGACAATTGGTGTCCCACCTCTTTTAAACCAGTTATGTTCCTTTGCTAAGATGTAAAAAATCTTTAAAGGTATGTCCTTTTTGCCAAGATGTAAAAAAATCTTTAAAGGTATGTACTTTTTGCCAAGATGTAAAAAATCTTTAAAGGTATGTCCTTTTTGCTTAAGATGTAGGTACATGGCTGAGTCCTGACCTGAGGAATTGGTATGTGCTGGGCCATACATTGGTGCAGTTGCTGTTTGGTCTTCCCCACATACAAATCAGAGCATTCTTCACTGCACTGCACTGCGTATGCAATGTCACTTTTCTTGTGTTTCGGTACTGGGTCTTTCGGATGTACCAATTGCTGCCTCAGTGTGTTGTTTGTTTTAAAGCAGACAGGGATATGGTGTTTTTTGAACATTCTTTCTTGGAGACCCCTGATACATATGGGATGACCATCTCCTGTCTTGCTTTCCCCCTTCACTGTTGGTATTCGTGTTCTTTTCGTTCCTTCTACTTCTTTTGATAAAGGTCCAGTCTGGATATCCACAAGTTTTAAGGGCTCCTCTGAGATGTTTCATTTCCTAAGCCTTTGCCTCTGTGCTAGTGGGGATGGTCTCTGCACTGTGTTGCAGGGTTCTAATCAGAAGCTTATCAAATAAAGGGAGGGACACAATATCCGCTTTCACACAGTTTATTAACTACATTATTGCAGTTCTACCAAAACACAATTTTTTTGAAAAGTTCATTTTCAACTTACAGTGTCTTGATGGCTGTATAGGACCTTCTCCACGTGTCAATGCGAATGCAGAGAATATGAGAAAATTATATAATACTTTAGCGTTGTTGAAGGCTTCCTGCATGCTAACATAAATTGTCTTGCAACCCGACCTGGTTTGACTTCTTCTCTCAACCTCTAGGCGGCTAAGGACAACCTCTCTGCATTTGGAAATTGCAGAACAATATCATATCATAGAGAATGACAGGAAAACATAAAGTAGGCCTGTTGACCTATTCTGTTGGAAAATGGAAGTGTAGCACTTGGGAGCAGTGTTGAACACTTCTCCCAGGTATGTCATTTATTGCGTAGGAACAAGTTTGCTCTTTACTTGAGTTTCCAGATATCTTTAGACCCGTAGCGTATGATCACTAGAACTTTTGTAAATATTTGAGGAGACTGGGAAAGGCAGAAAGGAAGACATGTAAATTGGACTCTACTCTACACTGAACCTGAGGAACTTCCTGTGTCTGAGGAAAATTGGAACATGCGGGTATGCATCATCTAGGCCGATGCTTGTAAGCCAACTTCCCTCCTTTATTACTCTTATAATTTTCAGCAGGAATTTCATCCTGAATCTTTTTTTAAACAAATTGTGTTAAAACCCCTCAAATCCAGCACTGGCCTCTAAGTGTCACTCACTTTTTCACCAAAAATAGTCTGGAAAAATAACCTTGGTTTCTTTCTGGCCATGGGACTTTCTCTATAGCCTCCTTTCTTAATAACTGAAAAACAATCCTTCACTAGACTCTTCTTGTCTTGTGGAAGGTTTTAAGCTACAAAGTGGTCTTTTCATGGTAAACTTTGGAATTCTATCTGAAACATCTGGGAGACCGTCTTGAGAACCCAGGCATCTCGAACGTCTCTTGCCCAGACCCAAGAGAAATCAAGCAGTCTTCCTCCCACCCTCATGATCTGGGCCAGCAGCCCGCTATTGAGGTTGTGCAGATTGTCCTGGAAATTAAGATGTTGTTCGCCCTCCCGTCTGCACATGCTTTCCTGTTTTTCAGGTCTGCTGCCTAAAGCTCTCTACCAGGTCTGTATGTTCTGGCTGAATGAAAGGCTCTCTCCCTATCAAAGGTTGGTTCAAACCTCTGCCTCTTCGATCTTCTCTCCTGGGGCAGGAAACAACTTTTCCCCTAAAACCTTGGAAATGATATTTGCTAGGTTCTCCCCAAATAACATCTCCCCCTCAAATGCCAGCTGGCATAGAATGTTTTTCAAGGGTGTGTCCGCTCTCCAAGACCTCAACCATAATGCCCTTCTCGCCGTCACCAAGAGGGCCATTTATCTGGCTGATAGCCTTACTAGCACTATAGATGTTTCAGAGAAAAAAAATGTCTGCTAACTTGACCTCCTTCATACTCTCTAGCAACTCCAATTGCTGCACATTACCCTTGACAGCATCATCCATATCCTGTAGCCACAACTTCATAGCCCTTGACACTGAAGTTAAGGCAAGCGCAGGCCGGCAAGCTGCCCCTGCAGCCATCCATGTGCTTTTCCATTGGATCACGGGAAATGGGCACATCATCCACATGTTGTTCACATGTTCAGATGCTCCCCAGACAAACCCCCTCTGTACCCAGTACTGCTGCATCCAACTATCTGCAAAGACCCCAATCCTGGGTAAGGCAACCCCATTCCTAAGACTTTAATCTTCTTATTTCTCCCCACCAAAGGGTACCTCCTCCATGGGCCAAGAAAGGAAATAAAAAGACAAATGCTGGAGTTGGGAGGAGTGCTTTTAAAGCTTGCTTTATTTCCTGTCTGTGGGCCCAGGAGGGAGATTAACCCTTAGGTGACTGTTGCCAGAGATGGCCATGGAGATCTGAACACAATGTGAGTTCCTGTATCCTTCAAGTAATTTTTATCCAGTACACTCCAAACTTTTAAATTGATGTTGGCAGCTCTCTCCATGAAGTGAAGGAGCAAAAGACAAAACATATTAAATCCCTATAAATAAGTATGGCCTTTACCATCTGATTGCTTTTAGTAGATTTAGTATCTACAAGAGATGTCTGCTTTCATTGATTAACTGCTGTCTAATTGCAGTATTTATGTAATACTAATACTAATATATAAATGAAACAATGATTCTCAGTACGTGTGATCCCATTTTATAAGAATTACATCACCAGTGATAATAAATATATGTAGATATGATAGGTAGGTAAGATAGGTAAGATGCTCTCCAATCATATCTGAACTGTTTATACCAGACATCCCACCCTGCCACTTTCCGGGCAGGGTGGGAGAGGGGGCGTGGCCATGTGGCATGACATCACCGACATCACACAGTGGGCAGGGCTTGCGTGATAGGAGGTGGAGGCTGAGTTAGGGCATTTTGGGGGCGTAGTTTTGGCGGTCCGGGGGTGCGGCAGACAAAAGGGGACATGACGGAGAGGAGATTGGGGTGGTCTTGATGGAGCACGGGAGACCACCCCAATTCCTGGAAGATCCGGGAGGGGTGGGATAACTGTTATAATATAGTAATTCAAAGAAATCACAAATAGTCAAATTATTGTGGAGCAGCCCCAATACGTATATCCCCACCAAGACGGGTTCCCTATTATAACCACGTGATTTATAATATACATCAAATTCACAGTGTGATTCTAGTATTTTTTACACATTGATATTTTGTAGTAACTTTAGTTTTTGTGTTTATTTTTTCAGATTGTATGTATTTATTTATTAGCAGGGATTACCATATTATAGGAATATTCCTTATTTTATTGTTAGCTTCTCTTTCTTGTTTCCCCCCTTTTTTAATCATTTAAATCACAAATAGGGCTGCGGTGGTAAAATCTGTCCATAAAGATGTGCGGTCCATTTACCCAAATGCTAGCACAACTTTAACATGAGATTTGTGTCAGCCACCACAAGTTGAATTAATATCACAAATTTTTGGTAAAACTTAAATATCAGTCACATAGCTATTTGCTGCTAGGTAAATGAGTCAGAAAATCCTTGTTTGTCAATAATTTTTCTCTAATTAGACATACCTCAGCTCCCTTTTGCTGTGCAATCTGTTGAATGTGCTGGTACCATTCAAAAAGTTCCTCTACTTTATCTGTTGCAAAATATACTGTGGGATCTTCTGAATTTTTAGATTCCAATGAAAAAACTAATTGTTTGCTATATTTTCCATGTGGCAAATTCTCTGTGGAGAAATTAGTAATCATCACAATGACATAAAACATTTTTGTTTAAGACATAAATGCTGTTGATATTTTTGTAACCACTTCAAAACTCCTCTGAAATATTAAAAAGACAGACAGATGTATAAATGATGTCAAACATACAGTCTTTCTCTCTGAAATGCTTCTTCAATACCCAATCATTTTACTGAGCTTTTACCAGTTAACCTTTATAGTTGTGAGATGTTATTTTAGAGTTATCACCTATCACCACCATTTTTGACAGAATGCTACTTAAATTATGATAAATCACAGATACCGTAACCGTCAGTCAATCGTAACTCCGTATATCTCTGTTTTGCTTAATACTGCACATCGCTATACATTGCATTGAAAACTGCTCCTTCATATTTTTAAAGTAGCGAAAAGTTTTAAGGTGGTGATAATGCATTAGTGGGCACCTTTCTAGCCTGGAAATAGGTTCTGTTACTCACTGGATGGTGTCATTGCTATTCCCCATGGTGGGCTACCAAATACAGATAAGTGTCAGGGGGTGTTAGACTATTTTCATTCACTTGCTAAAAGACAATTGTTTTAAATTTTTAGTTTTTCGAGTTTAGTTTTTGTTATTTTACTATAAAGTCAATTAGGGGTCTAATTTTTGCATGCACAGATTTTGTAATGCTGCCCTGACTCCGTTGGGGTAGAGTACAGGGAAGACTCCACGTTTTTTAGTTGGAGAAGGGGAAGTAGTGGGAACTGGATGCTGGAATGCACTGGAGACCGGAGCTGGATGCTGGAGTACACTGGGAACGATGGCTGGATACAATAGCTGGATAGATGGTAACAGGAACGTGGCTGGATAAATAGATGTAACAGGAACAACGGCTGGATACAATGGCTGGATAGATGGTAAGAGGAACAATGGTGGATACAATGGCTGGATACAATGGCTGGATTAACAATGGCAACAGGAACAATGGCTGGATACAATGGCAACAGGAACAATGGCTTGGATACAATGGCAACAGGAACAATGGCTGGATACAATGGCTGGATACAATGGCAACAGGAACAACGGCTGGATACAATGGCTGGATACAACGGCAACAGGAGTTCAAACAGCAAAAACCCTAGACGCCAGAAACAACTGCCAAGTTGGCGTCTAGGGATGGACTGAGCGGACTTTTAAACTTCGCGCCGGCCGGCGCCCCTGCGTGGTGACGTCACGACGGCGCTCACGCAGGATGCGCAAGCGAGCGTCGACGTCACTGGGGCCGGAGCGCCGCCCAGCGGATCGTCGCTGGAGCGGACACCCGGGTAAGTACCTTACAGTACCCCCTCCTCCACGGGGGGCCTCAGGACCACTGCCTCCAGGTTTGAAAGGATGATTCTTATGGAATGTCTTGATTAAACGAGGTGCATGGATGTCAACAAGTTTAATCCAGGACCGTTCTTCTGGACCAAAGCCTTTCCAATGAATCAAGTATTGTAGAGAGTTTCTGACATATCTGGAATCAAGAATTTCCTGAATTTCAAACTCCTGCTGACCATCAACTAAAATGGGGGCTGAAGACAGATTAGAACTGGAAAATTGGTTGACAATAAATGGTTTGAGTAAGGATACATGGAAGACATTTGAGATCTTCATAGTAGGTGGTAACTCAAGACGGAAAGCTGTAGGACTAATTATTTCGGAGATAGAAAAGGGGCCAATGAATCTGGGACCTAATTTAGGGGTTGGTACGTGAAGATGAATATTTTGCGAGGATAGCCAAACTCTATCTCCAATGGAATATCGAGGAGCAGGCCTTCGTCTTTTGTCTGCAGCTTTTTTCTGAATCAACGAGGATTTTAAAAGATTATTCCTTGTAGAATCCCAGATAGCAGACATATGGGCAAGCATATCGTCAGCGGCTGGATTATTGGAAAAGAGAAAATCTTGGGGAAAACACATTGGATTCTGGCCCATATTACAAAAAAATGGAGAAGTCCCAGAGGAAGAGTGTGGGGAATTATTATATGCAAATTCCGCCCATGGTAACAAGTCAGACCAATTATTTTGAGAAATGGAAATATGACACCGGAGGAACTGTTCAAGAGACTGATTAATCCGTTCAGCAGCACCATTGGATTGTGGATGATATGCAGAGGAAAATTGAAGTTTAATGTTCAAGGATTTACATAAGGCTCTCCAGAATTTGGAAATGAATTGTGTTCCTCTGTCGGAGACAATTTCTGCAGGTAATCCATGTAAGCGGAAAATGTGGGAGATAAATAAATGAGAGAGTTCCAGTGCTGAGGGTAACTTGGGTAGCGGAACAAAATGAGCTATTTTGCTAAAACGATCAATAGTAACCCATATTACCGTATTTTTCTTGGATGGAGGTAAATCAACAATAAAATCCATGGATAGATGCGTCCAAGGACGAGAAGGTGTGGAAAGTGGTTGAAGAAGACCGTAAGGAAGATTACGGGAGGATTTGGACATGGCACAAATGGAACAGGATGCTACAAAGTTCTTGACATCTTTTCTTAGATCAGGCCACCAAACAGAACGAGATAGAAGTGAAATGGTTTTTTGAACTCCAGGATGACCAGCCTGTTTAGAACAATGAGATATTGATAGTAGCGGTGTGCGTAAGGCAGGGGGAATGAAAACTTGGGAGTAGTAGAGGGGCAAGAGTCCTGAGCAGAATTAATTTCGGCAGACAACTGAGGAAGAATAGTACCTAGAATTTTAGATTTGGGAATAATAGGGCCTTTGTCAATTATGGTGGATTCTAGAGAACCAAATGACCTGGATAAGGCGTCAGCCTTTTTGTTTTTTGTTCCCGGGCGAAAGGTGATGGTAAAATTAAAACGAGGAAAAAAAAGTGCCCAGTGGGCTTGTCTGGGATTCAATCTTTTGGCGGTTTGGATGTATTCTAAATTTTTATGGTCAGTGAATATAGTTATGGGATGACTTGTACCTTCCAGAAGATGCCGCCACTCTTCCAGAGCAAGTTTGATGGCCAGTAATTCTCGATTGCCAATGTCATAATTTCTCTCTTATGAAGTGAATCTCTTAGAAAAGTAAGCACAAGGATGAAGTTTTCTCTTTATTCCGTGAGTTTGAGATAAAATTGCTCCAGCACCAATATCAGAAGCATCGACTTCAATGAAGAATGGCAGATGGTTATCAGGATGGACTAAAACGGGTGCAGAGGCAAATGCTTTTTTAATCCTTTTAAAGGCTTCTATAGCTTCCTCCGTCCAGGCATTAGGTTTGCCCCCTTTTCGAATGAGGTCTAAGATGGGAGAAATTATGGAGGAAAAGCCTTTGATAAATTGCCTATAGTAATTGGCGAAACCGATGAAACGTTGAATGGCTTTAGTAGAAGAAGGAAGAGGCCAATTGAGAACAGCAGACACTTTAGAGGAATCCATTTCAAAACCCTGGGCAGAGATAATATACCCAAGGAACGGAACTTTAGTAACTTCAAATAGACATTTTTCTAGCTTGGCATAAAGGTGATTGGCACGTAATCGGGACAGAACTTGACGAAGATGAATACGATGAAAAAACTAGAATATCATCTAGGTAGACCACTACAGAATTGCCTAGAAGATCTCTGAAGATATCATTGACCAATTCTTGAAAAACTGCTGGGGCATTACAAAGCCCAAACGGCATTACCAGATACTCAAAATGACCATCACGGGTATTAAAGGCTGTCTTCCACTCATCCCCTTTCCTGATCCGGATCAAATTGTAAGCCCCTCGAAGATCAAGTTTAGAGAATATTTTGGCCCCCTTTAATTGATCGAACAATTCGGTGATCAGGGGAAGGGGATAGCGATTCTTCACCGTAATTTTGTTTAATCCCCTATAGTCTATGCAGGGACGTAAACCTCCATCTTTCTTTTCGACAAAAAAGAATCCAGCCCCAGCAGGAGAAGTGGAAGGACGAATGAATCCTCGGGACAAGTTATCCCGAATGTATTCCTTCATGGCCATGGTTTCAGGCTGAGACAAAGGGTAAGTCCGTCCACGAGGGGGCATGGTTCCAGACAGGAGGTCAATGGAGCAATCGTAGGGTCTATGGATAGGCAAGGTCTCAGCTGACTTCTTACAAAACACATCCAGAAAGTCTTTATACGGTTCCGGAAGAAAAGAAGCGTCCTTTTCTGGAAGAAGAGTGGAGCATGGAATAGTAGGCAAGGAAAGACAATGGGAAATGCAGTTAGAACTCCAAGCAACTATTTCTCCAGAAAGCCAATCAATAGATGGGTTATGGAGTTGAAGCCAGGGAAGGCCTAAAATAATGGGTGTGGAGGGACAATCAATGACAAAGAAGGACAACTTTTCATTATGCAGGGCCCCAGTTTGGAAGGATAACTCTGGAGTGATTTGAGTGACATATTCTGAAGATAGGGGTCTATTGTCAATAGCCAGTACACGGAAGGGGTTAGACAATGGTTGAAGGGGAATATCATGTTGTTGAACAAACGAAGAATCAATGAAGTTGCCTGCTGCGCCTGAGTCCAGGAAAGCGTCCCTGGATAGGACTTTAGAATTTAATTTTATTGTTACAGGTACCAGAAAACGAGGAGAAGGTTTCTTTTTGCCTAGAAGATTTTCTCCTCTAACCTCTAGGCAGAGTAGTTTCCCGGCTTAACAGGGCAGGTTTTGGCAAAATGTCCTGAGCCAGCACAGTATAGACACAGGCCCAGAGATCTCCTACGTTGCCCCCAGTGAACTCTGTATGGGGATACTATTGACCAGGATTCTATTATTTACAATGCACTTACATTCTTAGCTTTGTTTACTACTGAATCTCCTTAGTAATGGCTTTTATTGTATATGTTAGAACTGCTATTAAACATGGTAAGGGTCTAAAATCTATACTAACTATGTAAATACTATAAAGGGCATGTCCACCCCTTTTTGCTTTAATATGGTGTAGGGTAGTTCCCCCAGTCCCATCCGCTATAATATATTTTCAAGAAAGTCCCCCATCGTTACTTACCTTCCATCTCCTCCGCCGCAATTACCGGCTTTTGCTGCACCGAACTGCAAGCAGGGGGGCCGGCGAGCCGCGTCTGTGAGTGGCTGAGAGAGTGGACTTTCTGACAATATTATGTTGCGGTTGGTGCTGGGGGAACTAGCACTACTTTGGGAAGGGGTTTACACTGGGGGAGGGAGAGGAAAATGGGTGGGAGAGGGCAGGGAGAGGGGGAGTAAAGGGCTGCTCTGAGCAAGCCAAAAACCTGGAGAGACAGCTCAGCAGGCGCGAAACAATTTGCCTGTTGGCCAGGCTCTTGTGGTCAGTTTTTTTTTAAATTTGGGGAGACATTACAGGAAGAACCATTTGGAGCTGGGAGTAAGGATTTTTAACTACAGAGTGGGGACATAGTGGGTTCAATTTTAGTTTTGGGGGTGGACATGCCTTTATTACTGTTTAAATAATGTTATAAAATAATAGTGCTATATTCATGTTCCCAGACCCTGCAGTTGGATTTGTAATGGTATTTCAAGCTGTTTACGCTAATGTATAACGTGTGTTCTACGAAATGGTCCCCTCGTTAATGTGCAATAGCTGGGAGCAATTGTCTTATGGAGATGAAATTGAACAGATAGAAGACATTAACACTAAGGTAAGCACAGAATCTCAAGATTTTTCTAGAAATACTGTTTTTTTTTTCTATTAATTTTTTTTCTTTTTTAAGTCCATTGTCACTCAGCCAAAGCTTCAAACAACAAAAATGAAATGGGAGATTTTAAGATTATTTAAACAATAATGTCCCTAAATGTAAATGTAGTAGAATGATTATTTTCTGTGACACCTGTAACAGATATTAATCACGTGCAAATTGAAAAGCATGTGGGGGACTTTTCAATCTTTTCAATAATACCTTATTATTACTAATCCTGGAATGGCTTGCTCAAACTTTCACAAGTAAGCTGGTAGTATCATATAAATCTATATTTTATATTCAACAATATATCAAAATGGGTCAAAATACTCTTTGATCTTAATCAAATTAATTTTGAGGTTTACCTTACCATAGATTTTTTTTAATTGTTCAATCTTCTGTGGATCATTTTTTTTTTTTGAAAAAGGTTATCTTAAAATTTGGACCTTTGATAACATTTGAATTCAGGCTTATGTTCAAAATATACAGGACGATAAAAAAAACAACTTTTGTAAGTATTTACATCACTGAAAAAGAAACACACAACTTTGCCTTATAATGTTGCTCATTTAAAATATAAATATATTTGACAGTTACAATAAATACACTTTAGAATTTGAAGCAAATGACTCTGACACTGTTTTTAATGCTAGTTATTGCTTCATTATCATGACAACAATTGGGGACATGAAAAGTTCCTCTGTACCTGTTTATTGATATCTGAAAACAACTAAGGTATAATTTCTCTTCTACTTCTTGCAAGGCAGAAAACCAACAGACTTGCATTTGCAAGAAAAATGGTTCCATAGGCAGATGATGGATGGGCTATAATGGCAGAAAAGAGCTGTTACTTCAAGAATATTGTGCAGAAGTGGGGCGCAATGATGGGACATTTTTAGTACGCACAAAGTGAATCTTTTCGTGATGATTACACACTATCATTCTGGTAGGTTCCTAAAGTTAAAAATAGTTATTTAAAGTTAAAGTAGGAAGAGTCATTGTATATTTCTCCAGAGAATAGTAATTCAATGGTCCCTTATACAACTGTTTGATTTCCCTGGCACTTTATAGAATAACAGAGTAGTCAGGTCATGGTTTGCACAGCTTTTAATATAAGATTATTGGGAAAATTAATTATCTATTATATATTAATTAATTATTACAGATAATTAAAGGAACACTAAACTTAAAAAAATAAGTATGTTGCCATCGTTTCTATATTCACAGGAAGATGAGAACGCTTATTCACCCCCTGTGAATAATAGTTTGCTCAGGGGACCTGGAAACTTACCATCCCAGCGCTCCTCTCGCAAGCTGCTCCTGCACAGAACAGTGTTCTGTCCTGATGCACACCCTATTTTTGTATGGCGCGCATTGTGCTAAGATAGGGCGCACGGTCGGGACAGAGCGGCTGTAAGCGAAGGAGCAGCTTGTGGGAGGAGCGCGTTAAGGTAAGTTCCAGGTCCCCGAGCATACTATTATTCACAGGGAGGTGGGAATATAAGCGTTCTCACCTCCCTGGAATAATAGAAAACGGATGCCAAATACTTGTTTTTAAGTTTAGTTTTTTTAAGTTGCGAAGGTTCTCATTCCTCAGGTCATGGTATATTGCTGTATTCAATTAGATCAACTGGATTTTAAACTTAAGTTCTGAAGATGTTTTGCTAGTACGACTGGCTTTCTCAATTCAGAAGACTTTACAAAAATCTGTTGGCAATTAAGTACCCCGGAAAGTCCCAATAAGCATGTGGCAGCCGTGTTGGGACCTTCTGAAAGCAATGTGTAGATGCATTGAAGGCTAAGGGGTGTTATCGAAACTGCCCAGGGTAGGCGTCAAAATGCTGTTCTAAATTGGAAGCCAGTTGGGAGCTAGCGAAAAAACTTCATTAACTAAACTTTAAAGGTTCATACACACGCACGGTGTTGCCAGAGCTACGACCCCAACCATACCCCGCAACAAACGTCTGTTTTGAGCGAGAATCAGCGGTGTGAGTTGGGGTGGGGTCTTCGTTGATTTGCCGCGCAATAAACATAAATCTATCTACAGATATGATTTTGGTTTATTGATGGTATGATGGAGGCTTTTATATAAGGCTTACTAGTTTGGAAGAATTCGAGACACAGTTACATTTTAATAAGTACTTGGCTTAGTGTTTTCAAGTATAAGTTAGATTTATTTAGTATATTGCAGATTGTTCATTTTTTTTTTATTATTGTCCATTTAAAATTTTTCTGTGGAAGTAAACGATATCTCTTACTGACATATTCTTCTATTTTATTTTTCAGGAGGTAGGAAGGGTCCAACATGTCGTATTCGTTCCCGTGTAGGAGAGAAATAATGAAGTATTACCTGACAGATAACCTTTGTTTGATAGCATCTATGATTTAGTACAATACTACAAGGAGTTTTCATTGCGTGTGCAGAATTTGAGCCTCCGATTAACAGATGCGTTCCACATCTAACCCTCATTTATCAAAAGAGAAGTATAAAAAGGTCATTTAGGTTTGCTAATAAAAAAGCACCTCCTTGGTTAAAAGTACTGGCCGGGAAGGCTTGTCATGGACAGGGCTTGGGAACAGGCATAACACATTGTTCAATTAGCAGGCATCCAGCATATATATATATATATATATATATATAAAGAAAATACAGTCTGGCGATTGCACTCCACTCCAATGTATCAACAACCAGGGTGCTGACTCCAAAGCAAGGTACATAAAATGATATGGAGCACTCAACTGGGATTTTTCAACAAATAACAATAGTTTATTAAAGTGACTCACATCGACGAGTTTCAGTCAGGGTGACGTTCCCAGGTGGACGGAAACGCGTCGATTAAGATCACTTTAATAAAACTATTGTTATTTTTGAAAAATCCAGTTGAGTGCTCCATATCTCTTTAACTTTAAATATATATAATATATATATATATATATCAGTCACTGTATAAATGAGTTTCTATAGCAACAGTATTTTCAAAATAAGTATCAAACTACCATTGAAAGGCAAGTTCACCCTCAATTAGAAATTGTATATCAAATCACCACAAACTGCAATAGTTAGAAAACAGAGATGTGAGCATTACTGTTAGGGGTAATGACTTTATTATGATCCTTAGATCAACTGTATAGTATTTAAGAAGGGATTCTTAATGTGTTATTATATTACAAGCTTGATATCTGTATTAACTCAATACTTATAGTGGCTCATTTACCCAGAGCCGCTGGGCAATAATATGGAGTTAAAGTAACGCTAACAGGTTCGCTATCGGTTAGCATGACTTTAACTCCATATTAGCATGGGTTACGCAAAAGACATCTGCCCTCCGGCCCCTGCGATTAATATCTACTTTCAGCGCATGATTTTAATCATGTGCAGGTGAATCCCTTTTGGATATACCCTGTGCGTAACACAATATTGTATAAGGAAGGGAGATTTGCCGGAGCGATAGCGGCTCTGGGTAAATCTTCCCATAATCTTTAAATGCAGTCATTTGTGAATTTACTTTATTGCCAATTTTTAAGTGATTTGTATATGGGGTGTAACAACAATGTGTGGGGCTCTATAACTATGTCAGAAATTATGCCTAGGAACGTTTTAACTTTTGTTTGTAGCTGGTACATGTATAACCTAAGCAGAGGAGAAGCGAAGAAATGCTAATATGTATTCCTCGGGATGGAGATTTTTAATACGGAGGAGAGAGGAGCAGAAATCCTATGCAATTACTTCAGGTAATGTGGTTTTACAAGGTGAGCAAAATTTTTGGACCTACACACACACTCATATATATTGAAATGGAGAATAAACATTAGTAAATAAAAAACCTTTTATCTGAAAATTCTAAAAACGTAAGCAAATCCACAGCAGGCTGTGTAATCACTAGTTATGACTTTTCCTTGTGTGCAATGAAGTTTAAAACAGAATGAAAGGGGTTATGTACTGAGCACAGAGTTCTGCTTACCTTCACATTACTGTGATGCAGGTTCTCCTTACCAAACTGCTACTTCATTACAGGTGCCAGAACAGTTTCTCTCCTGTGAGGCTCAATGCAATTGACATTAAGTTGTGCTCTAACATCTTTGGAAACAGCAAAGGCCTTATGGGTGGGAACATTTGTAATGAGTAACTCTACAGATGGATCTTCACAAGTGCATTTGTTAATTGATACAGAACCTGGACTCTTTTGCATTGACACTTTCCCTGTATCCTGCTAAACAACAGTCACTTATCAAGAGTTTACTATATCTGGTAACTGGCGATGCTCAGTTTGTAGTGTGCTATTGTATTTTGATGTGTGTGTGGTGGGGGGGGGGTTGTATACGGTACTGGGGAAGGGCTATCCTCCTGTTTTTGATATAGTACAGACAACACACATCCTGTAATAGATAAGGTAGTGTACTACATAGAAATATATGCCTATATTATAATGATTTGTGTTAGTGCCTGATATTGCTTCTTCCCCAAAATCGTTAATCTTGTAATAATACCATACCCCACCTGTATCCAAAACAGTAGGGGAAAAAAAACACTGCTTGGTCAAAATCATTTAAACAATGGCTATTACCTATCCAGCAACTGTCAATAAGTTATTTAAACTAAGCATAATGAGGACAATGTTTATAAAAAATTGTGTGCCACTTTATAATATCTTATATAATAACAAAGATGAAACATTTAATGATCTGGACTGTCATAATATGTATACAGTATATATATAATATTGAAAACTTTATTTGCACAACAGGGCAGAGGGAAAAGTAAGACTGTAGGATCCAAAGAGATGGTCGAATGTTTGTTTTGGGAACGTCTGCATACTTTGAAAATCTTGAGGAACTTGTTAATTATATGAGAAACATTTTCTGTACCGTAAAATGAAACTGCGCACCAGTCACAGAGAAGCTTCTTGCAAGATATAGCTCAGTAAGCCAGATTTTATTTTGTTTTTCAGCTTATTTCTCTTTGTGAACATTTTTTTTAAAAAAACACAGAGCAATGTTGACATTTATAAACAGCACAATGTTTTTTTTTTAATAAATGAGCTATTTTTGCTATTCCTGTTTAATCAGGTGTAACTAAACTAATTAGGACTACTGTACTTACATTTTCAAATCCTAATGTGAAACCTTTTTCTCCCCAGAACACATAATACACCTGTAGTCTTTTGCATTTACATACAGGTGAGAAATAGATGTCTCCATTAAGCCAATGTGCGTTCATATTTAGGGCAATACAAACTATTCTGCTAATTTTACTGATTTAAAACTGATACTGATTTACTTTTTATTTGTTATTTTCCTACAAAAGCTACATTTTCTGAGTGCACCCATATTATCTGTAAATGCTGTGGGGGCTCACCAAAAAAAGTGCTGTTTTTGGAAACACATAGCCCATGAGGACACAGGGTTCTAATTCCTAATCCCTAGACCTGTCTAACCTAGACATTTTTCTTTTTTGTTTCCACCTGTTCCTAGCAAATTATAAGATTCTACATGTGTTATAACTTCATGTGGATGCTCTGTTCTTACATGATGTTGCATGTTTAATTCCCCAGACTTTACTGAAGTTTTGATTTTCTGCTTCTAAAATGCATGCTAGACTAGAAAAAAAAAATGCAATGATTATTGTATGAAAAGGAAAATTAATATATAATTGTTAGGGACAGGAGCATTTCATTATGTTACACATAAACATAATGTGTAATGTGTCAGGGAGAAGGAGGATCTTGAGCGTGTATATGATTGGTTGTCAGCTTCTGAGAAGCAAGGCTGCAGTTTCCTTGTTTTGATTTGTTGAGCACTACAGAGCATGTGAGGTGTACTGCGATAATTAGCTAGGTGTTATCGAGCTAAGGTGCATTATGGGAGCTGATACCTAGTTCCAACAGGTTAATTAACCTCATACAACCAAATACAACCCTTCCAAATTGAAACCCATTCAAATCGGGCCACAATTTATCTCTAGTATTAAAGTCTCAGATACAAACAAAGCTGTTCAAATAATTAAAAATGGCAATGTTTTTTAGGAGAAAGATTTCAACTCCATTATGAAGTGAAGAATAAACTATATGTTGATCCTGAAGAAATACACAGCAATGGTATGAATAAATGGGACAATAAGGGTATCAGAATATTGACATTGTTGGATAATATTGTCACATGCTGATTGTCTGTACATTCTGTGGGTATATTATTAGATCAAAGGGAGCTTTAGTAGAAGGAGCACTGTAAAATGTAATTAAGTTAGATGTAAGGATCTATTACTGAGCATTCATTATTTTACCTTCACCTTTAATAATAAAAAGTAAAACATATATGAAATGGAAGATATATTGACTTTTTAAAAAATATCCTTATTGCATTTCTAGTGTGAAAATATATGTATGTCAACTTCATCTGCAAAAGTATCTACTAGCAAGGGAGGGTTTTAAAAACTGTCAGGGCTAGTACCGAGATCCATTATAGGCTATTTGTGTCTTAAAGTCACATTAATGTGACTTTAAGGCACACACTAAACAACAGTGCTACAATATGCAAAAACTGTGTCACGCAACTGCCGCAGCCAATGTACCAAGCCTATAACGTCTCTTAAGACGTAATATCTAACTCCAGATAGCTGGCTTTAAAGATTCGCAAAAGGCAAACACCATTCGCAATGCACGGAGAGCCACTATCCACTTGGTGCATTGCCTAAAGGGGGCAATGAGAGCATAACTCGCTACATAGGTATAGTACTAGCCCTATAGGGGCTATGCAATAAATAGTGCAAAAGTTTGCATGTGCTATTTATTTATCAACCAATCAGATGAGATCAGTAACCTATTAACTACCTAACATCTGATTGTGCAAATTAAGCATGGGCCAACTTGCACCTCTTGCATCAGCCCTAAGAGAATTACAGTGCATATTGGTATCATGTTAATGGAGCAGTCCACACTAGAGGGGAAGGATAACAAAGCCATGGTTTTTGCATATCACAGTTTTTTTTTTTTCTCCATATGATACAAATGTGTAGGCATAGTGCATAGATGTGCTACTCACAGGCTAAGTAAAGTCTTTATTTTAACGCAGTCTCTGAGGAAGTGGGACGCCCATGAAACATGTCAGGCGGGTAAACCCCACGGGGTATCTACTATTACTGTGTGCCAGTCCATGTTTTTAAGTGTGTTAATAGTACAATAAAATAAGACTTAAGTTAAACTAAGTCTGTGAATAGCCCATCCTATTTTATGTGTTCATGCATCTTACCTTCCCAGCACTGGAGGCAGGGCGGCTTTAGAATAAATAGCACTCGTGCAAGATTTGGTGCTATCCCTCCCCCAAACCACCAAACAACAACCCCCCCCCACGATACTCTGTTTTTTCATATCTATAGCACGTGCTATATATATCGTGCTTACATTATTACGTAACACGTAAAACACTAAACGCACAGACAGAACAGCACAGCTTAACGGCTACAGACACCTTAAGTAAGACTTAACTTTGTTGGGGCTTTGTCTGTGACACGGGGTGGTGCTGATACATATATTGATCTGAAGGACCATAACCAGGGGTGCTGTGGCACTGATACACAACTTTGACCTACAGGTACATGACCTAAGACCCCATATGCCGCCCCCCTGGTAATGGAACCAGCCCATATCAAGAAGGCCTTCCTGGATATAGACAAACCACATGGATTTTGTGCTGTTTGAATTGTTGGAGTGCCACCGCTGCTGTGCCTATTACCGTATATACTCGAGTATAAGTCGAGATTTTTAGGCTATAAAAATAGCCTAAAAATCGAACCTCGACTATACCCGGGTCACATCTTGTAATGCAGTAATCCGGCTTCAGCTCACTTCGCATTCACTCTTTCGCTTCTGGCGTCTGACATCAATATTCAGTGCTGGTCTCACTTCCGGCACCAGAACAGTGTATGTGTAGCCGGATGCTGAGTGATGCAGCCGGATTCCTTGGTTCATACACAGGCAAGTCCTTCCTCTTTAGCATGGGTTTAACACCAATTCATCTGGATAGAGTTGCCATTGTAGCATTGCCCTGTATGTCTGTCATGTAGGCTGTGCAATACGTGGGTTTCTTTGTCCAGTGGGGTAACATGTATGTTTTTTGGGGTATATGAGCTTGCATATGTATTTTAGAGAGTAAACAAAGAAGAAATAGAGAGGGGGAGCAGAACATTGGGCAGCATATCAGGTTAGTCTGCAGACGTTTGGAAACTACAACTCCCAGCAGCTAAGCATGCTAGGAGTTGTTAGCTTCCAAACATCTGGAGTGTCAAGGAGGTTAATGTGTGGGATTACTCTCATTTAAAGGGCAACAATAGAGATCAGGAGAATGGTATCTATGTTCAAGATTGCCTTCTGATTCTGTATTGTTTTGAGGATTTAGTTGCCCTTTAATGGAAAGAAGAATTCCCATACAGTAATCCCATACAGTAATTGCCATACTGGATTGGCTATTACGTGTGGGAGTACTGTATGAAAAATTCTGCTGTCTATTTAAGGGCAACTAAAGCCTAAAAAAATACAGAATCAGAAGGCAGTAGTAATTTCTACCCTCGACTTATACTCGAGTCAATCCGTGTTTTACAATTTTTTCAGGGAAAAATAGGTACCTCGACTTGTACTCGGATCAACTTATATTCGAGTATATACGGTAATCCTCTATGGCTAATATTTAAACATTAAATTTAAAAATTACATTTGGTCACATTTTAGACAAAACAAAAATTTTAAGCAGGAGTGGAAAAGAGATGAAAGAGATACAAGAATGTTGGGGCCCTGCCAGCATTGGGAATATTTAATAATGTATTTCTACCATGGCAATTACAGGAATATGAAAAAATTATTTAATGGTGCTTGTTTACAGTTGTTGAGCTTTCGAATGAGGTGTAAATATTCTAAGGGAACTGTGGTTGAAAAACTGAAAAGCCAGGTTCACCTTTAAAATTAACCATTAGCCAACTCTCTACATGCCCAAGATATGAAGAAATCTCTGATCAGAAGTTAAGGGGGTGGGAGGATGACAAATGACATTTCAATGGCTGCTCCTCCACCTTGCTGCGGGCGAGCACAGCCTCATACTTAACAGTATGTGAAGGAAACAGGAAGTCCCTCCCTTCCCTTCTGTGTAAAGATACCAGGAGAAAAGGTAGGGAATTACAAGCCCCTAGCTTCCTCATGCCCCCCCCCCCACACTCATACCTCACACACAAACCCTCCCTACAGAAAATTCTGTTGAAAATATCCTTTTCAAGCAGAGTAGAGAAAGACAGAAAGTTTGAAACTGCGATTTTGTGTCTGCCTGTAAAGGCTGTTTTCACACAGTTTTGTAGGGGGGGGTAGTATGGGTCTGAGGTATGAGTGGGGAAGGGGCCGCAGGGCCTTGGATTGGGTGTGACCAAATGGGTCTGCAAAGGAAAGGGCCAAGGGGGTTGCAAGGGAAGAGGCCTAGGGGTGGCCTGCAAAGCATGGGGCCATGAAGCTAATGAGTGGGAGGGGCCATGGGGATACAAGGGAAGGGGCCAGGGGGCTTGTAAGGGGAGGGGGGGAAGGAGGTCTGCAAGGGAAGGAGGAGACACAGGGAAGAGGGACTGTCACATGTTTTAGAGACATGAAGTGCAGGGGATATTGGTGATGCTGCTAAAAATATCACACACACACAAAAAATATAATAAAAGTAAATTGCCAAAATACTCAGAAAAGCAAATAAAAGTAATTTTGGACCAAAGTTCCCTTTAAATATAAAAACAAAACATGTATACTTGTAGCACAAAAAATATTTTTTGATTCTATAGTAATCAACATTTTGTGTTGTGTTATTTTTCAATTTTAGCCTCAAGGAACAGTGAAAGCTTTGTACAGCTATACAGCTTTAAGACCAGATGAGCTGAGCTTCTGCACTGGTGCCTGATTCACAATGTGTCAAGGGTCAGTGATGGGTGTGAAGGAGACTCTGAGTGCATACTGACAGATACTAAATTGGTTAAATTGAATATTCTATTTTGAGTTTCATAGTTAAAGGGCATGTTAACCCTAGAAAAACTTTTACACATAGAGTAAGCACCCCAAACCCCGTTTTTGAAATACTTACCTTTCCCTGCACTCCTGAGTCCAGATATCTTACCTTGAAGGCCTCCAGTCCCTTTCTGATCTCTGCAATCAAGAGAAGAAAAAAAGCAGTGTGAACATAGGGCAACACAGCAGGAATGTGGTGAAAACAGTTCAATATTTTATTTCTGCTATAAACACAAAAATACCAAAACCAATAAAGTGCATAGTGCAAAAAACTGTTAAAAATAATCACTTCCTCCCCTACTAATAGCCCCCATGGGTATATTTACCGGTATATGTATTAAGAAAGTGCATACAATACAGACTAATAGCAGCTTATAATCAAATCACATGTTAGAAGAATGAACAAATATAATAGCAATACTATACCCTAACCAAATACCACAAAGTCAGACCAGCAGACCACCCCTTTATCTCAGGAACATTGCCAGGGAAAGTATAGAGAGAGCGGATAAAAGGAATCCACACCAGACATGTTTCGTCCTGATTGACTTCCTCAATGGCGAGGTACTATGCTGGAAGGTTGCTCCCTCATTCCGGTAAACACAGTTAAACCTATTAAGGTAGCCGGTAGCCTGAGTTAAATAGATATACCAATAAATAAAGAAAAGGTGATAGAAAGGTAATGGAAATACACGCCTACACATAATCATTGGTACAATCAATACATTAATGCATGTCTGAATAAGACATACATTAGTTACACTATATACAAAACTAGGATATCTTCACTCGTAAAAGGAATCAAAGGTAAGTTCACATATAGTAAAGGATATCCCTGTTCCTTCTTATCCGTGGGCCTATATATAGTGAATTTATCAATGGAGTCATTATATACGACATTGGAAATAGGTAAGTGTATAAAAACTGTATCCAGATTGAATTAATTCAAATTCCTGGGTACATCCATCCATCACCAAATCTCAAACATCAAAGAATCATCCATGTAGGCGGCCCCAACAAACGAACAATTGTCCACAATAAATCAGCCGTGCTGCATCACCATCACAGATTAATTTTGAAGGTAAGTATGCAAATCAATTTAATCCAAGATATCCCATGTCCAAAGTAGATATCAAGGTATCCTAATTTATGTCCAAAATATAGATTTAATGTACATGAAGAAAGATTCCCTTTTCCACAGCAGATGTTCCAAACACCCATGAATTTACCATTATCCTGAAGTCTGTATTAGTTAAAGATGTCCAAAAGGCTCTAAACCAGAGGTATAAGGTATATTCCTAATTCTTCTACAGTGCAAGGTCCACATACATATATTTCGATAAGCATACAAAGCATCAAAGCAGGATTCCGTATCCTAGAAAAGGGTCCTAAAAAATGTCCATTCAAGGCTCCTCCAAATCTGTGTAAAATAATTGGATATAAGTAGAGAACATCAAACAGGCTGCAAAGGTTATTTAGATAAAGGGAGTCAAAGTTCGTTGTTAAGACCTAAAGGGGTCACTAGTCTTTAGGGTAAATATCCAACGTGCCACTTTCTTAAGGAGGAAATCACGTATATTCCCTCCCCTGGATGTCAATTTTGCTTGACAAACCCTGACACCTCAAGTCCATTGTGGACATGTATGAAATTTCAAGACGATGTGACGATAAACGTTCCTTGATTTTTTGTGTGGTCATGCCCATGTATACCGTGGGCATGTGCAACAACACATACACAACATTTTGAGTGTTACAGTTCATATAGTCATGGTTTGATAACGTCGTTACCACTGCCATCTGTCCACCAATTGCTTACATTCATAAAATGGCAAAATTTGCAATCACCACACTTGTACATGCCTTTCAATGCTTGGCCCTCCCATAGATGTGGTGGTCCTTACAAAATGACTTCTAGACACTATGTCAGATATTGTTATATGTATTTCGTCTAGCTTTTAAAATAGGGCTAGTTGGTAGTAAGGGGCCTAAATCTGGGTCACTGGATAGGGTTTGCCATTTCTCAGTTAACAAATTTTGGTTGGTCCCATTGATTATTGAAAGTCGTAATAAATGAATCTGACTATCCTCTGATTTTATGCATTTTTAAGAAGATAACTTTGTTGTTGTGTCCCTGCCTGTTCCTTACATATTTTCAGCCATCTAGGAGGATAGCCCTATTTTTAAATCTTGCTTCCAAATCACCTTCTGCTTCCAAATAATCAATTGTCTGGGTACAGTTTCTGCGTATGCGCAGGAATTGGCCCCTTGGTATACCTCTTACCAATGCTTTAGGATATGCACTATTGAAGTGGAGTAAAGTGTTGGAGGCAGTGTGTTTCCTGTATGTTTGTGTCAGAAGACGTTTTTTCTTCCTTACAACTTTCAAGTCCAGGAAGATGCATTCTTCCTTGGAAGCCTGGTATGTAGAAAAATGTTTTGGTCATTATAATTCAATATATAAACTGCTGTAGCTCATCCAAAGATCCTCGCCAGGCCCAGGGGCGCCATGGAGTGAACAGGTTGGATAGGAGGGGGTGCACTTGGCACCCATGGCAGTCCCTCACCTGCAGGTAGAACTGTGGTCGAAGATAAAATAGTTGTGGTGGGGATGAACAGTGAGTCAGTAGCATGTGTTAATGTAACAGATGGTGAGGGTTGAGGAGTTGACCAGTGGAGTTGGAGAAGTACTGAGCGGCTTTGAGCTGTAGCACATCCACATCACGTAACCAGATAGTGTTCTTCCTCCAACTCAAGATCTTTCACTAGTTCAATGAAGTGAGATGAATCCCTAATATATGAATCAAGTAAAGAACAAGCGTTTGTAGCACTGAGTCAATGTACTTACAAGGTTGTTCCAGTAAGCCATTGATTCCTGCTATTATGGGACGCCCAGTGGATTGTGCACTCCTTGTGCACCTTGGGGAGTAGATAGAAAGTGGGAACCACAGGTTGTTCGAATTAACGCTTTTCCCTCTTTAACTGATAGTAGGTGCATTTCAAGGCGTCAAGAAGATTAAGAAATCTCGTTTTAAAGCAAACGTAGAATTTTAAACCAATACTTTATAGTTAGAGATGTTTCTTAATTGACGATGGGCTTCTCTCACATATTTGTCCTGCGACCAGAGAACAATGTTGCCCCCTTGTCAGAGGGCTTTGTAACATTTTTTAGTTGTTGTAACTTCTCAATGCTTTTGTTCTGGTTTAGATAGATTATTAGTAAAACAACCAGAGCTTAGGCCCCACTGGTCAGAGATTAATCATACAGTTATAAAAAATAGTAAGACACTGGAAATTCAGAGAATGCTGGTGTGAAAGGGATTTTTTTAAATGGAGGATTACTTGCTGCAAGTTCACCATAGCCTCTGCAGAGGGTCACTGTTCCTTCTTCTATATCCTGTTCCTTCCTGGTATAGAAGGCCCGTATGCTACTGTAGTTTTCTACAAAACAAAAAGAGATCTTTTATTACAGTAAAGGTGTCTACATTATTTGTTGGACAAAAGACAAACCTTTCTCCTGTACTCCTGAGTCCAGATAATCTTACCTTGAAGGCCTCCAGTCCCTTCTGATCTCTGCTGACTGTCAGCCAAGGCAGTGACGGTGATGTCATAGCCAATGACTCATGTAGTTGCACTGTTGCCTGCTGTATGGCTGCAGGAGCTCACTTATAGCTCACAAAGCCGTAAGGACTAGGCCCCACTAGCACATATTTGCAGAGTTTTGCGATCCACTTGCTCTCCACAATGCAATTTTACTATGTAACTACATTTTGGTTTGTTTCTGTCAAAATCGCACTTAATACAAGTCTATGGAAGTGCATAAAAAAGCAGACAGAAGCGGACACAGTCAATATGACATGCAATTTTTTTTAACCAGTGCAAGTGCAAACGTAAAAGCATATACAAGCAGATACAAGTGCATGACAAAAGCGCACAGAACACACATTGCTTTTAAATGCGTTGCAGTGTGGCTCAGCCTGAAGGAAGCAGATAGGGTAGCAAGAAGCTGAAAAATTTCATGTTAGAGATATCTGCAGGGAGATTCACCAAGAGCCGCAAATGCTCTGGGCAAATCTCCCGTACGGGATTTACCAGAGGCTGCGTGGCTCTGAGTGAATCTCATCCGCACGTAAGTATATAATGCCAGCTATAGCTGCCGTTAAATACTTACGCACTAAGACCTGCGCAGCCCCTGATAAATCGCTTTGCGACGGCTGCGCGAGTGCGTCTTCCTGCACTCACGCAGTCGCCGCAAAGCAAGATTAAGTCGCGCTAACCTATCGTATATCCTATTGGACTCAGGAATGCTGGGGAGTAATTTAAGTATTGCGGAAATGTGTGTGTGTGAGTGATTACTCCACGTGTAAATGTTTTTAAGGGGGGAAATTGCCTTCAAAGGCTAAGTTCAGCCACAAAAAAGTTATAATTATATAAAGGACAATATACTCACCACTTCCCCGATTCATTCCTGCAAATACCCAGGTGAGGATCTAAAATACAAAGTCCTCACCTCTGGGTATTTACAAAAGTCTTGCACCACTTACTTGTAATCTCCCTCGTCGCTCCAGTCGGATCCTCCCCACTGGCACTGTCAGTGACAGTCCGGGAGGCAGCCAATGAGAAGAAACACCTCTTGCAGAGCGCGTCTTCCCATTGGCTGCCTCGTGACCTGTCACTCAAAGTGCCAGTGGGGAGGATCGGACTGCAGCACCGAGGGAGATTACAAGTAGTGCAGAACTTTTGTAAAGTACCCAGATGTGAGGACTTAGCGTTTTAGGTCCTCATCCTGGGTACTTTGCAGGAATGGGGGGGAAAGGAACAAGGGGGAGGGAGTATTATTGTCCTTTAAGATTATCTCCAAAACCCAAGATGTGTTTTACTCCTACCTGCATCTGACGCTCCTGCAAGTACTTAAGAAGAAGGATCCCTCATCAGAAGTCCCTCCTCTTCTGCTCCTGTTTCTAGCTAGTTGAGTGTGGTAATGGCTTTCAGCCATTGGCCGTGACGTCACCATTGCAGCCATGACTTTCAGTTATTACCCGGAAGAAGAGAGAAGACCAGCAGGGGATCCTTGTTCTATAAGTATTAATAACTCATTGTGGAATCCTTAGATGCAGGTAGTAATAAAACACATTTGGGGTTTTGGATTTTATCTTTTTGGGATATGCAAACGTTTTCAGAGGTGGAGTTAAACTTTAAGCTTAGCCTTTGCAGAGCATTATATTCAGGTTGTAACTTTAATTTGTTTTTTGCATCATTGCATTCAAATGGCATTACAACCTATCTCACTACATATCCATTTATTTATTTTCTAATTGTCTATCAAGCACAAGGGTACCATTAATATCTGAAATAGCCTGATAGTGGTTTTGATACCTATGTTCATGCCATTTTATTGCCTTAACAGTTAAATAAACACTTTTAGCTACAATGTACTACACTTTGCATTTAGGAGGTCCCTGACACCTTGCTGTTTAAATTTGTGGATAATTTACTGATAAAAGAGAGTCCTAACTCTCTAAGGAGAAAATGGCCCTGGGCCCCAGGACTGTAACTGTTATACATGTTAAATAAGTAATACCTTGTTAGTGAATGTCAAACTACTCTTTATAAATGCTATTTGTGTCATATTTTGATTTACAACATATGCATAAATGTACTTGCAGGTGGAAAGGAGATTATGGAGACAAGATACAGCATTACTTTCCCGCAAACTATGTTGAGGACATCTCAAGAACGCTTCTGAAATTATTGCAAATCAGGTATGGGTGGCCATATCTTTGTTTTATTCACCTCATTTATTTCTCTAATCATCAAAATAAACTGGAGTATTTGCTGCTATTGTAGAGAATCAATACACTGAATAAACAGTTGCAGGTCAGAAAATAAGAGAGATCTACCTGCATGAGGAAGTTAAAACAAGAACAAACTTGAATTATGATTACTTGAGCTGGCTCCTGAAAACTCAGTCTTCATCTGAATAGTTCTAATTCTAATTAGTTTATATCCTGATTGTAATATTTTGCTACTACTCACCAGTAAAAGGAGATATGTTCTTTATAACATTTAATTATCTTGGATTCATGTTCTAATATTTCTGATTTCTAGAATATTTTTTTAAACTTTGATATTTAAGGGATCTCTCCTATTGAATTTGTATTACTATCAGATAATCGTTCACTCATATTTTTCGGATTTAGAATCTAAAAGATTTTCTCCATACACAGCTTATTGAAGACAGTCCATTGGGTTCCCTATGAGAGGTATCCTGGAACTGGGATCATATATTCAGTGAGTATATGGTATTCTGTTTATGCCTTCTCATAGATTTCAAATATAGCAATATTTAACCCCTGTATAAATATGTACAATATCAGAGGTTTGTATCTATGAAAGTTGGGATGGTGTATAAAATAATTTGTAAATCATATTTAATTGAAATAAAATAACTGAAAACAAAATACACGATATTAAAGCTTAGAAATATATATTTTTTTATGATAAATTTGATGTGCAAGGGCAACATAAAAATGAAACAACTGTATAAAGCTAAAAAAACATCTGGGGGCATATTTAAAGGTGGGTTCCTATCACGGTTTGTTAACGCCAGATTTTTCAATGGAGATTTACATTATGACCATATTTAAAAACACAATATTTAAAAAATATTGGTGAATTCATTATTACTGTAAGTTAATAATTTGCACCAAAATTAGACCAGAGTTTAAATAATTAGGCAATATGCATGGGGATCTTTTGAAATATAAACAATAGGGGTTTAACACTCAAGGCTCGTACACACGCTTGATTTATGAACGAGGAACGACCGCCTGGAGATCGGCGACGACCCCGAACAACGCATACACGGACGATTCTCGGCCGAAACGCCTGTTCGTTGCGTGTAGTGATCGGCGTCAGGGATCGTTCCTCGCTCGTAAATCAAGCGTGTGTATGAACTTTCAGGGGGCAAATCTGTAAGGCACTTACCCGGGTGTCCGCTCCAGCGATGATCCGCTGGGCGGCGCTCCGGCCCCAGTGCCGTCGACGCTCGCTCGCGCGTCCTGCGTGAGCGCCGTCGTGACGTCCCCACGCAGGGGCGCGCCGGCGCGAAGTTTTAAAGTCCGCTCAGTCCATCCCTAGACGCCCGCTTGGCAGTTGTTTCTGGCTTCTAGGGTTTTTGCTGTGTGTGAACTCCTGTTGCCGTGTGTTATCCAGCCATTGTATCCAGCCATTGTTCTGTTGCCATTGTATCCAGCCATTGTATCCAGCCATTGTTCCTGTTGCCATTGTATCCAGCCATTGTTCTGTTGCCATTGTATCCAGCCATTGTGCCTGTTGCATTGTATCCAGCCATTGTATCAGCCATTGTATCCAGCCTGTTCCTGTTACCATCTATCCAGCCATGTATCCAGCCGTTGTTCCTGTTACCATTCTATGTATCCAGCCACTGTTCCGTTACCATCTATCCAGCTATTGTATCCACATCGTTCCCAGTGTACTCCAGCATCCAGCTCCGGTCTCCAGTGCATTCCAGCATCCAGTTCCCACTACTTCCTCCTTCATCCAATTAAAACGTGAGTCTTCCCTGACTCTACCCCAACGGTCAGGGCAGCATTACAGTACAAGCGGGCCATGGATGCCTCTGAGGGAGTAATGTCCGAACTATCTAAAACTCTCCAAGCCTATCTACCCGGATGGACGTTTTTGAACATCAACAGAACCGTATGGCACAATTTATGGACTCATTGGCCTCACGCCTATCACCTGTTGACACCTCACCTTCTCTCCCGTCTAATCCTGCACCTGCAATGCAAGTTAGCCATGAACCCCGTATTCCTTTCCTCCTTGCTATGATGGGAACCCCCAAGGCGTAGAGGGTTTCTAATCAATGCCAAATTCAATTTGAATTACAACCCCCGTTTGTCTCAGATAGAGCAAAAGTGGGTTTATATTGTTGTTTGGAAGGTGAGCCTGGCCTGGGCCTCTCCATTGTGGGAGAATGATGACCCATTAGTGTCTGACATCACCAATTTTCTTGTCACATTCCGGAGGGTATTCGACGCTCCTGGTCGTAAAATAAGTGCTTTCCACCGTTTGTTGCAACTACAACAGGGCAATCGTTCTGTTGGACATTATGCCATTGAGTTCCGTACAATTGCAGCAGAAGTCTCCTGGAACAACGAGGCTCTGTGGCGGCCTTTCTACAGGGTCTATCAGACCGTATTAAATATGACCTTGTCTCCAAAGACATGCCTTCCTTGTTGGAAGATCTGATTGCTCTTTGTATTCGTATTGATACACGGTTTCGGGAGCGACAGGTCGAGAGAAACCGAGATCGTCAGTTGCCTTCCAGATTGTCCTCGCCCAGTGAAGCCTATCTTCTCTGCTCCTACGCCCACTACCGAAGAACCCATGGAGATTGGGGGAACTCGTTTATCTCCAGAAGAAAAAGACACGTGTTGTTGAACAAACGAAGAATCAATGAAGTTGCCTGCTGTGCCTGAGTCCAGGAAAGCGTCCCTGGATAGGACTTTAGAATTGAATTTTATTGTTACAGGTACCAGAAAACGAGGAGAAGGTTTCTTTTTGCCTAGAAGATTTTCTCCTCTAACCTCTAGGCAGAGTAGTTTCCCCGGCTTAACAGGGCAGGTTTTGGCAAAATGTCCTGAGCCAGCACAGTATAGACACAGGCCCAGAGATCTCCTACGTGTCTTTTCTTCTGGAGATAAACGAGTTCCCCCAATCTGCATGGGTTCTTCGGTAGTGGGCGTAGGAGCAGAGAAGATAGGCTTCACTGGGCGAGGAGCAGATCTGGAAGGCAACTGACGATCTCGGTTTCTCTCGACCTGTCGCTCCCGAAACCGTGTATCAATACGAATACAAAGAGCAATCAGATCTTCCAACAAGGAAGGCATGTCTTTGGAGACAAGGTCATATTTAATACGGTCTGATAGACCCTGTAGAAAGGCCGCCACAAGAGCCTCGTTGTTCCAGGAGACTTCTGCTGCAAGTGTACGGAACTCAATGGCATAATGTCCAACAGAACGATTGCCCTGTTGTAGTTGCAACAAACGGGTGGAAGCACTTATTTTACGACCAGGAGCGTCGAATACCCTCCGGAATGTAGCAAGAAAATTGGTGATGTCAGACACTAATGGGTCATCATTCTCCCACAATGGAGAGGCCCAGGCCAGGGCTCCACCTTCCAACAAAGCAACAATATAACCCACTTTTGCTCTATCTGAGACAAAACGGGAGGGTTGTAATTCAAATTGAATTTGGCATTGATTAAGAAACCCTCTACAGCCTTGGGGGTTCCCATCATAGCAAGGAGGAGAAGGAATACGGGGTTCATGGCTAACTTGCATTGCAGGTGCAGGATTAGACGGGAGAGAAGGTGAGGTGTCAACAGGTGATAGGCGTGAGGCCAATGAGTCCATAAATTGTGCCATACGGTTCTGTTGATGTTCAAAAACGTCCATCCGGGTAGATAAGGCTTGGAGAGTTTTAGATAGTTCGGACATTACTCCCTCAGAGGCATCCATGGCCCGCTTGTACTGTAATGCTGCCCTGACTCCGTTGGGGTAGAGTACAGGGAAGACTCACGTTTTAATTGGATGAAGGAGGAAGTAGTGGGAACTGGATGCTGGAATGCACTGGAGACCGGAGCTGGATGCTGGAGTACACTGGGAACGATGGCTGGATACAATAGCTGGATAGATGGTAACAGGAACAGTGGCTGGATACAATAGAATGGTAACAGGAACAACGGCTGGATACAATGGCTGGATAGATGGTAACAGGAACAATGGCTGGATACAATGGCTGGATACAATGGCTGGATACAATGGCAACAGGAACAATGGCTGGATACAATGGCAACAGGAACAATGGCTGGATACAATGGCTGGATACAATGGCAACAGGAACAATGGCTGGATACAATGGCTGGATACAACGGCAACAGGAGTTCAAACAGCAAAAACCCTAGAAGCCAGAAACAACTGCCAAGCGGGCGTCTAGGGATGGACTGAGCGGACTTTAAAACTTCGCGCCGGCCGGCGCCCCTGCGTGGGGACGTCACGACGGCGCTCACGCAGGACGCGCGAGCGAGCGTCGACGGCACTGGGGCCGGAGCGCCGCCCAGCGGATCATCGCTGGAGCGGACACCCGGGTAAGTGCCTTACAGATTTGCCCCCTGAAAGTTCATACACACGCTTGATTTACGAGCGAGGAACGATCCCTGACGCCGATCACTACACGCAACGAACAGGCGTTTCGGCCGAGAATCGTCCGGGTGTATGCGTTAGGTCGGGGGTCGTCGCCGATCTGCCAGGCGGTCGTTCCTCGTTCATAAATCAAGCGTGTGTACGAGCCTTGAGTGTTTAACCCCTATTGTTTATATTTCAAAAGATCCCCATGCTATATTGCCTAATTATTAGTTAAACTCTGGTCTAATTTTGGTGCAAATTATTAACTTACAGTAATAATGAATTCACCAATATTTTTTAAATATTGTGTTTTTTTAAATATGGTCATAATGTAAATCTCCATTGAGAAATCTGGCGTTAACAAACCGGTGATAGGAACACACCTTTATAAATATGCCCCCAGATGTTTTTTTAGCTTTATACAGTTGTTTCATTTTTATGTTGCCCTTGCACATCAAATTTATCATAAAAAAATATATATTTCTAAGCTTTAATATCGTGTATGTTTGTTTTCAGTTATTTTATTTCAATTAAATATGATTTACAAATTATTTTATACACCATCCCAACTTTTCAGATACAAACCTTCTGATATTGTTACATATTTATAACAGGGGTTAAATATTGCTATATTTGAAATCTATGAGAAGGCATAAACAGAATACCATATACTCACTGATATTATATGATCCCAGTTCCAGGATACCTCTGCATAGGGAACCCAATGGACTGTCTTCAATAAGCTGTGTATGGAGAAAATCTTTTAGATTCTAAATCCGAAAAATATGAGTGAACAGATTATCTGATAGTAATACAAATTCAATAGGAGAGATCCCTTAAATATCAAAGTTTAAAAAAAATATTCTAGAAATCAGAAATATTAGAACATGAATCCAAGATAATTAAATGTTATAAAGAACATATCTCCTTTTACTGGTGAGTAGTAGCAAAATATTACAAATCAGGATATAAAACTAATTAGAATTAGGAACTATTCAGATGAAGAACTGAGTTTTCAGGAAGTCCAGCTCAAGTAATCATAATTCAAGTTTTGTTCTATGTTTTAACTTCCTCATGCAGGTAGATCTCTCTTATTTTCTGACCTGCAACTGTTTATTCATGTTTATTGATTCTCTACAATAGCAGCAAATACTCCAGTTTATTTTGATGATTAGAGAAATAAATGAGGTGAATAAAACAAAGATGATGGCCACCCATACCTGATTTGCAATAATTTCAGAAGCGTTCATTGAGATGTCCTCAACATAGTTTGCGGGAAAGTAATGCTGTATCTTGTCTCCATAATCTCCTTTCCACCTGCAAGTACATTTATGCATATGTTGTAAAATCAAAATATGACACAAATAGCATTTATAAAGAGTAGTTTGACATTCACTAACAAGGTATTACTTATTTAACAGTGTATAACAGTTACAGTCCTGGGGCCCAGGGCCATTTTCTCCTTAGGAGAGTTAGGGACTCTCATTTTTATCAGTAAATTATCCACAAATTTAAACAGCAAGGTGTCAGGGACCTCCTAAATGCAAAGTGTAGTACATTGTAGCTAAGAAGTGTTATTTAACTGTAAGGCAATAAAATGGCATGAACATAGGTATCAAAACCATCTATTCAGGCTATTTCAGATATTAATGGTACCCTTGTGCTTGATAGACAATTAGAAAATAAATAAATGGATATGTAGTGAAGATAGGTATGTAATGCCATTTGAATGCAATGATGCAGAAAAAACAAATTAAAGTTACAACCTGAATATAATGCTCTGCAAAGGCTAAGCTTAAAGTTTAACTCCAGCCTCTGAAAACGTTTGCATATCCCAAAAAGATAAAATCCCAAAACCCCAAATGTGTTTTATTACTACCTGCATCTAAGGATTCCACAATGAGTTATTAATACTTATAGAACAAGGATCCCCTGCTGGTCTTCTCTCTTCTTCCGGGGTAATAACTGAAAGTCATGGCTGCAATGGTGACGTCACGGCCAATGGCTGAAAGCCATTACCAACTCATAACTAGCTAGAAACAGGAGCAGAAGAGGAGGGACTTCTGATGAGGGATCCTTCTTCTATAAGTACTTGCAGGAGCGTCAGATGCAGGTAGGAGTAAAACACATCTTGGGTTTTGGGAGATAATCTTAAAGGACAATAATACTCACCTCCCCCTTGTTCCTTTCCCCCCCATTCCTGCAAAGTACCCAGGATGAGGACCTAAAACGCTAAGTCCTCACATCTGGGTACTTTACAAAAGTTCTGCACTACTTGTAATCTCCCTCGGTGCTGCAGTCCGATCCTCCCCACTGGCACTTTGAGTGACAGGTCACGAGGCAGCCAATGGGAAGACGCGCTCTGCAAGGAGGTGTTTCTTCTCATTGGCTGCCTCCCGGACTGTCACTGACAGTGCCAGTGGGGAGGATCCGACTGGAGCGACGAGGGAGATTACAAGTAAGTGGTGCAAGACTTTTGTAAAGTACCCAGAGGTGAGGACTTTGTATTTTAGATCCTCACCTTGGGTATTTGCAGGAATGAATCGGGGAAGTGGTGAGTATATTTGTCCTTTATATAATATTATAACTTTTTTTGTGGCTGAACTTAGCCTTTGAAGGCAATTTCCCCCCTTAAAAACATTTACACGTGGAGTAATCACTCACACACACACATTTTCGCAATACTTAAATTACTCCCCAGCATTCCTGAGTCCAATAGGATATACGATAGGTTAGCGCGACGTTAAGTCTTGCTTTGCGGCGACTGCGTGAGTGCAGGAAGACGCACTCGCGCAGCCGTCGCAAAGCGATTTATCAGGGGCTGCGCAGGTCTTAGTGCGTAAGTATTTAACGGCAGCTATAGCTGGCATTATATACTTACGTGCGGATGAGATTCACTCAGAGCCACGCAGCCTCTGGTAAATCCCGTACGGGAGATTTGCCCAGAGCATTTGCGGCTCTTGGTGAATCTCCCTGCAGATATCTCTAACATGAAATTTTTCAGCTTCTTGCTACCCTATGCTGCTTCCTTCAGGCTGAGGCCACACTGCAACGCATTTAAAAGCAATGTGTGTTCTGTGCGCTTTTGTCATGCACTTGTATCTGCTTGTATATGCTTTTACGTTTGCACTTGCACTATTGGTTAAAAGAAAATTGCATGTCATATTGATTGTGTCCGCTTCTGTCTGCTTTTTTATGCACTTCCATAGACTTGTATTAAGTGCGATTTTGACAGAAACAAACCAAAATGTAGTTACATAGTAAAATTGCATTGTGGAGAGCAAGTGGATCGCAAAACTCTGCAAATATGTGCTAGTGGGGCCTAGTCCTTACGGCTTTGTGAGCTATAAGTGAGCTCCTGCAGCCATACAGCAGGCAAGCAGTGCAACTATCATGAGTCATTGGCTATGACATCACCGTCACTGCCTTGGCTGACATGCAGCAGAGATCAGAAAGGGACTGGAGGCCTTCAAGGTAAGATATCTGGACTCAGGAGTACAGGGAGAAAGGTTTGTCTTTTTGTCCAACAAATAATGTAGACACCTTTACTGTAATAAAAGATCTCTTTTTGTTTTGTAGAAAACTACAGTAGCATTACGGGCCTTCTATACCAGGAAGGAACAGGATATAGAAGAAGAGAACAGTGACCCTCTGCAGGAGCTATGTGAACTTGCAGCAAGTAATCCTCCATTTAAAAAGAAATCCCTTTTCACACCAGCATTCTCTGAATTTCCAGGTCTTACTATTTTTTATAACTGTATGATTAAATCTCTGACCAGTGGGGCCTAAGCTCTGGTTGTTTTACTAATAATCTATCTAAACCAGAACAAAAAGCATTGAGAGAGTTACAACAACTAAAAAATGTTACAAAGCCCTCTGACAAAGGGGGCAACATTGTTCTCTGGTCGCAGGACAAATATGTGAGAGAAGCCCATCGTCAATTAAGAAACATCTCTAACTATAAAGTATTGGTTTAAAATTCTACGGTTTGCTTTAAAACGAGATTTCTTAATCTTCTTGACGCCTATGAAATGAACCTACTATCAGTTAAAGAGGGAAAAGCGTTAATTCAAGAACAACCTGTGGTTCCCACTTTCTATCTACTCCCCAAGGTGCACAAGGATGTGCACAATCCACTGGGGCGTCCCATAATAGCAGGAATCAATGGCTTACTGGAACAACCTTGTAAGTACATTGACTCAGTGCTACAAACGCTTGTTCCCTTACTTGATTCATATATTAGGGATTCATCTCACTTCATTGAACTAGTGAAAGATCTTGAGTTGGAGGAAGAACACTATCTGGTTACGTGTGATGTGGATGTGCTGACAGCTCAAAAGCCGCTCAGTACTTCTTCCAACTCACTGGTCAATCCTCCAACCCTCACCATCTGTTTACATTAAAACTGCTACTGTTCATCCTCCACCACAACTATTTTATCTTCGACCACAGGTTCTACCTGCAGGTGTAGGGGACTGCCATGGGTGCCAAGTGCACCCCCTCCTATGCCAACCTGTTCACTCCATGGCGCCCCTGGGCCTGGCGAGGATCTTTGGATGAGCTACAGCAGTTTATCTATTGAATTATAATGACCAAAACATTTTTCTTACATACCAGGCTTCCAAGGAAGAATGCATCTTCCTGGACTTGAAAGTTGTAAGGAAGAAAAAACGTCTTCTGACACAAACATACAGGAAACACACTGCCTCCAACACTTTACTCCACTTCAATAGTGCATATCCTAAAGCATTGGTAAGAGGTATACCAAGGGGCCAATTCCTGCGCATACGCAGAAACTGTACCCAGACAATTGATTATTTGGAAGCAGAAGGTGATTTGGAAGCAAGATTTAAAAATAAGGGCTATCCTCCTAGATTGCTGAAAATATGTAAGGAACAGGCAGGGACACAACAACAAAGTTATCTTCTTAAAAAATGCATAAAATCAGAGGATAGTCAGATTCATTTTATTACGACTTTCAATAATCAATGGGACCAACTCAGAAATTTGTTAACTGAGAAATGGCAAACCCTATCCAGTGACCCAGAGTTAGGCCCCTTACTACCAACTAGCCCTATTTTAAAAGCTAGACGAAATAACAATATAACAATATCTGACATAGTGTCTAGAAGTCATTTTGTAAGGACCACCACATCTATTGGGAGGGGCCAAGCATTGAAAGGCATGTACAAGTGTGGTGATTGCAAATTTTGCCATTTTATGAATGTAAGCAATTGGTGGACAGATGGCAGTGGTAACGAACGTTATCAAACCAATGACTATATGAACTGTAACACTCAAAATGTTGTGTATGTGTTAAGTTGCACATGCCCACGGTTATACATGGGCATGACCACACAAAAAATCAAGGAACGTTTATCGTCACATCGTCTTGAAATTTCATAACATGTCCACAATGGACTTGAGGTGTCAGGGTATTGTCAAAGCAAAATTGACATCCAGGGGAGGGAATATACGTGATTTCCTCCTTAAGAAAGTGGCACGTTGGATATTTACCCTAAAGACTATGACCCCTTTAGGTCTTAACAACGAACTTTGACTCCCTTTATCTAAATAACCTTTGCAGCCTTGTTTGATGTTCTCTACTTATATCCAATTATTTTACACAGATTTGGAGGAGCCTTGAATGGACATTTTTTAGGACCCTTTTCTAGGATACGGGAATCCTGCTTTGATGCTTTGTATGCTTATCGAAATATATGTATGTGGACCTTGCACTGTAGAAGAATATAGGAATATACCTTATACCTCTGGTTTAGAGCCTTTTGGAGCATCTTTAACTAATACAGACTTCAGGATAATGGTAAATTCATGGGTGTTTGGAACATCTGCTGATGGAAAAGGGAATCTTTCTTCATGTACATTAAATCTGATATTTTGGACATAAATTAGGATACCTTGGATATCTACTTTGGACATGGGATATCTTGGATATAAATTGATTTGCATACTTACCTTCAAAATTAATCTGTGATGGTGATGCAGCACGGCTGATTTATTGTGGACAATTGTTCGTTTGTTGGGGCTCGCCTAGCATGGATGATTCTTTGATGTTTGAGATTTGGTGGATGGATGGATGTACCCAGGAATTTGAATTAATTCAATCTGGATACAAGTTATTTATACACTTACCTATTTCCAATGACTGTATATAATGACTCCATTGATAAATTCACTATATATAGGCCCACGGATAAGGAAGGAACAGGGATATCCTTTACTATATGTGAACTTACCTTTGATTCCTTTTACGAGTGAAGATATCCTAGTTTTGTATATAGTGTAACTAATGTATGTCTTATTCAGACATGCATTAATGTATTGATGTACCAATGACTTATGTGTAGGCGTGTATTTCCATTACCTTTCTATCACCTTTTCTTTATTTATTTGTATATCTATTTAACTCAGGCTACCGGCTACCTTAATAGGTTTAACTGTGTTATACCGGATAGAGGGAGCAACCTTCCAGCATAGTACCTCGCCATTGAGGAAGTCAATCAGGACGAAACATGTCTGGTGTGGATTCCTTTTTATCCCTGCTCTCCTATACTTTCCCTGGCAATGTTCCATGAGATAAAGGGGTGGTCTGCTGGTCTGACTTGTGGTATTTGGTTAGGGTATAGTATTTGCTATTATATTTGTTCATTCTTCTAACATGTGATTTGATTATATAAGCTGCTATTAGTCTGTATTGTATGCACTTTCTTAATACATATACCGGTAAATATACTCCATGAGGGGCTTAGTTACATAGGAGATGTATTTTTAACAGTTTTTTGCACTATGCACTTTATTGGGTTTTGGTATGTTTGTGTGTTATAGCAGAAATAAAATATTGAACTGTTTTCACCACATTCCTGCTGTGTTGCCCGTATGTTCACACTGCTTTTTTTCTTCTCATTGATTGCAGAGATCAGAAAGGGACTGGAGGCCTTCAAGGTAAGATATCTGGACTCAGGAGTGCAGGGAGAAAGGTAAGTATTTCAAAAACGGGGTTTGGGGGTGCTTACTCTATGTGTAAAAGTTTTTCTAGGGTTAACATGCCCTTTAACTATGAAACTCAAAATAGAATATTCAATTTAACCAATTTAGTATCTGTCAGTATGCACTCAGAGTCTCCTTACCACCCATCACTGACCCTTGACACATTGTGAATCAAGGCACCAGTGCAGAAGCTCAGCTCATCTGGTCTTAAAGCTGTATAGCTGTACAAAGCTTTCACTGTTCCTTGAGGCTAAAATTGAAAAATAAACACAAACACAAAATGTTGATTACTATAGAATCAAAAAATATTTTTTGTGCTACAAGTATTACATGTTTTGTTTTTTATATTTAAAAGGGAACTTTGGTCCAAAAATTACTTTTATTTGCTTTTCTGAGTATTTTTGCAATTTACTTTTATTATTATTTTTTGTGTGTGTGTGATATTTTAGCAGCATCACCAGATATCCCCTGCACTTCATGCTCTAAAACATGTGACAGTCCCTCTTCCCTGTGTCTCCTCCTTCCCTTGCAGACCTCCTTGCCCCCCCTCCCCTTACAAGCCCCCTGGCCCCTTCCCTTGTAGTCCCCATGGCCCCTCCCACTCATTAGCTTCATGGCCCCATGCTTTGCAGGCCACCCCTAGGCCTCTTCCCTTGCAGACCCCCTTGGCCCTTTCCTTTGCAGACCCATTTGGTCACACCCAATCCAAGGCCCTGCGGCCCCTTCCCCACTCATACCTCAGACCCATACATACCCCCCCCTACAGAAAACTGTGTGAAAACAGCCTTTACAGGCAGACACAAAATCAGCAGTTTCAAACTTTCTGTCTTTCTCTACCTCTGCTTGAAAAGGATATTTTCACAGAATTTTCTGTAGGGAGGGTTATGTGTGTGAGGTATGAGTGGTGGGGGGGGGGGCATGAGGAAGCTAGGGGCTGTAAATTCCCTTACCTTTTCTCCTGGTATCTTTACACAGAAGGGAAGGGGAGGGACTTCCTGTTTCCTTCACATACTGTTAAGTATGAGGCTGTGCTCGCCAGCAGCAAGGTGGAGGAGCAGCCATTGAAATGTCATTTGTCATCCTCCCACCCCTTAACTTTCTGATCAGAGATTTCTTCATATCTTGGGCATGTAGAGAGTTGGCTAATGGTTAATTTTAAAGGTAGGAACCTGGCTTTTCAGTTTTTCAACCACAGTTCCCTTTTAAGAATATTTACACCTCATTCGAAAGCTCAACAACTGTAAACAAGCACCAGTAAAATAATTTTTTTCATATTCCTGTAATTGCCATGGTTAGAAATACATTATTAAATATTCCCAATGCTGCAGGGGCCCAAACATTCTTGTATCTCTTTCATCTCTTTTTCCACTCCTGCTTAAAATTTTTGTTTTGTCTAAAATGTGACCAAATGTAATTTTTAAATTTAATGTTTAAATATTAGCCATATAGAGGATTACCGTATATACTCGAATATAAGTTGATCCGAGTACAAGTCGAGGTACCTATTTTTACCTGAAAAAATTAGTAAAACACGGATTGACTCGAGTATAAGTCGAGGGTAGAAATTACTACTGCCTTCTGATTCTGTATTGTTTTGAGGCTTTAGTTGCCCTTAAATAGACAGCAGAATTTTCATACAGTACTCCCACACAGTAATAGCCAAATCCAGTATGGCAATTACTGTATGGGATTACTGTATGGGAATTCTTCTTTCCATTTAAAGGGCAACTAAATCCTCAAAACAATACAGAATCAGAAGGCAATCTTGAACAATAGATACCATTCTCCTGATTCTCTATTGTTGCCCTTTAAATGGAGAGTAATCCCACACATTAACCTCCTTGACACTCCAGATGTTTGGAAGCTACAACTCCTAGCATGCTTAGCTGCTGGGAGTTGTAGTTTCCAAACGTCTGCAGGACTAACCTGATATGCTGCACAATGTTCTGCTCCCCCTCTCTATTTCTTCTTTGTTTACATCTCTAAAATACATATGCAAGCTCATATACCCCAAAAAACATACATGTTACCCCACTGGACAAAGAAACCCCACGTATTGCACAGCCTACATGGACATATACAGGGCAATGCTACAATGGCAACTCTATCCAGATGAATTGGTGTTAAACCCATGCTAAAGAGGAGAGGACTTGCCTGTGTATGAACCAAGGAATCCGGCTGCATCACTC
Organism: Hymenochirus boettgeri; assembly: GCA_019447015.1. Taxonomy (NCBI): domain Eukaryota; kingdom Metazoa; phylum Chordata; class Amphibia; order Anura; family Pipidae; genus Hymenochirus; species Hymenochirus boettgeri. The sequence goes on from CM033472.1 coordinate 108,860,638, forward strand.
AGCAATCCGGCTACACATACACTGTTCTGGTGCCGGGAAGTGAGACCAGCACTGAATATTGATGTCAGACGCCAGAAGCGTAAAGAGTGAATGCGGAAGTGAGCTGAAGCCGGATTACTGCATTACAAAGATGAGTGACCCGGGTATAAGTCGAGGTTCGATTTTTAGGCTATTTTTATAGCCTAAAAATCTCGACTTATACTCGAGTATATACGGTAATAGGCACAGCAGCGGTGGCACTCCAACAATTCAAACAGCACAAAATCCATGTGGTGTGTCTATATCCAGGAAGGCCTTCTTGATATGGGCTGGTTCCATTACCAGGGGGGGCGGCATATGGGAGTCTTAGGTCATGTACCTGTAGGTCAAAGTTGTGTATCAGTGCCACAGCACCCCTGGTTATGGTCCTTCAGATCAAATATATGTATCAGCACCACCCCGTGTCACAGACAAAGCCCCAACAAAGTTAAGTCTTACTTAAGGTGTCTGTATGCCGTTAAGCTGTGCTGTTCTGTCTGTGCGTTTAGTGTGTTACGTGTTACGTAATAATGTAAGCACGATATATATAAGCACGTGCTATAGATATGAAAAAACAGAGTATCGTGGGGGGGGGTTGTTGTTGGTGGTTTGGGGGAGGGATAGCAACAAATCTTGCACGGAGTGCTATTTATTCTAAAGCCGGCCCTGCCTCCCAGTGCTGGGAAGGTAAAGATGCATGAACAAATAAAATAGGATGGGCTATTCACAGACTTAGTTTAACTTAAGTCTTTATTTTATTGTACTATTTTAACACACTTAAAAACATGGAATGGCACACAGTAATAGTAGATACCCCGTGGGGTTTACCCGCCTGACATGTTTCATGGGCGTCCCACTTCCTCAGAGACTGCGTTAAAATAAAGACTTTTACTTAGCCTGTGAGTAGCACATCTATGCACTATGCCTACACATTTGTATCATATGGAGAAAAAAAAAAAACTGTGATATGCAAAAACCATGGCTTTGGTTATCCTTCCCCTCTAGTGTGGACTGCTCCATTAACATGATACCAATATGCACTGGTAATTCTCTTAGGGGCTGATGCAATAAGAGGTGCAAGTTTGCCCATGCTATTAATTTGCAACAATCAGATGTTAGGTATTTAATAGGTTACTGCATCTCATCTGATTGGTTGATAAATAAATAGCACATGCAAACTTTTGCACTATTTATTGCATAGCCCCCTATAGGGCTAAGTACTATACCTATGTAGCAGTTATGGCTCTCTATTGCCCCCTTTAGGCAATGCACCAAGTGGATAGTGGCTCTCCGTGCATTGCGAATGGTGTTTGCCTTTTGCGAATCTTTAAAGCCAGCTATCTGCTGGAGTTAGATATTACGTCTTAAAGAGACGTTATAGGCTTGGTACATTGGCTGCGGCAGTTGCGTGACACAGTTTTTGCATATTGTAGCACTGCTGTTAGTTGTGCCTTAAAGTCACATTAATGTGACTTTAAGACACAAATAGCCTATAATGGATCTCGGTACATAGCCCTGACAGTTTTTAAAACCCTCCCTTGCTAGTAGATACTTTTGCAGGGATGAAGTTGACATACATATATTTTCACACTAGAAATGCAATAAGGATATTTTTTAAAAAGTCAATATATCTTCCATTTCATATATGTTTTACTTTTATTATTAAAAGGTGAAGGTAAAATAATGAATGCTCAGTAATAGATCCTTACATCTAACTTAATTACAAATTTTACAGTGCTCCTTCTATCTAAAGCTCCCTTTGATCTAATAATATACCCACAGAATGTACAGACAATCAGCAATGACAATATTATCCAACAATGTCAATATTTCTGATACCCTTATTGTCCCATTTATTCATACCATTGCTGGTGATATTTCTTCAGGATCAACATATAGTTTATTCTTCACTTCATAAATGGAGTTGAAATCTTTCTCCTAAAAAACATTGCATTTTTAATTATTTGAAACAGCTTGTTTGTATCTGAGAACTTTAATACTAGAGATAAAATTGTGGCCCGATTTGAATGGGGTTTCAATTTGGAAGGGTTGTATTTGGTTGTATGAGGTTAATTAACCTGTTGGAACTAGGTATCAGCTCCCATAATGCACCTTAGCTCGATAACACCTAGCTAATTATACGCAGTACACCTCACATGCTCTGTAGTGCTCAACAAATCAAAACAAGGAAACTGCAGCCTTGCTTCCTAGAAGCTGACAACCAATCATATAACAGCTCAGAGATCCTCCTTCTCCCTGACACATTACACATTATGTTTATGTGTAAACATAATGAAATGCTCCTGTCCCTAACAATTATATATTAATTTTCCTTTTCATACAAAGTAATCATTGCAGTTTTTTTTCTTAGCTAGCATGCATTTTAGAAGCAGAAAATCAAAACTTCAGTAAAGTCTGGGGAATTAAACATGCAACATCATGTAAGAACAGAGCATCCACATGAAGTTATAACACATGTAGAATCTTTATAATTTGCTAGGAACAGGGTGGAAACAAAAAAGAAAAATGTCTAGGGATTAGACAGTCTAGGGATCTAGGAATTAGAACCCTGGTCCTCATGGGCTATGTGTTTCCAAAAACAGCACTTTTTTTGGTGAGCCACCACAGCATTTACAGATAATATGGGTGCACTCAGAAAATGTAGCTTTTGATAGGAAAATAACAAATAAAAAAGTAAATCAGTATCAGTTTAAATCAGTAAAATTAGCAGAATAGTTTGTATTGCCCTAAATATGAAACGCACATTGGCTGAATGGAGACATCTATTTCTCACCTGTATGTAAATGCAAAAGACTACAGGTGTATATATGTGTTCTGGGGAGAAAAGGTTTCACATTAGGATTTGAAAATGTAAGTACAGTAGTCCTAATTAGTTTAGTTACACCTGATTAAACAGGAATAGCAAAAATAGCTCATTTATTAAAAAAAAAAAAACATTGTGCTGTTTATAAAATGTCAACATTGCTCTGTGTTTTTTTAAAAAAAATGTTCACAAAAGAAAATAAGCTGAAAAACAAAATAAAATCTGGCTTACTGAGCTATATCTTGCAAGAAGCTTCTCTGTGACTGGGTAGCGCAGTTTCATTTTACGGTACAGAAAATGTTTCTCATAATAATTAACAAGTTCCTCAAGATTTTCAAAGTATGCAGACGTTCCCAAAACAAACATTCGACCATCTCTTTGGATCCTACAGTGCTTTACTTTTCCCTCTGCCCTGTTGTGCAAATAAAGTTTTCAATATTATATATATACTGTATACATATATATGACAAGTCAGATCATTAAATGTTTCATCTTTGTTATTATATAAGATATTATAAAAGTTGCACACAATTTTTTATAAACAATTGTCCTCATTATGCTTAGTTTAAATACTTATTGACAGTTGCTGGATAGGTAAATAGCCATTGTTTAAATGATTTTGACCAGAGCAGTGTTTTTTTTCCCCTACTGTTTTGGATACAGGTGGGGTATGGTATTATTACAAGATTAACAGATTTTGGGGAAGAAGCAATATCAGGCACTAACACAAATCATTATAATATAGGCATATATTTCTATGTAGGGTACACTACCTTATCTATTACAGGATGTGTGTTGTCTGTACTATATCAAAAACAGGAGGGATAGCCCTTCCCCAGTACCGTATACAACCCCCCCCCCCACACACACACATCAAAATACAATAGCACACTACAAACTGAGCATCGCCAGTTACCAGATATAGTAAAACATCTTGATAAGTGACTGTTGTTTAGCAGGATACAGGGAAAGTGTCAATGCAAAAGAGTAGCCAGGTTCTGTATCAATTAAACAAATGCACTTGTGAAGTATCCATCTGTAGAGTTACTCATTCAAAATGTTCCCACCCATAAGGCCTGTGCTGTTTCCAAAGATGTTTAGAGCACAACTTAATGTCAATTGCATTGAGCCTCACAGGAGAGAAACTGTTCTTGCACCTGTAATGAAGTAGCAGTTTGGTAAAGGAGAACCTGCATCACAGTAATGTAGAAGGTAAGCAGAACTCTGTGCTCAGTACATAACCCCTTTCATTCTGTTTTAAACTTCATTGCACACAAGGAAAAGTCAATAACTAGTGATTACACAGCCTGCTGTGGATTTGCTTAGCTTTTTAGAATTTTCAGATAAAAAGGTTTTATTTTACTAATGTTTTATTCTCCATTTCAATATATATGAGTGTGTGTGTAGGTCCAAAAAATTTTGCTCACCTTGTAAAACCACATTACCTGAAAGTAATTGCATAGGATTTCTGCTCCTCTCTCCTCCGTATTAAAAATGCTCCATCCCGAGGAATACATATTAGCATTTCTTCTGCTTCTCCTCTGCTTAGGTTATCATAGTACCAGCTACAAACAAAAGTTAAAACGTTCCTAGGCATAATTTCTGACATAGTTATAGAGCCCCACACATTGTGTTGTTACACCCCATATACAAAATCACTTAAAAATTGGCACATAAAGTAAATTCACAAAATGACTGCATTTAAAGATTATGGGGAAGATTTACCCAGAGCCGCTATCGCTCCGGGCAAATCTCCCTTCCGTTATACAATATTGTGTTAGCGCACATGGGTATATCCAAAAAGGGATTCACCTGCAGCATGATTTTAAAATCATGCGCTGAAAGTAGATATTAAATCGCAGGGGCCGGAGGGGCAGATGTCTTTTGCGTAACCCATGCTAATATGGAGTTAAAGTCATGCTAACCGATAGCGAACCTGTTAGCGTTACTTTAACTCCATATTATTGCCCAGCGGCTCTGGGTAAATGAGCCACTATAAGTATTGAGTTAATACAGATATCAAGCTTGTAATATAATAAACATTTAATGAATCCCTTCTTAAATACTATACAGTTGATCATAAGGATCTAATAAAGTCATTACCCCTAACAGTAATGCTCACATCTCTGTTTTCTAACTATTGCAGTTTGTGGTGATTTGATATACAATTTCTCAATTGAGGGGTGAACTTGCCTTTCAAATGGTAGTTGATACTTATTTTAGAAAATACTGTTGCTATAGAAACTCATTTATACAGTGACTGATATATATATATATATATATATATATATTTAAAGTTAAAGAGATATGGAGCACTCAACTGGATTTTTCAAAAAAATAACAATAGTTTATTAAAGTGATCTTAAATCGACGCGTTTCCGTCCACCTGGGAACGTCACCCTGACTGAAACGCGTCGATGTGAGATCACTTTAATAAACTATTGTTATTTTTTTGAAAAATCCAGTTGAGTGCTCCATATCATTTTATGTACCTGCTTTGGAGTCAGCACCCTGGTTGTTGATACATTGGAGTGGAGTGCAATCGGCCAAGACTGTATTTTCTTTTATATATATATATATATATATATATATGCTGGATGCCTGCTAATTGAACAATGTGTTATGCCTGTTCCCAAGCCCTGTCCATGACAAGCCTTCCAGGCCAGTACTTTTAACCAAGGAGGTGGCTTTTTTATTAGCAAACCTAAATGACCTTTTTATACATACTCTTTTGATAAATGAGGGTTTAGATGTGGAACAGCATCTGTTAATCGGAGCTCAAATTCTGCACAACGCAATGAAAACTCCTTGTAGTATTGTACTAAATCATAGATGCTATCAAACAATAGGTTATCTGTCAGGTAATACTTCATTATTTCTCCGTCTACACGGGAACGAATACGACAGTGTTGGACCCTTCCTGACCTCCTGAAAAATAAAATAGAAGAAATTATGTCAGTAAGAGATATCGGTTACTTCCATAGAAAAAATTTTAAATGGACAATAATAAAAAAAAAAATAGAACAATCTGCAAATATACTAAATCAAATCTAACTTATATCTTGAAAACACTAAGCAAGTACTTATTAAAAGGTAACTGTGGTCTCGAATTCTTCCAAACTAGTAAGCCTTATATAAAAAGCCTTCCATCATACCATCAAAATAAAACCAAAATCATATCTGTAGATAGAATTTATGTTATTGCGCGGCAAATCAACGGAAGACCCCCACCCCAACTCACACACGGCTGATTCTCGCTCAAAACAGACGTTTGTTGCGGGTAATGGTTGGGGTCGTAGCTCGGGCATACACCGTGCGTGTGTATGAACCTTTAAAGTTTAGTTAATGAAGTTTTTTCGCTAGTCCTCCAACTGGCTTTCCCAATTTAGAACAGCATTTTGACGCCTTACCCTGGGCAGTTTCGATAACACCCCTTAGCCTTCAATGCATCTACACATTGCTTTCAGAAGGTCCCAAACACCTGGCTGCCACATGCTTATTGGGACTTTCCGGGGTACTTAATTGCCAACAGATTTTTGTAAAAGTCATTCTGAATTGAGAAAGCCAGTCGGACTAGCAAAACATCTTCAAGAACTTAAGTTTAAATCCAGTTGATCTAATTGAATACAGCAGATATACCATGACCTGGAGGAATGAGAACCTTCGCAAGCTTAAAGAAAACTAAACTTAAAAAACAAGTATTTGGCATCCGTTTCTATTATTCACAGGGAGGTGAGAACGCTTATTCCCACCTCCCTGTGAATAATAGTATGCTCGGGGGACCTGGAACTTACCTTAACGCGCTCCTCTCACAAGCTGCTCCTTCGCTTACAGCCGCTCTGTCCCGACCGTGCGCCCTATCTTAGGCACATGCGCGCCAATACAAAAGATAGGGTGTGCAATCAGGACAGAACAGCTGTTCTGTGCAGGAGCAGCTTGCGAGAGGAGCGCGGGATGGTAAGTTCCAGGTCCCCTGAGCAAACTATTATTCACAGGGAGGTGGGAATAAGCGTTCTCATCTTCCTGTGAATAATAGAAACGGATGGCACATACTTATTTTTTTAAGTTTAGTGTTCCTTTAATTATCTGTAATAATTAATTAATAATATAATAGATAATTAATTTTCCAATAATCTTATATTAAAAAGGCTGTGCAAACCATGACCTGACTACTCTGTTATTCTATAAAGTGCAAGGGAAATCAAACAGTTGTATAAGGGACCATTGAATTATATTCTCTGGGAGAAATATACAATGACTCTTCCTACTTTAACTTTAAATAACTATTTTTAACTTTAGGAACATACCAGAATGAGAGTGTGTAATCATCACGAAAAGATTCACTTTGTCGTACTAAAAATGTCCCATCATTGCGCCCCACTTCTGCACAATATTCTTGAAGCATCTTTTCTGCCATTATACGCCCATCCATCATCTGCCTATGGAACCATTTTTCTTGCAAATGCAAGTCTGTTGTTTTCTGCCTTGCAAGAAGTAGAAGAGAAATTATACCTTAGTTTTTCAGATATCAATAAAACAGGTACAGAGGTAACTTTTCAGGTCCCCAGATTGTTCATGATAATGAAGCAAATAACTAGCATTACAGAAACAGTGTCATAAAGTCATTTTGCTTCAAATTCTAAAGTGTATTTTATTGTAACTGTCAAATATATTTATATTTTTCGAGCAACATTTATAAGGCCAAAGTTGTGTGTTTCTTTTTCAGTGAATGTAAAATACTTACAAAAGGTGTTTTTTTTATCTCCTGTATATTTTGAACATATAGCTGGAAATATCAAGATGTTTATCAAAGGGTCCAAAGTTTTAAGAATAACCTTTTTTCAAAAAAAAAAAAATGATACCAGCAGAAGATTGAACAATTAAAAAAAAAATGCTATGGTAAGGTAAACCTCAAAATTAATTTGATTAAGAGATCAAAGAGTATTTGACCCATTTTGATATATTGTATGAATATAAAATATAGATTATATGATACTACCAGCTTACTTGTGAAAGTTAGGGCAAGCCATTCCAAGGATTAGTAATAAATAAGGTATTATTGAAAGATTGAAAAGTCCCCCAATTCCTTTTCAATTTGCACGTGATTAATATCTGTTACAGGTGTCACAGAAAATAATCAATTCTACTACATTTACATTTAGGGACATTATTGGTTTAAATATCTTAAAATCTCCCATTTCATTTTTGTTGTTGTGAAATGCTTTGCTGAGTGACAATGGACTTTAAAAAAAGAAAAAAAATTAATAGAAAAAAAAAACAGTATTTCTCAGAAAAATCTTTGAGATTCTGTGCTGTACCTTAGGTGTATAATTGTCTTCTATCTGTTCAATTTCATCTCCATAAGACAATTTGTCACCAGCTATTGCACAATAACGAGGGGACCATTTCTAGGAAACACACGTTTATACATTAGCGTAGAACAGCTGAAATATCCATTACAAATCAACTGCAGGGTCTGGGAACATGAATATAGCACTATTATTTTATAACATTATTTAAACAGTAATAAAGGGCATGTCCACCCCCAAAACTAAAATTTAACCCACTATTGGCCCCACTCTGTAGTGTATAAAAATCCTTACATCCCAGCTCCAAATGGTTCTCCTGTAATGTCTCCCCAAATTTAAAAAAAACTGACCACCAAGAGCCTGGCCAACAGGGAAATTGTTTCCGCCTCTGAGCTGTCCTCTCCGAGGTTTTTGGCTTGCTCAGAGCAGCCCTTTACTCCCCCTCTCCCTCCCTCTCCCACCCATTTTCCTCTCCCTCCCCCTAGTGTAAAACCCCTTTCCCACAAAGTAGTGCTAGTTCCCCCAGCACCAACCGCAACAATATATTTGTCAGAAAGTCCCACTCTCAGCCACTCACAGACGCGGCTGCCGGTCCGGCCCCCTGCTTGCAGTTCTGTGCAAGCAGAAAGCCGGGTATTGCGGCGGAGGAGAGAGGGAAGGTAAGTAACGATTGGGGGACTTTCTTGAAAATATATTATAGCGGATGGGACTGGGGGAACTATCCCTACACCATATTAAAGCAAAAAGGGGTGGACATGCCCTTTAAATAGTATTTACATAGTATATATAGATTTTAGATCCCTTACCATGTTTTAATAGCAGTTCTAACATATACAATAAAAGCAATTACTAAGGAGATTCAGTAGTAAACAAAGCTAATAATGTAAGTGCATTGTAAATATAAGAATACCTGGTCAATAGTATCCCACATACAGAGTTCACCCTGCAGTTTTTGTTCTTCTTTATGATCATCTGCATTTATGACAAAGTCACCCTTGGGTCCAAGTTTTTTGTGCTAGTGAGAAACATATATGGATCTTTATTTCAAAGCAGAGTCCTCATAAAAAGTGTTTGATTAATGATTGTTGGTGGAAATGTAAATACCACATATTCAACAATAACCTAAAAGAACTGAGGGAAGGAATTCCCCAGACAGCACAGGATTTCTATATATAAGGGATGTCTTTTGTGATGTTATCCAAACATTATAGAATGAAATCACATAATACCCACTACTGCTGGATGGAAAGTCCCCAAGCAAAGTACCAAAAATACATTACCATAGTTAAATAACATAATTTTTATTTTTAAAACCCTTATGCATACCATGCAAACAATGCCCATATGTATCTGCTGTAAGCAGCCATACAAGATCAATAGCGGACAGCAACCCAATATTAATAGTTAATTGTCAGAGTAGTTTAATGCACTGATGATTGGTATATTTTTGGTATAATGATTGGTTTATTTTTTATTATATTTTATTCAATAAAAGTTCTTATCTTTAAAATGGTGCTAATTTTGCCCCAACCAATCAGATGTTAGCTTACAAATGTTAAATAATATCTGATTGGTTGGGGCAAAATTAGCACTATTTTTACTGATAAGAACTTAAATTGAATCTCCCTGTTAATATTTCTATTAAATTATATTTAGGTTACACATAAATAATCTTTAAACATGCATATAAAATGTTTTTTTTAACTCCATTGGCAGTTTAGCTAAGGCAATGATACAAAAAAATGAGATTTAATGTTATAAACATGAGCATTAAAAATGTTATATCACAATTTTGTCCTAAAGATTGTTAATTCATTAATTAACAAATCCCCCAATGTTCCTGGGCTGTTCTTAAAAGAACATGGACAGATAATTTTGCAATTAACATTGTAACCACAATGTCTATAGCAAACAATGATCCTTCCAGGAAAAATTTCCAGAACATCGTCAAGTAATACTGCTCTGTTTAACATTATGATAAATTGATAATTAATATTAGTTCAAATTACTAATTGGTGTAATGATGAGACATTGTATTGATAGCATAAACAATTGCAGTCATCATTTTTTTTAAACTAGGATTAAATATATTGCATAGTGTTTATAGACCTATTTTAGAGAGATAGAAGATTTTTCTACCTTTTCTGCTAGAAACTTTCTGGTTTCCTCCTCCTGGATTTAGTCATCTTCAGCTCTGCCCCGATAAGATGTCCTGCTCCCTCCACCTTCCTGGGCCTCCGAACATAATTTCCTGCTGCTCCGCCATGACCATACACAGTGCAGCGCGATTATGTCACGCATGCGCGTGACGTCACATCGTGTGTGCACTGACATCACATACACGCACGGAACAGCAGGAAATTACATTCAGAGGCCCAGGAAGGTGGAGGTAGCAGGACATCTCGTCGGGACTGAGCTGAAGATGACTTGATCCAGAAGGAGCAAACCAGAAAGTTTCTAGCAGAAAAGGTAGGCTCTGGAGGGGGAGAGAAAAAAAATGCTTTAGCAAACTTTCATTTTACAAGAACATCTTGCAAATAACTTAACGTTTTTTTTTAAGGTGTACTTACCATCTGTTTTGCTTTTATTTAAGAGAAATCTCCCAATTACTTTCTGTGCTGGTCTGATCTCTGCAGCACTTCCCCTTCTGACTTTATATTACTCACACATACGCAAACAGAGTATAAGCCTGCACACGTGAGTGAATCCAGGCTACGTTTACGGCTAATGCGCATGGCCATGCATGACAGGAGGCAGAAGGTGGAGCTTAAGAGACTGTCATAGAGCTGTTTGGCAAGGACACTTAATAGAGGATTTCTCTTAAAGGAGAACTAAAGCAAAAGGATAAAGTTATTTAATAATTTAAAACTGATAGTTGTATGAACACCCCTTTTTAAGAGACTCAGAGACAGAATCAGAGACAAATTCTAGAAATATCGAATTTTAGAAAAATATCGAATTTTCGGGGTTATTATTGAATATCAAATGCAGAAGCTCTAAAGTAGCATGCATGTGAAGGAACTGACTTTATTTTAAGTTTTGGATACTTGTACTTTTCTGAAATCGAGCCAAATTTAGGAAGTTTCAGCCATCTCTATGAAAGACCTGTGATAAAATGGCATGTCCATACCCCAAAGAAAAATGTATATACTTTCACAGCTTATATGTACCTAAATACTTACACAGTTGTAGGATATTTGTGAAGAAAGATATTTACTTTCATCGTCATTGGCCCTTCAGTTTTCTTCCTGGTTCTTCTTGGAAGCAGCTGTCAGCTTAAGCTGTGATGGCTAACATCATTGCCATTGATCATGTGAGGAGAACAACCTCCTCTGAGTATGTGTGCGCTGGCATAGGTACTGGGCTTGCGAATGGGCCCGTGTACCTGTGGGGCCTGCAACAGTGCCAGCTAATCCATCTATTTCACACGGGCCAGCAGGTGAAGAGAAGAGGGTAGAAGCGGGGGGTGGTCGTGTCTGCCAGTACTTTTTTGATCTCCTTTTTAAAGGGTATCTCCACTGTTAAAAGTCACCTGGGTTGTAAGGATAGATATGTGGAAGGTGGAAATGTACCTGCAGTATCCTGTGTCTTTGAGCAGTAGTTTAGAATAAGTCCAATGAGTTTCTCCCTAAATGCTGTGGATGGTGCAGATCCGCCCACTTTCAGTGACTGCCTGCTTGGAAAATGTCCAACGCGCATGTTCCTTTAGTGCATGCGCAGAACGTGTGAGGATCTGTTGGGACTGCTGTCTGTGCGATCTGACTGGTTGGTCAATTCTACACACACACACACACACACACACACACACACACACACACACACACACACACACACACACACACACACACACACACACACACACACACACACACTGATTAATGGAGGAATAATCACACGACCAACACAGCAGCTTGCTGAGTTCACTAATTAATGGAGGAGTAATCAGGTACTACCTTTTTCTGTCTCCCAATACACCCTCTCACATCTGCTTGTGTTTCTGTCCAACCAACCCCCTCCCATACCAGATTGCCTCATATTCCCAGCACCCCTTATATAATTAAGTTCCCATTGCCTTTGTTACAGTATTGTGGAAAGAGGGTTTAAACTTTTCCTCCCTTGTCTCTCTCTGCATGATCAGCTGTAAAAATGAATTTACAGAGTCATAGAGGAAAGGATTTATTTACTGCAGCCAAGTGGGTGCCTCTGCTACCATGATGATGCACATTGAGTGACAGCACAGGGGAAGACACACCCCCAGGAGCTAGCACAACTTTCCCATGCTGCTGCAAACAAACGAAGGAGAATTCTGAAAAAAAGGTAGGAGGAGGGTTGGGGGATGGTGTACTTTATAATAAACCAAAAAAAAGAAGCTTTTTCCTAAGTGGAGATACCCTTTAAGCACAAGGATGGTAAGTACCTGCTTGTTTTCCCTATCACTTTGTGCCAGTTGCCAACCATTTACCATGACAATCTTCCAAACATTTTACCAATGCCTGTATGCCAATTTGGCATTCGGACATTGGTAAAATGGTTGGAAGATTGGCATTTGTAAATGTTTGGCATTGGTTAATGACAACAATTTACAACTGCTAATTTTCCAACCATTTTACCAATTCTGTATGTCAACCATTTACCACTGCCAAAATAGTTTGGCATACTGGCAGTTGTAAATGGTTGGTATTGGTTAGCAATGACAACAATCTACTGCCAGTTTGCCAACCATTTTACCAATTTTGTGTACCAAGTGCCATTTACCACTGCTAATTTGCCAACCATTTTACTAATGTCTGTGTACCAGCCATTTTGCTAGTGCACATTAAAAAAGCATTTTGTCAGTGTCCATTTTCCAATCAATTTATCAGTGACTGTGTGCCAAGCACACAGAGCTATTGAGCTATTGTCTATAGAGTGAAGATCTTTCTTTAGGAAGGTCTTACAGCTGGGCAAGTGTTACTGTCTTGGAGCTTGGGAGGTGAGGAATATCAAAAAGTCATCTGCCACTCACTATAAAGGAAACCTGCACAATTACATATACAGGGAGATTTCACAGAGATTCAATATAGCTTAATGGTCCTGGGTAAATCACAAACAAGATTTAACCCCTTTAAGAATACAAATGGTCCACCCTCAAAATAAAAAATAGGTCACTTGTCATTTATTTTCCCCTAACCCCAACAAAAACGATCTTGGAATGCTTGCGATGGCTGTACAGATGTTTTTTGTTATACCTGAGAAGCATATGCTATTTTAGCATTAAAAGTGAGGTTACCTGAGAATAGGTGAATGTCACTTTAAAAGCTAGAATCTAGTGCTTTGGCTTTCCATAAATTAGCATGAGATTTTTTTCACAATGCTGCTGATTTTGGAGTTCCAGCTGTTGTAAGGAATTATTGAATCCATTTAGGCTTATTTATTTCTAGATTTAACTTTCTCGTAATTTAAAGTGAAACGGATGGTAAGAATATCTAATTATGTTTAAAATACTAAATCAGTACCTCAGCTATCTATCATTTTTACAGTTTAGCAGTCTTTTAAAAAAAAATTGAAATCCAGAAGTACAGCAAATTCTCATTAAACTGAAGACTTTTTTTTAAATTAATGTTAATTTAATTTTAATTAATGTTTTTAATCATTACCTTGATAATGATTCGCTCTTTGAGTTGTGTAGGGGAAGGCAGTTGGTCAGCACTTGCTTCTATTGGTTTGGTCAACAGAAGGTCTCCAAAAACTTCTTTAAAGACCTTGGCCATGTAACGTTGTTGTTCAACATTGCAGTGCTCTTCAATGGAAAGAATTACTGGATACCTGCAAGTAATCAGAACAGAGCATGCAAAGAAATTGACTTGATGGGGCTGATGGCAGTAGCTCTGTTGTGATAAATTTCATAGCAGGATATATTTTAAAATAGGACATTTTGAGAATAAGAATCTACTAAGGTTCGCAACAGAATTTGCTAATTTGCCATTAGCCCATCCTTGTGAACTTAAACTTTAATTGGCGGTTCAGGGAAACCACATGATCACAATAAATATTCTATGAGGAACAGGACCCCTATTCATTAGGATAGCCTCTTGGCACTGGGGAAGGCCACAAAGACACTTTGGCACTGGATCACTGCTTTATCCTCTGTCAAAGTTTAGCATTTTAACCTTATGTCTTTCTACTAGCTTCAAAGTTTTAATTTCTATTTTTCTTGTCATTTGTAAACAGTACATATTATCACTCCCAGTCTTACTCATATAGTAAGGAGTCTCACCAAACTCGATTTCAGTCAGATCTCCATTTCAAACAATTTGGTGAATTTGTTCTCACCTGACCATACATTTTTTTTCCATTTGGCTTAAACAAATTTTTATGCCTGATAAAGCCACAATCACATGGTAAAATGTGTTGCATTGTTAATATAAACTGTGAACTTGATATTTCGCACTTTATATGCCTGCCCTATGTGCACTTTTAATATTTAACCTTCTCTGTAAGTATGAATTAACGGGGGTAGCAAATGACGTCATCAAAGACACCACTTGTCTTACCTTTTTCACAATCTTGCAATGCAATACCAGGCAAAACTGCGTTTACGTCCAGTATTGTATTGCAGTATTGCAGGGTTGTGTAAAGGTAAGATGTATGGATTTAGGTTATTAAAGGGCATGTCCACCCCCAAAACTAAAATTTAACCCACTACTGGCCCCACTCTGTAGTGTATAAAAATCCTTACCTTACATCCCAGCTCCAAATGGTTCTCCTGAAATGTCCCCCCAAAGTTAAAAAAACTGACCACCAGGAGCCTGGCCATCAGGGAAATTGTTTCCGCCTCTGAGCTGTCCTCTCAGAAGTTTTTGGCTTGCTCAGAGCAGCCCTTCACTCCCTCCCCCCCCTCCCTCCCGTTTTGTTCTCCCTCCCCCAGTGTGAAAACCCTTTCCCACATATTAGGGATAGTTCCCCCAGCCCCAACCACAATAAAATATTTATAAGAAAGTCCCCCAATCTTTACTTACCTTCCCTCTCTCCTCCGGCGCGCTGAACTAATATAAATATTAATAAAATATTAGCACACGGTATCATTTTAATATGTACAATACTAAGACAGAAATGGGCACAAATAGCTGTGTTTAGACATGCAGTGTGGCCAGTAATTACTGCTAAGTAATAGAATAAAGGAGATCACCTTGCTTGCTGTTTTAAAGACCAGCAGGCATGTGCTGTGTATACAGAAGTAGAATAAAGGGTGTTTAAAAACCAAGCAAGATGATCACTTTTTACAACTGACCATACTGCATGTCTGAACACAATAAGGGGAATTTATGCTTAGGCCAGATTAAGTAAAGTTTACTTAACCAGACCTAAGCATAATTTCCCCTTGAGGCTGTCAGGTTCACTAAATGTACCCGGTGTTCCATTGTATTTTGTAGGTGCACTCCTCTCCTCCCCTCCCTAAGAAAAACATTGTACAAAATTACATGGCAGCGCACGTGACTTATTACGTGGCACGTCCATGATAAGTTGTCACATATGCCATGCGCAATCAACAGATGCGGATTCCCCTTCTAAAGGAAGATCACTCCACGGACAACAAGGTAGCTCTCTGTGATCAACCAGTAGATCACAAGCTACTGGTTGCCGACCCCTGACTTATGTTTCAAAAAATATAAAGAATGTTGTTATTTGTTACTTGTATTTGTACATAAAGATGGAGTTAATCCAGGGATTTTTCCTGGAGTCAGGAAATAATTTTAGGTATTACTGAGTTGGTTGAGCCAGATTAGACTTATGTCTTTATTCATCCTCAGATACTATAGTATACAATTTTCTTCTGAGCTGTTGCTATTGCATCTTTCACTTGTATGTTATAATTTGAATTGAGTAAACACAGTTGGATTTATTTGTGTCCTTGTTTCAGGTTAAAAATAACAAAATGTGAATATTTAAAAGGGGGTGGGGTGATATTTTTTTGTACCCACTGTACATAAATATTACTAATTGTTAAATAACAATGTACCCACAGGTTCCCCACCATAAGTTCAAATTTGCAAGCTTTCTAGCACAGAGATGCTAGAACTCCATTGGCAGACTTGCACTTTGAGGCAAAGCTAAAGCAGAAGGGTTGTAGCAATACAATGCTGGCACATGGATCTGTCAGACTAAGATATTAAGGTGGGTTTCACACTTTAAATATCAATAGGACTATTCCATCGGATCCAACAGAATCCTTTATCCTTAAGCTAGGTACACACCTAGCGATTTTTCCTCCTGACCGACCATTCGATACTTTCGAACGGTCGGCCAGGAGGAAGGACTGTCGGTCGCGGCAAAAGCAGCCGCGTCCGATAGTCACCGCGACCGATCGTGCGGTCCATAGAGGACGGCACGATCGGACGAGGTTTTCCACCCTGTCCGATCGTCCTTTCGTCCGATTTGGACGAACGGTCGATCGGACATGGGCACATTCAAATGCAATAATTTCGGTCCGATCGACCGATACACTGAACTATCGGTCGATCGGACCGAAATATCTAATCGTGTGTACCCAGCTTTAAAGTGTGTGCCACAGAAACGAGCATTCCCGAGGTCAACAAACAATATCCATTGGCCTCGGGATCGTTCGAAACTGCCTGAAATTTTTCCTCGGCTGAAGGAAATGTGCCAGTTCCAAAAGTTCTTGTTTTAAGGCTTTTGTTCTCTTTCAGAAATATATTAAAAGTAAATGAATGTAATGCTGGGCATCAAAAACATAGATTTGTCTTTTTA
The DNA here is from genome assembly GCA_019447015.1 of Hymenochirus boettgeri. Classification (NCBI taxonomy): domain Eukaryota; kingdom Metazoa; phylum Chordata; class Amphibia; order Anura; family Pipidae; genus Hymenochirus; species Hymenochirus boettgeri. The sequence continues at coordinate 108,877,537 of CM033472.1, forward strand.
TAATCAGGGAGTTGGCACTTACTCAGATGCAACAAAAGCATGGTCCCTAATTGCCTGCACCACATCATCAAACTTAATTTTTGTTGTTCTTGTCCATCCGTGGTAAATAATTGGCTTTCCATCAGGGCCATCCCAGCAGTCCACTGAAATTAAAAAACAGAATCTTTACACTTCATACTGTAGATTGCCTAATTGTGGCTGAAACAATCAATGCCTGCTCTATATAACTATATTAGGAACCAAAGCTCAGCGCAATAAAAAAGAGACCAAGAGAGAAATCCAGATAGTTAGTAACAAATTAACTAGGTGATATAATAAAGAGTAATATAAACAAGTATTTTATGAACCAATAAGTTTCATTGCTGCCCATTAAAGAAGAATGTATTATTTATCATGTTTTCCTCTTATAAGTATTCTAAATATGAATTAAAGGGCAACTAAAGCCACAGAACAACACTGAACCAGAAGGCAGAACACCTTGATATATAACCAGTAATCTGTGTCTTACCTCTCATTTTGATACAGGAGCTGGGAAATTTAACTAAATAACATGTGGTTTGTGCTTTACTTCTCAGCATTCTAATATCAGACAGTTTGGTCAACGACCATTATGTTCTGCACATGCTCAGTCCTTAGCTATGGCACAAACTTGTTACAGTTAGTCACACCCATTAATAATCTCTAGCCAATCCTTTTACAGGACAGATAAAGCAAGGAAGCATGTGACTGAGGTCAGGAGGTGTGGTCTGACATTGAACATACACACAGATACTTCATCCAGTTCTTAACAGGCTTTAATTTACTTTAACAGAGTTTACTAAAGTGGCATTTTATAGTTTATTGGTGTTTTTAGGGGGGTTGTTTTCAGATTCTGGAGTATATAAAATTGGGTTTATTTCTCCTTTAAATAGCATTCTCAGCCCTTAACATTACCTAGGAGGGTAAATCTAGGACGTTAAAACTAGACTTTGGCATTTTATGAATCCAGCAAGCAACTAGTTTAATAGTTATTAATTAATGTCATATTATTCTTTGCTGCTGTTAATGTTGCAGAAAACAAAATATTAAAGGGCATCTCCATACCTTTTAACATTTTTGGATATGTAATAGCTTTCCCTCCCTCAGCCCCAATCGCTATAATAGATTTTCCAGAAACTCCCCCGATCTTTACTTACCTTTCCTCTTTTCTCCACTGTACTGCCCAGCCCTCTGTTTGCATGAAACTGCTCCTCTCCCTCCCTCTCCCTCCCGTTTTTACATGAGGGAGAGGAAAACGGGAGGGAGAGGGAGGGAGAGGGAGGTAAAGGGAGGAGGGGAGGGGAGAAGGGCAAGGAGGGCTGCTATGAGCAAGCCAAAAACTTCTGAGAGGAAGCCTCAGAGGCAGAAACAATTTCCCTCCCTGCACTGCTCCTGGTGGCCAATTTTTTTTGAATTTGGGGGGACATTACAGAAGAACCATTTGGAGCTGGGATGTAAGGTAAGGATTTTATTACACTACACAGTGGGGCCAGTAGTGGGTTAAATTATAGTTTTTGGGGTGGACATGCCCTTTAAACAAAAAAAACACAATTTTACTGAAGAAAAGCACCACAAAAATATATTGCTTTAACTTGATTTCTGTATTTGTCTCTACAACTGCTATAGTGCAAAGCAAACAAAGGCAATCCTTACATTCAATACACCTGCAGCCCATGCGCAAGCATCGAACATAGGCTTCTGTTGAAGACTCACTACGCAGCTGGTCCCCGGTTAAATACCTAAATAGGAAACACAGTTAAAGCCGATACATAAACTTGTAAATGAGAAAAAGAGAGGGTGCGAGTAATGACATCATAAGGGATCTGTGAGTGCACACAACTCAAAAGGCCTGCGCACAGAGGTATAAAATTAAGGACACACAAGAATTTGGATGAATGTAGGTAGCACATATGTAGGGCACAAAATTTGTTTTTGTGTCCATGCAGATGATATATGTATATATATATATATATATATATCCATGCAACCGATAATAAATTAGAAAAAACAATGATAAGCTGATAATTGGGTGTTCAATCATGTTAAAAAAAATAAAAAGAATTCAAATTTAAAGTTCAGGCTTACAGCCTCTGCAGGCAGTGACGAAAATCATCTTGACAGCTACTATTAGGGCTTTAAGCCACTGCATGAAAATCCATCTTCCATTGGAAATTAAAATTAGACCTTGCAACTCATTTTCTTTATCAAGTTAATAATATCTACAGTGCATGACCTTTATATTTATCATGGCAAATAACTTACGTGTTGTGTGAGGAAGCTATCCAGTAATGGGAAAGAGGATTATTCATGTTCTGAACACATATCTCATCATATTTCTCATCCCAAATGCTGTTTTCTTTCGAAAATAAGTACGTAAGGAACTGAGCGTTAACCAGAGAAAAACAGTGACAAGAAATTACGTAAGTGTTGGGAATAAAAGAACATTTTGGACATACAGAAATAGTATATATATATATTATGACTATGATTAGATTATATACATCCTCCGTAAACAGCATGCAACAAATAATCAAGGTTTAGGTAACAAATTGAAAGTAATTCTATTCGATTTGAAATGCACCTCATATTATTTAATAGTATTTATTTATAAAATGTAGCATTAAATTGTGTACCAGATTAAATGTACTTGTTACCTCATCCACAAAAAGAAAAGGCTCTGCTGTCTCTCTCATGGTATCGTCAATAAATTTTGTCATACGTTCACGCACTTTGTTCAGATCTTGAGCTGAAGATTCCTTTTTAGGTAGTAAAAGAAAAGGAAAATGATAAAGGAGCAAGTTTGAGGCAAGTGGGGGAGGGCATTGACTAGGGAAGAGGTGCTTGTGCTTCATTAGTTGCTGGGGTTCACACATATTAAAGTTTTATTAAAGTTAAATTTTTATCGGTCCCCTGCCAAAAATAACCCATATATTACAGATTCTGTTGTGGCAAACCAGACAGATGGCACAACTGGGGATTTGTAAACATTCTGCTAAGTGCATAAGCAGCATATAAACCTTTACAAGAGGATGTCAAGAACATGAGATAGAAATTCAATTTGTGCAACATTCAACACAATTAAATTCCACGTACACATGTAAATTCTGTAAGACATTGCATACAAAAGGAAATAGTTTACACAAAAACATTTGCCAGTCTTGACTTGCGAAATACCAATTAGAGCCCATGAGGAGCAGATGGAGCATTTTTCATTATTTAAGAGTGTAAAGGGACTATGTTACAATAGGACAACTGAAAGATTTTATGAAGCTCAAGGGAATTTTGATAGAAGGAAATGGACCCTTTGTCCTAACTTGCTTTATTTATTTATTTACTGTATTTGCATAAAGGTGGGCTGTTGAGGTTTAAAGAACTCTAACTGATGGTGAAAGAAATTAATTGATTCTCCTCAAACCTCTAACAAGGAGACTCAATAAACATTCTTATCGTTAAAAATGGTGCTAATTTTGGCCCAACCAATGAGATCTTATTTAACATTTGAAAGCTAACATCTGATTGGTTGGGGCAAAATTAGAACCATATTTAATAATAAGAACTTTTATGGATACTTCCTGTAAATCTTTTTTCTACTTCTCAATCTACATTACGAGAGGAGAGATGGATGTATCAGACAACCTTTTGACAAACATAACAAGGTAATAAAAATAACCAAATAAGATACCATAATGCAGTACATTATCAATATCCTTGGCTGCTGCAATAAGTTCCTGTTTCCCTATGCAAAATGGTCTCTCATTACAATAGTATATTTGGGCCATCCTAATAGTTATTCTTCATACTGCTTTACATAATTAGTCACTGACAGAAACAATGGTCGTATTATAACAGAATAAGATTTACAGAATAGAGGTGGAGGTATGCGTGCAACTGGTTAGAAACTGTAGAAGGGCACCTGATTAAGATTTAATAAGCAATAAATAGGGCAAATATAGTTCTAAATATCACATTTACAGTTTCTCCATCAGATGTTTGTTACCTGCTGCTCATGCAGTAAAAACCTCTGGAAGTCATGTAAGTTGACAGCTGATCCATCATGACGGTCAACATTTCTGCAACAGAAAAAAATCACTTAAGCTAAAATTGTAAACAATAAAACATGACAATAAGGCATGCAAACATTGCTAAACATTGATAAAGAACTGTTTAGCAAAAGTGTGCCATATGAAAATATCTTTTACGGTAGATTTTACACCTAACTAAAAATGTCCTCTCTCTCTTCAAAATTGTATGCCCCAATCGAAAGACAACATAAAAACAATCATACCCCAAAATAAATACAGAAGAGTCTTTGCGAAATTCATCCAAAATCTGAGGAAAGAAGAGTAAATGCATCAATGTGTGAGTTTTTTTTCAAGAAACAGGTATTCTAATATTAGGAAGGTATTATCTAATAGATGAGTAGTGAATATTCATTAATCTTGGGATTAGCATGGGTCATTAAGGAGACTAAAGTCAATATGCTTAAAAATGTATGCTACAACAAAATGATATATATAGTCCTGATGACGGCCTGTGTTAAAATGGCCGAAACATATAGATACTAGAGTTGGACGTGGTGTGCTACACCTTATAAGTGCTCTGTGAATTTCTTTCTATTTTTGTGTACTCAGTAGCGAAAGCAGCAAGGCCTGTTTATCCTGTAGTTGGTGTGCGAAGGAATACCCCATATATATATATATATATATATATATATATAGTCCAGACCAAATGGTAGGCACACAACAAAGTAGGTATAAAGAGATTATACACCCTGGTGCTACTAAGGATAAGTAATACAGTCCATATAAAGTTTAGTGCACTCAGGGTAATTTTCAAAGATTATTTATTGTGCAAATAGCATAACAGCAACGTTTCGGCTCACGTCTAGAGCCTTTTTCAAGCCAGTGCAAATACACAAGTATCCTGTGCTCATTTAAGTGTTAAACAAACCACACCTCTTCCAGTGATCTCATTATTATAAGTGAATACATGTGTGTGTCCATATGTGAATCAAGGTTTTCCTCGGATATATATAAAGTGCCCAAAGTGCCATAAACTACAATAAAACCACTAAGGGTCAGTCCATTTTCAAAATACATAAAAGTGCTTATGTGCTGTAAATATACATATGTCAATATACATGGATCTAAAAATTAAAATAGAGTAAAAATAGTGACGATAATAGATATAGTAATACTGTGACAAAATTACACCTACATATATATAGGGAACAGGTAAAAGTGCGGACTTAATTGTGTCTAAAAGACTATATAAAAGTAACAGCTATATTAGAAGTAAGGGCTATATTGGAATAACTCCAGGGATATATCAGGATAACAAGTCATATAATCAAAAAAAACTAGCTGTATGCTCCTGTATACAGTTATATACAGTATGAATACAAGAAGGATTAGTAAAGAGTGTATAAAAAACTACAAGTTACTCAAAAAGTGTGTATAGCTCCAAAATGCTGAAAGAGTCTGTGAAACTACAACAAGATGCTGAAAGAGTATATGAAACTACAACAAGTAAGCACCTAATGACTTTATAATATCCCAAAATGGGTATGAATATAAGAGAACAGCTGGGATAATAAAGTCTTACTACTGGGCAACAGCACATCTATCTTAAATGCACATAATTTATGTCACAACTAAATACATAGGGAGATAGCAATATGGAGTAATTGCAATAATCTTATCGTTCTTCTAAGAAACATCGAAATGAGCATTGTTCATTCATTCCTCTTGGGCTCATGGTATCCACACACCGCAACCAGAGATGATTTATATATGGCTAGTCACATTGGATGTTGTAAATTTATATACCAACATACCACATGATTTGGGCATAGCATAGATACTTTTATGACAACAATGAATCAGTTTGGCGATAAGCCACCTAAATTTCGAAATTTCATATGCGATTTGTTAACAATAACTTTAAAGGGTAATTATTTCCGATTTGAAAATGGTTACTATTTATAACATAACGGTACTGCCAAGGGTGCAGCCATGGCGCCGGCATATGCCAATATATATATGCATAAATTTGAACACCAATATATTCTGAATGAATTTTGTGACCATCTTCTACTCTATTGCAGATACATAGACGACATCTTTTTAATTTGGCGTGGCACTATGGAACAAATCATGGACATGGTGGATAAGTTAGTTGCTCTTCCTACTTCTATCAAATTCACATGTAAGTGTGACCAAAAAAGTATTGAATTTTTGGATATTGCTATTGGGATTGATTATCCTAGACTCTGCTACTCATTATATAAAAAAAGTACTGACCGCAATACACTATTGCACTTTAACAGCTTCTACCCTGCAAAATTAAAAAATCTTTGCCAATTGCACAGTTTTGCCGTGTTATCCGCAACAATTCAAATTCAAACACCAGATTCAAACAAATTGAGGAAATGAAAATAAGGTTCTTACAAAGGGGATATTCAATTAATACCTTGAACAAAGCTCTGGAAGAAGCTTGGATGAGAAATAATGATGATAATACCAACAAAAATCCCCCAATGGATAATGCTTTTGTATGCAGCGTAGCCTATTCTACATTAGGCAATGAGATACAAAGAAACCTCATTAAAAATTGGAAAATTTTATGTGCTGATGAAAAATTAAAAAAGGTACTCCCACATAAACCCACAATAAGATTTAGAAGGGGACGTAATCTTAAGGATATACTTGTTAAGACAGATCCGGTGGACTCATATCAACCACCACCGTCTTGGTTGACACATAAGAGTGGGTGTTTTAAGTGTCATAAGTGTACATCATGTAAGGCCATGACCCCAGGAACTACATTCCATTCAAATAAAGGAGAAGAATTCACCATCAAACATTGTATAACTTGTACTACTAAGCATGTAATTTACCTCATCACATGTCCGTCTAATCTACAATACGTGGGGGAAAACTGAATTAACATTAAGATTAAGAATGGACGGACACAGATCCGCTATAAAAACGGCATTTTGAGATAATAAAACATCTAAACCGGTTGCCAATCATTTTCTGGAGCTAAAACATGATGTATCAACATTAAATTATATTGGCATTGACCATATCCAAACCCCAAGGAGGGAGGGTGATAGGGCAAAATTGCTATCCCAAAGAGAAGCATTCTAGATTAGTAGACTGCGTACGAGGACACCTTTGGGACTCAATGAGTCAGTCTCATTTAAGTGCTTTCTTAATGAAAGATAAAGACAGATCCTGTACACAATTTTGATCCATATACCCTAAAGCTCATTTTTTGTAATTTTTTGTAATGTTCTGAGTATTTAAATTTAACTATATATTTAGAATGGTGAGAAGTATTAGTACAGGTCGGTACTTGATGGATATGATATCATAGGGGGTATAAAATAATTATATTATTTTTTTATCACAAGTCCATTACCTTTTTAATCACTATTTATTCACAATGGGTCAGTATGTTAATTGGTCACACATTTATAAATGAATACATAGAAACGGTATTTTAATAACGGTATGTTTAATAATTGTATTTTTAATAGTATTTGCCACACAGCACTGTCATATTGTCTTACAAACATGGTTTTATGAACACTTGTTAAATATTTGAAAAAATTATTGTTTTAGTAATTCACAAGGCACTAGCACTTTAAAAACGTTGCACTTTAAATGAGGTAATTATCCACTTTGATTGAAGTCACAGTTGAAGGCGTTGAAGGTTTATCTTTTAAATTGTTACTCTTATGATACACTGATGTTATTTGGCTTGAGAAAGGGACCTAGGAAGGTACCGAAACGTTGCCTGCACCTGATGTTTGAATAAATATTTTTTCACTGAACAAGACATGTGAGTGAGATTTTCCAGTGGCACCCAGGCATCTAAAGGGTTGGAGGAGTGAGTGCCTGTTTCAAACTGTTATTCTATATATATATATATATATATATATATATATATATATATATATATATACTGTACTAGGTACTATGTTTAAAATATTATTCCCCAGCTCCACAACCATACAACAATTTAAAAACATTGCAAAAAAAGAGAATAAACAGTTTGAACTTACTGTCTTCTGTTGATCAAACATCAATCTTTTGTAGAATAGATGGAAATGTTCAAAGCTAATGTCTTCATTGTGAACTCCAATTTCCTGTACAGAAATTATTTCATCCCACTGTCAAATTGTGCTTTTATGTACTAAAAGAAGGCATAGTTACTAACGTCTCCCATCATCATTGTCCCAACAGACAGACCACCTTCACAAAAATACAACAAGCTGTCTCTCACCCACCTAAGTGTACACTGTACACTTTTCTGAAAGCTGTGGCCTTGCTTTCTAGTAGCTAACAGACAATATTATAACAACACAGAGATCCTCCCTCTCCCTGACACAGAATAGGGATATTACATATTGTCTTGCTACAACTAGAGCATTATACCACCGTAACAGAGCTACTATGTAGAATAATACATGTAGAAACTCTATTTTCTCCAATAAACATAATAGAAACATTTTTTTTTAAAAAGGCAGTAAAATCAGTTGACTGTTTTGTATTGTTTCATAAATATCTGTTGTATTCAATTAGATCAACTGGACTTGAAGTTTAGTTCTTGAAGATGTTTTGCTAGTCATCCGACTGGCTTTCTCAATTCAGAATGACTTGTACATGTACGTGTACCTGCATCTTAAGGATAAAGGACACACCTTTCAAGATTGAAATGTTAACATATTGGCAAAGGAAAGTGACTGGTTCAAGAGAGGTGTTAAGGAGGCCATTTATGTGAAAATAAAGAAACCAAGCCTAAATAAAGGTGGGGGGGTTCGACACCAACTGTCTGCCATTTACAATGCTGTTTTGACACCTTACTCTGGGCGTTCCTATAACACCTCTTAGCCACTATCCAATCACGCCCTTAACACTTGGCTGTGATATGCTAATTGGGATTTTCCAGGGTACATAATTGCCACAGATTCTTGTACAAGTCATTCTGAATTGAGAAAGCCAGTCGGATGACGTCTTCAAGAACTAAACTTCAAGTCCAGTTGATCTAATTGAATACAACAGATATACCATGACCTGGATGAATGAGAACCTTCACAAGCATATTGTTTCATAAGTAACCATGGGAATTTGAATCAGTGACCTCATGGGCTGTGTATTTCTAAAAAAAAATTTAAAAAAAGCGCTTTTAACTGCTCAACCACCACAGCTTAGAAAAATATAACAGGTATATATATTTATTTTTTTATTTCTGTATAGAAAATACTCATATGTGCATATATACATATATCTACTCATATATGTGCATAGATACTACAGAACTACTGGGGTCAGGAGGCATGGCCAATAAATGCACACGCTCACAGACTCTTTGAAGACTACGTGGGTTGTGAGTTGTGGCAACAACATGGAAGCCTTCTTAGTTACTGAATATAATTCCTACGTTTATGTAAATGCAACATACTAGAGAAGTATCTTACAATGTATAGGTGTATTGGGGGAAATAACTTTCATATTAGGATTTAAAAAATTGTAAGTTTAGTTCCCTTTTAATATTTACCATCAACTTGTCTCTCAGATTTCTCACACCATTAGCTTTAAAGTTGACTTGAGAAAGAATGTTCTTTAGTTCTCGAAGGGTAATACTTAGTAAATGAAAACACAAAAGGATTAAAATATAACAAGTGAACAATATATTTTAAAATGACTTAATATTTAAAGTACATAAACTTCCAACTTGAGAGCCAAGTCACCACTGCCCCCTAAATGTTTTTCTCCTTTCTAGATACACATTACAGATTTAGATTCATAAATTACAATAACAGTACAGTAAGTGTGCACTAAAGCATTTGTGTACAGCAAAAAGCTTTTTCATTAAACAACCATCTGTTATAAAGTAGATAGGAAGTTTATAAAGGGGTTTTATTATAAAATATATGTATGTAGGTATGTATACTGAAAAAATGACTTTGCCTCATCTTAATCTCTAATTAAGTAATTAGTAAATAGACCTTACTCTGAGGTGTGTTTGTTGCTGCATTCCTTCAATCCAGTACTAATTTTGATCAGATTCAGTATCCCCCCTGCCTCTTTAAACCAAATCGTCCTTTCCTCAGACCTGACTTTTTTTTTAAACTGAGCATGCTCGGTAATCACTATAATCTAGCACTGAGAGATGTAATCCCCCCAACTGTCACCCATTCAGTTACAGTTACACCCAGTTACAGCAAAATCCAGTCCTTGCACACAGCAGAAGATAGGGTACTTAATTGATAGCTGAAGCAAATAGGCAGATCAGCAAAAAAATGTTACAGGGATGAATTATTATTTTCAGTAATGGGCAATTTAAAAAAAAACTATTTTTCCAGTGTACCTACCATTTAATCTGTTATACTTTAATACAGTGCAGTACAGGAAGTCAAAAGAATAAATGACTAACTGTACTGGGTGAGAATGAAACAGGAAAACGGGTTTCTTTTCTTTATATTGGAAATATTGAATGGCAATTGTAGTTCCCAAAATAAAACATCTTCCTTTAAAGTTCCCAGAGCAAGAACAAAAAGTGAAAAATGTGCAATCATAGAGAGTAAACAATATATCTAAGACTTAAAAATATTTCCTGCTTGGAAAGTCCCAAGGGTTCTGTGATCAGTCACCTTCAATATATTGACCTATTTTTAATATTTTGACCCTATCGACTGAAATACTCTAGTGGTCAGTCCATTGATTTCAAATCGACCCCTCCAAATCGAACCCATCCTTAATAGAGATGGGATCCAGTTCCAACTCGGACCTGGATCCAACAGGGAACCCCTCGATTCTGAAATCTGAGTATTCCGTCTGAAACTGGGGACTTCGGGGTTCATTTTCGATGATTATCGAAAGTTCAAGGGTATTTTAGATAATTCTTGAAAATAGCCTTGAACTTAAAAGTAGTTAGTTTCCCATTGTATTTTCGAGGATTATCAGACTTTCAGGGTTATTTTCGAGCATTATCGAAAATAGCCTTAAACGTAGAATAATCATCGAAAATGCACTCCGAAGTCCCGAAAGTATGTTCCATTTTCAAATTTTTGGGATTTACCAGAGATCTGTAAATTCAAAAATGGAAACTTACCAGTTTCGGCCATCTCTAATCCTTAAGGGTCCTTATTTAATGGGACTTTCTAATCAAATATTTCCTCCTTATTTAAAGGATCCTTAGCTAAAACAGCTGTCAATCAAGTGAAATATTACAATATTATTATCATAAACTTTTCTGCAGTTTTGCTGGACCAGGAATGGTGACAGAGTTTTGACAGTTGGTATGTGGGAAGTTCCCTCTCCCAGTGCTGCCTCATATTGATTACTGATCATTCTTCCCTTTAAAAAAGCCTGGTCTTGTCTGATCGAAAAGGGAGTGGATAAAATCGGGACCATCCTCATCTGAATCAATAAATAAATATGTGTGTGTAGCACTTATTCTAAGACATGTATTTGTGTATGTTACTGCATGCCTTCAATCCAATACTTGCTTTGATCATGCTTAGCATCCCCCATACTGAGCCTGAGCAAAACAGGTACTGGATTGAAGGCTAGAGATGTCCGAACTTCGTAAAATCCGGTCCGCTCGAGGATCCGCGAATTTTCGAAAAAATTTGAAAATTCGAAAATCCGCGAGTGGACCCGTTAAAATTAAAAATACCCTTGAAATAACGAGATTTTTCGTATTTTTGAAAATTTTCAAAATTACGAGTTTTCACGTATTTTCGGGAATTTTCGAAATTACGCGTTTTCATGTATTTTCGAAAATATGTATTTTCGAAAATACAAGTAATCCTCGTAATTTCGTAATTTTCGAATTAAGAGAAATCCTTGTATTTTCGAAAATTTTCGAAAATACATGTTTTCCCCTATTTTCGAAAATACGAAAAATCCGCGAATCGGAAGTTCGGAAGGCGTAAAATCCGTAAAATCCGGAAAAATCCGCCGTTCGCGAACGGGATAAATCCGCGGCAGATCCGGGTTCGGATCTGCGAACCGGCCATCCCTATTGAAGGCATGCAGCAACACATACACACGTTACTTTACAATATTAAATATTTTAACATTTATATATTTTAAAATTGTGTCTATAACTTTTGTCCACTAAGAAAAAAAGCAAAAGTAATTCAAGGATAAAAACTATTATTTGTCTCAATGGATGTAAATACCTATTAAAATACTTGTTTTGTTTTATATTAACTGTTGAACACAGGTACATCAGTAATGATTTATAGTAAACATGTAATAATTCACCTTCTCAGGGATAGCCAAGCAATAAACCTGGTAACAGTGGGTGTGGGAATATGATAAATACTTATTAATGAGCAGGTTTTTGCATTTATAATTGTAGAACATAAATCACCTTAATATGGCGAAAATCAATTGGCCTATTTCCTGAAAAACTATAAAGCAACTATAAAAAGTTCTATATTTTCTCAGAAACTCCTGGCATTTATCTCAAAAGGAAAGGCACGTCCTGTATTTTAATGGAAAAGTTTGCTGGCATAAAAATTACATAGACAATCTTTTCAAATGTAATTGTACTCATTGTTCACAAAACAATGTAGTAGACTGCAAGTAAATAGAAAGTGGCAAAACATTTAAAGGAAACTTATAATCTGAGAAATGCTGACAAAGTAGTGTGATGCAAACTTAAGCATTTTGGTCATTAGGCATACTATAACACTTATTGGTCACAACAGCCCAATGAAATGTGAGATTAGATTCTATTATAGGTCACTCCAGGAGTGATAGATAGGAGTAGGGCAGTTAGTGAGCAGCTACAATAATGAGATTTAGTAAGGACTAGAGTCCTGGGTATACCACCCAAGAATAGGGACACAGTGGCAGTCATAGGGGTATAAGATTCCAATACAGTGACCTGAGAGCTGGGGTGACATTTATAAGCTGATTGTTATTTATGCTGTTTTTAATTCCTCTGGTTTGTGAGTATTTATGTGATATATGTGCCACGCTATGTCACCTCAATGTTGCTAATTGCAATGCCTTATTAATATTGTTCTGTTAATAAATAGGATACTAAGTTAAAGAACCACTGGCCCCCATTTATTGCATTCTACCTAGAGTGGTAGTTCAGTAACACCCTGCCTCCAACATATGCAAGGGCCCACTCCTGATAAATAAGAGTCTTGTGCATGGAATTTGGGTAAGGCTGACAGTCTCTAGAGCAATAAAGTACAATTTACTATCACCTTATAGCTGCAGAACAGGTTAGTCCTACACCTGTAAGCTTTCTAACTTTTCTAACTCTTTGGGGATGTGGGGGATAATTTAATAAAGGGGGGGTAGACATCTATACTGAATTTTTTTTATTATTTAATTGCCCATTACAATTCTATTACTGTACAATTTATTGTTGATCAGACCCCTATATCTTTATCCATTCTGAAGCATATTAAATTTCACCTGTCCATCAAGTACCTTATAATCATAATAAGTGTAGTTTTGCTGTAACTGATATGACAGATATGGTATGCATGAATTGCATGATGGGACATTCCTTATGCTGCCTAATAGTGATTACTGAGCATGCTTGCCCACATAGAAAGTCTTTCAGGAAATGATAAGAAACAGTTTAGGGCTAGGCCCCATGGCCGTGATTCTGATGTAGCTGGCCCCACTGGTCACTGGTCTGTCTTCACAATGCCTATTTATGGTGTGAATCACATGTGTTGTGATTAAAGACTGTTATGTGAAACACAAGCACAGCGTGCACCTTACCGAATTGCATTGTAGTGGGGCCTCAGCCTAAAAGTTGTAGTGTCTTAATTAAAAACCTTACCTGTTCTTTCTAGTTTGATCCACAGAGTAAATCTGCTTCCTCAGCCAGCTGCAAAAAGCAACACAGAATAATGTAACTGCATCACATTAGTATTTGAATGAATTCTCCTGTTCTGCATGCTTGGGAGCATTTTTTAGGGAGATTCCTAGAAAGTCACCCAAACTGAATTTGTTGCACCGGTTGCGTTGGTGTCTTTTGAAATACTCACGCAATTGGTGCAAGGAAAGGGTTAAAGTTGCGCCTACCTTTATTACAGTAAATCAGTTAGCGTGATTTTAACTACAAAAATTATTTGTTATTCTGTCATGCAAGTGAAAAGAAATTCTTTCACTGGACTAGTCCAGTTTATCTTTTCTCAGTAATGATGCTTACAGCGCAAAACCTTCCAAACCTGTTTGAAGCGAACTGTGCATACCTGCATCAACAGGATGTATAGAGGACAGTTTCTGTTTCTGTCAGCACAAATCATTTTGAGGGGAGAAACCAAAATTGTGACTGAGTGAATGTGGATTCATAAAGTAACGCGAGGGACTGAGAAAATCAGCATGTCCTTTTATAAAAAGTTGTTCCTAACACTGACTATTGAGAAATACTAACTGTAAAAGTAGATTTTGCCCTTTACTTTACTTTGCCTTTATACTGGTCAAGACTATAGGCTCTATAAATAGGCTTCCAAAGTAGCATTAGCCCCTTTCAATTTTCATCAATGTTAAATTTGAAAATATAGGCCGCAACTTCCGTGCCACAGAATTGTGCAGTGTCTGAGCCCTGTTTCCCTGCAGTTAATAATAACGTTTAGGAGGAAATATCTGAAGAATGTGAAGAGCTTTGAGATTAACATCTAGCCATTCAGTATTTTTATTCTGAGACAAACATTAACTTTAAGACCAAATTGTTTCACTTTCTAATACTGCAAATGATTGTGTAGTAGTACCTTTCTATAATGGCTGGAGTGGAGGCAGCAGCAACTTCTTCTAGTAATATATTCAAACCACATCGCCATTTTTTAGCATCTTCAACTGAATCGGCTGAAAAGAAAAGGTTTGTTAAGTAGTCTAGTGTGTTGGTTCACACATAACAAATCATCCATAAAGCCCTATAAAGTTATATATAACACACATCCAGGGAGATTCAATAAAAGTTCTTATCGTTAAAATGGTGCTAATTTTGCCCCAACCAATCAGATGTTATTTAACATTTGAGAGCTAACTTTTGATTGGCTGGGGCAAAATTAGCACCATTTTAAAGGATAAGAACTTTTATTAAATAACCCTGATAATGCATAAGTACCATAGGCTTCTACCACGCATATCAGCTTGCAAGCATTCTACTTTCTTAACTGACTGCGATTTACAATTTTAAAAACACAAGATATGACGAGCTTAGCTAACAACAGCCAATTAAATGCGAGTAACACAACGCATATAGAGTGGCCACCCACATTTGAAAACACTGGCATGCCATTCTCACACACTAACGGATCCCAAAACGCAGTGGATGCGCATAAGAATCGCATCAGTGTTGACTAGCCTTCGAGACAAATTTAAACTGCAAAAACTGCCCAGAAAATTCATATAGTATAAAAAGCGTAGCTATTATAAGTAATATAAATGGATATCTGTGACATCAGTTGGGGGCAGCTGAATAAGATTTACATACCAACTGAAAACTGAACAATCGAATTTCCCTAACATGCTTAACAAGCAATGTGAAATTGCCTTTAGGCATAAGATTTCCATAGCTTCCATTGATAAAAGACGCACCTCCCCTACAGTATTGCATTAGCAATTTATTCTTCAGATAGCATGTACACGGCAATATAATAAACGGGGAAAAACAAACAATGAAAACATTTTTAACACGTGGTGTTGGTAAATTTTACCTGCTAAGCTCAAAGTATTCAGGACAAACTGGTTTCCGTAAAATACAGTAAAGCAACATTCCTCTACATAGCGCACAGATTTCCCTCGTTCAAAATCCTTTGAATTTTTTCCTTCGCGTATTTCCTTAATTTCCGTTAGATCCACTGCATGAAGGAAAAGAAAGCTCACATAAGAAAACATTGCAAGACATTACATTTTCAACAACTGACTAAAGTTAGCCATAACAGAGCTGCCTCAATCATAATGTTGGGTGAAACAGTGTCTTTACTTGCTAATGTTCACACAACATTTCCTGGATGGATGGCCATAAGCCATAATGTTGGTCATAAAACAAGCAGGCCGGGTGGTTTTCCATAAATAGCCTATATAAATAATAAAGCCTTGCCTTTAAATTCCTAACCCAAGAAATATGTCTGCAGCTATTTATTTCTTTATTTCCTTACCTGCTTCTTCTATCCCCAGTGGACAGACTGCTAGGTGGGCATTAGGAGAGACTTAAGCTAGGTACACATACTAGGAATAAAGCCCCGATACCGTCGGATCTGAGCGGTTGTTCGGGAAAAAATGAAAATTTCCCTCGGAAATCGCAATAGCAATCGCCTGCGATAACGTTTGTGATTGCATGCACGATTTGGTGCGTTGTAGTGTGGCCTCAGCCTTAGTTACCAACATTGAAAGTGCTGGTATCAACTTTAAAATAGTTAGTAGGTGGACTGCACTTTCACCCCTCCTGTCAAAAATATACATCTACATATAAATGATCCAGTGTTGGTGAACTCATCCTTTTTTATGAACTAGACCTATATATATATATATATATATATATATATATATATATATATATATATATATATATAAAACTTTCCTCTGTGTCCCGCACTCCCGCTTATCTGTTTCAAATGCCTCGGTGCTGCCTGATAGTAATATACAGAGTTCCAGCGAAGGAGCACTCGTAGGACTTGCAAACAAGGTAAATTAAATTGTTTTATTTATCAACGCGTTTCGGCTGTGTTTGTGAGCCGTCCTCAGGATACAAACATTTACAAACAAATGTGCTTTTAACAACTCGGTCAAGCTCCCCCCAGTGACAAAATACGCCCATCCAATTATTTAACCCTAATAGTGCTGGACATGATCTATAGAGGTCCTCGACCTCGAGGTCCGATTCACAGCACTGAGGCACTTTATTGTACACCTCTAGTGCACAGAAGCACTTTAGTGAACACCTCTGGTCTCTATAGATCATGTCCAGCACTATTAGGGTTAAATAATTGGATGGGCGTATTTTGTCACTGGGGGAGCTTGACCGAGTTGTTAAAAGCACATTTGTTTGTAAATGTTGTGTATCCTGAGGACGGCTCACAAACACAGCCGAAACGCGTTGATAAATAAAACAATTTAATTTACCTTGTTTGCAAGTCCTACGGTGCTCCTTCGCTGGAACTCTGAATATATATATATATATATATATAATATATAAATATATATATATTATATTATATTTTTGCAGGACCGGAGAACGAAGATGGGAGCTAACTTACCTTTTACGCATCCCCCATGGCCAACTGGAATCTCCGACCGTTCACTCTCCTGTACAGCCATAGCACGCATTACGCACATGCGCCTATGGCTGTACAGGAGAGTGAAGCGTCGGAGATTCCAGCTTGGCCTCAGTGGATCACGTAAAAGGTAAGTGTCTCCCATCTTTGTTCTCGAGCCCTGCAATACTGATTGAAGATCGGGAGGTAAGGCACTGCTCCTTAACCTCCCAATCTTCAATCAGTATATTTAAGGAATAGTTCAATTCGAGAGTGAACTATTGCTTTAAAAATTGTTATATGCTTGCTTAGATTTACTAACCACACACAGGGTATCCTGTATTTGTAAGTGTATTTTTCCAATATTTACACCTATATAGTTCATATATAAAAAAACTAAAAAATGTGTTGAAACATCACACCCCCAACCCCCCCCCCAGAAAATGACTATTAGATCTCTTGCCTTTCAAACTAAAGATATACCTGTGTGATAAGTAAAATCTCTTCAGTTACTCCCTTTGAATAACACCTGTGCGTTTTATTAATTTTACCAGTCTATATTGTGGGTACTTATATTTACTAGTTCACCAGCCAGTGTTAACTCAGCCCTCCAGTTCACCAGTTATGCTCAGCGCACAGTCCAGCCCAGTACACACAGACTGGTGAATAAAAGATGCCCTCATATCCATCCCACACAGACTGGCAACAAACTGTTTGATTATACGAATTGGCCAAATGGGCGATTAAACGCATTTGAAAACCATGGGCGATAGTGTGGTCCTCCTTGGACCACATGTTCTGTCACGGGGAACTGTGGGCCGCGGCTACTTCTGTCGGGACCAACAGTCCTTTGTCCTGGCCGACTGGTCGGAAGTGCAAAATGGGCAGCAAAGTAACAGATGAGCTTCAATGTTGATAAATGTAACATAGTGCATTTGGGGTTTAACAGTCATTATGCTGCCTATACTGTACTATAAATATTAAGTGAACCTCTAATTTTCAGAGGACACAAAGGCATCTTTTACGATTAAGTTAAGGAATGTTTCTTTACAGTAAGAACAATAAAACTGCAGACCCGTCTTCCAGGAGATATAATGGCATACATTGGTTAATGGATACATTCAAGAGAGGGCTAGATACATTTTTATAACAAAAAGATATTAAAATTATTGGTATGAATACATACAGTAACAGTGAGTGGGGGAGATTTACCCAGAGCCACTATCGCTTCGGGTAAATTTCCCTTCTGTGATTCAATATCGCCGTTGCTCCCGTGGGTAAATCCCAAAATGTTTTTACCCAGAGCTTGATTTTAAAGCTGGCCATTATTAGAACTTACCTAATAGAGGTGGCCTGAATCACCAATTCCCAGTAGTGCTCCACAGCTGTGTGAGGACGTCACAGCACCCGTCAGCACAATGACGTTATCTTGCAGCTGCATTGTATTTCTGGGAACTGCCACACCTGTGCTGCGCCTGCAATGAAACTGCCTCTATAATGAATTCCAGCCTCCAGCTGCTCTACTGTACGTGGGTAGGTGATAGCCGCATTGCCCTATTAGGCTATTACATATCCCATGTGCAGGGCAATCCACTCATTATATTAGTGGCTACCAGTATCTAATGAAATGCCCATGGCTACCAGTATGTAATGAAATGCCCATGGCTACCAGTTTGTAATGAAATGCACATGGCTACCAGTATATAATTTAATGACAATGGCTACCAGTATGTGATCAAATTCCCATGGCTACCAGTAGATGATGAAATTGCCTGTTTGTTGTCAGTATGTAATGAAATGCCCATAGCTACTAGTATGTAATTTAATTCCCATGGCTACCAGTATGTAATGAAATGCCTATGGCTACCAGTATGTAATGAAATTCCCATGGCTACCAATTTGTAATGAAATTCCCATCGCTACTAGTATGTAATGAAATGCCCATGGCTACAGTATGTAAAGAAATGCCCAAGGCTACCAGTATATATTGAAATTCCCATGGCTACCAGTATGTGATGAAATTCCCATGGCTACCATTATATGATGAAATTGCCAGTTAGCTGCCAGTATGTAATGAAATTCCCATGGTTACCAGTATATAATGAAATTGCCAGTTTGCTGCCAGTATATAATGAAATTGTCAGTGTGCAACCAGTAAATACTGAAATTGCCAGTTTGCTATCAGTATATATTGAAAATTACAGTTCCCTAGCAGTATAATGGAATACTGTGCCTCCAAGTATTTTGCAATTTGTCTATCTCTGTCTGTCTATTTCTCTGTCTTTCTATTAAGAACTTCCTAGCTGTGTATCTATCTCTCGGTTTGTCTATGTTTGTCTGTATCTCTCTCTATCTCTATTAAGTACCTAGTGGGTGTTGCTTAATTTGGACAGGGGGCGGCATAGCCAAAAAAATTTGCAGCGCTGTGCGTGGCAATGGGGTGCCCAGAGATACCCCAAATCTTCCCAGACCCTAGAGACGCCCTGTTTAATTAAAAGGCATGTCCAGTGCCAAAATTAGTTAAATTAAATTTGCAGAGAGTGCTATCATGTGTAGTATGTACATTTTTTTTGTTTTGGGTGCTGCAATTGATTTCTCTCCTCCTAAAGTAAAAAAGTTAAATAAGATTTTTTTCCCTATGCTAATTAGCAACTCCCACAATCCCTTCTGATTTTCCTCTACTGGTGGGAGAAAGTGTCTAAGATAATACTGGGAGTAGTGACCAATGACATCTGCAGTAGTGTTGGCCAAATTTGTTTAGAAGCAAAATCATATTTTAAGTTCAGTGTATTAAAAACATATTAATAGTGACTATTCTTAGTCAAGCCCTGTTTCTCAATAATGCAAAAAAGGAATTGTACAGAATGGCTTCCTATGGGTCCCCCAAATAACCAGTGGTTGGAGTAAAAATCTTTCATCATTGCCTTAGGCTGGGTACACACCACACAAACTAATGTTTTGTTCCAAACGAGTGTTTACTACTAGTAAGCACTTGGCCAGGACAAATCACTGTCAGTCGTGACAATAGTGGCTTATCGTGCAGTCTCATAAGGAACCACATGATCAGCCGTAATTTACCAACAAGCCGATCGCACATTCTTCCAATCAGAAGGAGCGGGCAAAAGAAATACCAGAAATAATCTCCAGTAATAGAGCATAGGGAGATGATTTCAAACATGTTTAGAGAGCAACATGGTAATCAAAGGGATATCCAGACACATTTAGCAAAGATGAGTTTGAATAATTGCAATGTAAAAGTAACCAGTCTGTAATAAATGCAGCTCTGCTTATAACAACATTGAACAATATTAAAGCTGATTTAGGCTGCACCGCTCGATCCACAGGAGTCCAAATAGTTTCTTTTATAGTATCCTTTATTCATACATTTAAAAGAAACATAGTGAATCATAGACAAGTTTTCTTGTCATTTATGATTAAAGGACAATTATACTCACCTCCCCCTCGTTCCTTTCCCCCCACTCCTACAAAAAACCCAGGGTGAGGACCTAAAACGCTAAGTCCTCACCTCTGGGTACTTTACAAAAGTCCTGCACTACTTACTTGTAATCTCCCTCGTCGCTCCGGTCTGATCCTCCCCATTGACACTTTGAGTGACAGGTCGCAAGGCAGCCAATGGGAAGACGCGCTCTGCAAGGAGGCGTGTCTTCCCATTGGCTGCCTCCCGGACTGTCACTGACAGTGCAAGTGGGGAGGATTCGACCGGAGCGACGAGGGAGATTAGAAGTAAGATATACAATGTAGGGAAACACATAAGCCACCCTTTAATCAACACATGTGTAAAGTTGGTGCAAAAATAGCTCTTGTATCCTAATAGCACTCACTTAATATTACATGGCGGCTCGGGTGTATTAACCCTGAGTCGTGCGTTTTCGATAATCCATATCCTTATGGCAAAACATTGTACATCCTTCTCCTTCTCCTGCCGAATTCGGATGGGTGAAGGTATGTACACAAAACCAAATTGGACAAATTGGACTCACCCTCGTCGTCGGGTGGTCCAGGTGAAGACTGGAGTATGGAGAATTCAATATGTATAAGGTTTACCCCCCAAAGGCTGCTGGGAGTTGTGTACAGAGGTGTGGGTTGAAGATCTCTCCAGGCTGTGTTGCAATATGTGGAGGATCAGTGGGGCTGTAGTCTATAGTGTCTCCACTGTTCCAACGCATATACAGGTATAAGAGGAATTTCTGTGACACTTGTTTGTTTTTTACTGTTGAGGATCTGTTTAGGACTACTTTTCCCAGCATGCCCTGTGGGCCATTGGAGTGTCCACTAATATAGGGGATGTATGAATGTGCAGGCAGGGCCCTTGTGTCTAAGTAATGCCCTTAATGGATTAGGACTATTTTCCCAGTTTAGGTTATTCAAGCACACTGTTTTTTAAGCAAGAACATTTTCCTTCACATTGATATGACATTCCATTATGAATTAACCAGGTTATTAGCCAACCACATGTTGCATTCTGGATGTTAAGAAAATTAATGTATAGTATACTCCTATAAAACAGAGGCAATTTAAGCTCATGAAACTCAGACCTATGGGGTGTTCATATTATATTTATCTGAAAAGTTGCAAATGGCATTATTGGGAAAGGTCCCAATGAAAATAGTCTGATTACCTAGAACAAACTAGTATGTTTTTATGTAGCATTGTGCATTGATATCATATGCTTTTTTAAATGTTATTTTGTATAGATCACATTGGTCTAGGAGGAGGAGGCTCAGAGTGTGGAGTCATACGCAGGTGTGACTGGGGTATCCAATTAAGGAGCTTAATTACCGCATGCTCACCTTTTTAAACCCCCTTCTAGTTTGTAATGTTAGGGTGAGGCCACACTGCAACGCACAGGAATCGCGCACAAAATCGCGAGCGTTATCGCACGCGATTGTGTGCGCGATTCTTGCCCGTTTCGCGCTCGCGTTTGCGCATGCGTTTTCGCCTTTTCACGTTATGGACACTCATGCGTTAACGCACCAAAAATGGTGAACGCATGCGTTACCATAACGCGAATGGACGCGCAATTTTTGCGTTCCCGCGATTTCCATTTTAGCGAAAATCGCGGGCGCAAACGCGAGCGCGAAACGCGTGCGCAAACGCGTGAAAAACGCGCTAGTGTGGCCTAGCCCTTAGCCTATGAATAAGAACGTGTGTTACGTTCGAAACGCGTCAGGCCGGTTAGCCTGTTTGTTTGTGATCAGTTTTATGTCGAAATAAAGGATTGAAGTTTTTATTGAAAACCTGGTTCGCATGTGGAGTTTGGTGTAAGGAGTCTCACACTAACAGCCTAAACATAGCCGGAATTTGTATTGGAAAGCAGATTACAAGGAAGTACTTCAGGACTTTTGTAAAGTACCCAGAGGTGAGGACTTAGCGTTTTAGGTCCTCACCCTGGGTACTTTTCAGGAGTGGATCGGGGAAATGGTAAGTATAATTGTCCTTTAAGGGAATCTCTTCCCGAAACATGTCAAATGTTTGAATAAAGGATATTTTTAAAAGAAACTATTTGGACTCCTGTGGATTGAGAGGTTTAGCCTAAGGCTACGTTCACACTAGAAATGGTGCAAAATGGACCACAACGGACGGTCCACATTTTCTGTCCGTTTTGGTCCTTTTTTCCTTTATTTATAATCAAAACACGTCCGTTTCCGGACAGAAATGCATGCAGCACTACGTTTTTTTTTTATGGACCGGGTCAATCCAATCCGTTAAAAAAAACGGACCGCAACGTGCGTTTCTGTTCGGGAAAGGACAGAAACTGACCTAGTGTGAACTAACCCTATAGTTCACACTAGATCGGTTTCTGTCCGGAAACGGACACAGAAACGCGTGTTGCGGTCCTTTTTTTTAACGGATCGCATTTCTGTCCAGAAATGGGTGCGTTTTGATTAAAAATATAGTAAAAACGGAGCGCTAAAAACGGACCAAAACGGACAGAAAATGTGGACTGTCCGTTGTGGTCCATTTTGCTCCATTTCAAGTGTAAACGTAGCCTTAATCAGCTTTTATAGTGTTCAATGTGTAGCAGGAATGGCATCCTGCAGGCTTGCACACCAGCCTAGTGGAGAAAGGAGACAGGAAGGAGTTAAGTAAGTTATGCTTATAAAAACAGTGTCCTTCAGTTACCAAATAATATTATATCTTTCTGTATATATGTGTATATATACCATTGATAAACGGATTCAATCTAACATTAACCTGATACTGGCACACAACAATATCAGGTCATGTATTTCTGATGACTATAGAAGAAGGGAAAGGGTTAAAGGGTATGTCCACCCCCCAAACTAAATTTAGGTATCTGATAGGAAATGGCTATAATCCTCGACCTTGTGAGGTTTATAGCTCTGACAGGTTCCCAGAGATGTACTAACCAGCCTTCATTCCCCTGCTGCCTTCTGCTTAACTTCCGTGCCTTTTCCGAGCACGGAAGTCAAGCAGGAGGGGCTCGACTGGCATCCGCTCCTGTGATTGGTTAGGACGCTAGCCAATCACATCATTTTTTTTATCTCTTTTTATGTCTTGCACTTTATATTTGTGATTAAGTTACCCACTGAAGCTGAATAAAGTTTGTTTTAAACCATATTACTGGTTGGATCTTCACTTTTATAGCTGAAAGGATTTTTAAAACAACTTGTTTCTTTTCTTTCTTTTCAATTACATGTACAAGCGCAAACAATTTTACTAAGTGAGAAATTCATTTTTGTTTATAAACCTGCAATATTTTATTCTATATATTCTATTTTGAAAAAGAGTTAAAATTAAAACCTTTATGAATTTGTGAACAAATGATTCATTCTCACTATCATATTCTTGCAGCTGATATGCAAAGTGAATGTAACCTATTTATTCTTTTATGTACATTCCTTGAAGGTGAGACAGATTAATTCTAATGCTTGTGGGTGTCTCCTGAATCTAATATCCCCAATGGAAACAGCATTTGCATATGAAAACCACGACTTTCATTACATTCTATGGCTTCAAGCTATTTAATTGTTTCTGCTACATCATATTCACGTTGCGCCTACAGAAATGGTGGGAGCGCTTTTGTATTCTTATTTTATCAATTACGTAAACTGTCAACTTGTCTAACCTAAATACTAAAGTGAAAAAAAAACTATTCTAAAATAATACAAAAGGTTAAACAGCACAAACCAACAAGCACAAGTAATCACTAAGCATGATAGGGAATATAGCATTTGTGAGCAGTGGCCCCTTTTTGGCATTTGTCTCAAAAATAATTAGCTCTCCAAATAAGAAAACATACCGTACATTTAGTATGCACGCAATAAATTAATCTGAGCTCGAAGCTCCTTTGCTCATTGAGCCTAAAATGTGGATGTGGGAAGTTGAGATGAGAGTATACAGTATTAGGTATATGTGGGCACTTATGTATAGTTTTTCGGGTTTGGGTGGACTGTAAATGTAAACACTTTGTCAGGAACTTACCTGCCGCTCCGGTCCCACACCGCTCTGCACTTCCAGGTGGGCGCCGTTGGAGACGTCATGATGTCGACGCACCGGGTGTCGCGAGAATTCAAATGCTGGCGTCCTTCTGGACCCAGCACCCGACTGTAGCTTATTGCTACTCCAGGCTCCGCTACTCAAGTCTCCTGTATCCAGCGAATTCCTTGCCTGCAGAGGCGCTTACCTTGCCAGTTCCTGTGTATTACTTACCTTGCCAGTTCCTGTGTGTTACTTACTTTGTCAGTTCCAGCAGTGACAATTACCTTGCCAGTTCCTGTGTGTTACTTACCTTGCCAGTTTCAGCAGAGACACTTACCTTGCCTGTTCCTGTGAGTTACTTGCCTTGCCAGTTCCTGTGGAGTCACTTACCTTGCCAGTTCCCAGCAGCACATCCAGCATTCTATTCCCATCAGCCTCATCTGCTCCTGTATACAAACCTTCAGTAAGAGGTCTCCTCCTGAAAGCGTACCTGTAAGTACCCCGGCCATCCAGCCAAATTTGTTACAGTACAATCGGACCATGGAAACGCCTGAGGAGGCCATGGCAGATTTGGGTAAAACCCTATAGGTGTTGGCTAAACGCATGGATGTATTTGAACATCATCAAGGGCAGTTGGTCCAATACATGGACTATCTTGCTGCCTGACTTCTCCCGGTTCTGGATCCCGTTCCTATGCCAGCTCCAGTAACATCTGTTCCTGTCAACCCTGCACTTTATAGAGAGCCCCACATACCTTCACCTTCCCACTTTGACGGTAATGATCAAGCCTGCCGAGGATTTTTAAACCAGTGCCAGATTCAATTTGAACTTCAGCCATCTCATTTTGTCTCTGACCGGGCCAAGGTTGGCTATATCATCGCCTTGCTTGAAGGTAACGCCTTAGCTTGGGACTCCCCCTTATGGGAGAAAGACAATCCCATAATTAATAATATTACAGCCTTCTTGGATATGTATTCACCTTCCAATCAGGAGTCTTTAAGAGCGCACACCGGCAAACTGGATCAATGGATTCTCAGGTATGTTTAAAAGCAGTAAATATTTATTAGACACAAACGGATACAAACAGCATGTGTATACGCCTTACGTGTTTCAAGCTTAAACGGCTCTTACACATGTGCCTATGAGCCGAAACTGGTCTGTAGTTGGCGCTCTGGTTTTTGCATTTAGCTTATCGAATGCTGTAAAAGTCTTTTTAAAGACATAGTGTTCCTAAGAGCTTTCATGTGTAAACTCACAGAACTCTTTGTTCCTTATTTGCATATTGCTGAAAAGGGAGTATCAAAAGCCTGAATTCTCTCCCTACCTTATTTAATGTATTAGTGACGTCCAGGAAGATCTTTGACTGCTTCATGCCGCTTGATGCAACTCCATCAAGGCTCCCGTTCAGTGGGACAGTATGCCATTGAATTTCGTACTCTTGCTGTGGAGACGTCCTGGAATAACAAAGCACTTACTGCAACTTTTATGCAGGGACTTTCAGACCGCCTTAAGGAAGACCTAGTTTCTAGAGAATTGCCTGTTCTTCTGGAAGAGCTGATCACCCTATATATCCAAATTGACCTCCGTTTCCATGATCGACAGGCAGAGAGATCTACGGCTCGATACAACACTCCTAAAACCTTCACTCATCCTGTCCGTCCCTCTCCACCCTTAGTCCCTTCTGCAAACAAGCCTATGCAGATTGGCGGCACCCATCTTTCCCCCCGAAGAATAACTTTGTAGACGTACTAATGGACTTTGCCTTTATTGTGCTGGACAAGGGCACTTTGTCAAAAATTGCCCCTTGGAGTCGGGAAACTCCAGGACCTAGAAGCTAAGAAGGAACTCCTTCTAGGTAATCTCAAGTCTCCTACTAGATGTGAACCACTCAAACTCTTCCTTTCAGTCACGTTATGCTTTAATTCTCAATCATTTTCTACTCAGGCCTTTGTTGATTCCGGGGCAGCAGGGAATTTCATTGATTCAACCATTGCATCCCAACTTGGTCTTCCCCTTTTTTCATCTGCAGCAACCTCTACGGGTTCTGGCTATAGACAATAAACCTCTGGCCTCAAAATTCATCTCCCAGGCTACCTTTGAAGTCCTATTCCAGGCATATTTCATCAAGAACGTTTATCCTTTCTTCTTTTCTCACTGATCCTTGGACTTCCATGGCCTCCAGTTACAAAATCCTGTTATAGACTGATCTAAAAATTAACTTAAGTCTTGGAGTCCTTTCTGTTTTTGTAATTTCCTTCCTACCTCCCCTATTCAATGCTCTGCCATTAACTGTGAAAATAAACCTGTGGGAAGTCCCTGAATGATATCTTGACTTTTCTGAAGTTTTCTGTAAAAAAACAAGCCGAGAAACTACCACCACACCATTCCTATGATTGCCCCATCAATCTTTTTCCTGGTTCTATGCCTCCTCGGGGACGCACATAACCTTTGTCCCCCTCTGAAACTCTAGCCATGAAAGAGTACATTAAAGAACATTTGTCTCGAGGATTCATTCAACCCTCCACCTCCCCAGCAGGAGCTGCTTTCTTTTTTTGTTAAAAAAAAAAAAAGACGGAGGTCTACGCCCCTGCATCAACTACCGAAGTCTAAATAAGATCACTATTAAAAATCATTATCTTCTTCCTCTCATCTCAGAACTGTTCGATCAGATCAAAGGGGCTAAGATATTCACTAGATCTTCGAGGGGCATACAACTTAATCCGTATATGCATGTAAAACGGCTTTTAACACTCGGTATGGTCACTACGAGTATCTTGTAATGCCCTTCGGCCTCTGTAATGCCGTAGCAGTATTCCAAGAATTGGTGAATGACATTTTCCGTGACATGTTGGGAATCTCAGTGGCCGTATATCTTGACGACATTTTAATCCTCTCACAAAACTTACCCTCACATCTCCTCCATGTTAGACATGTGTTACTACGTCTAAGAGAAAATTATTTATATGCCAAAATGGAAAAAAGTATCCTTTCTTGGCTACATTGTGTACGCCCAAGGTTTTCAGATGGTTCCAGCTAAAGTTTTGGCCATTCAAGATTGGTCTCTTCCAATGGGAACCAAAGCCATTCAAAGATTCATTGGCTTTGCCAATTATTATAGAAAATCCATCAAAGGGTTCTCTTCTATTATTTCTCCTATTCTAGCCCTCATCAGGAAATGTGGTAGGCCTAATTTGTGGTCCCCTGCAGCCATTGAAGCCTTCAGACAACTCAAGGAAGCTTTTGCCTGCGCAACAGTGTTAGTTCATCCGGATTCTAGCCTTCCCTTTTACATTGAAGTTGACACCTCCAACAAGGCAGCAAAGGGAAATTACATCCATGTGCTTACTTTTCTAAAAAGTTCCGACCCAACGAACAGAACTATGATGTCGTAATTGGGAACTTCTTGCCATCAAGTTGGCCCTCAAGGAGTGGCGTCATTTGTTAGAAGTCACCTCTTTACCTATTACCATCCTTACCGATCATAAGAACCTTGAATACATTCAGAATCTTAAAAGGTTAAATCCCCGCAAAGCTTGATGGTCCTTATTCTTTTCCCAGTTCAACTTTGTCATCTCCTACCAACCTGGCTCCAAAAACAAGAAAGCAGATGCCCTCTCCAGAACATTTGATGCTTCAGACTCTTCTAACCAAGATAAGGGCCCCATTATTCCGACTACTAAAATCCTAACCTCTATTACTTCTCAGCTCTGTTCCCAAATTCAAGCTATTCAAAATTCTGCTCCTCCTGACACACCTTCAGGTAAAATCTTTGTTCCTGTTCCACTCCAAAAAACTGTCCTTCAACAAACTCATTGTTCTAAGCAAGCTGCACATCCTGGTATTAAAACATTTGACATTCTTGCGCATTCCCTTTGGTGGTATAGGAGAGAAAGATCTAAAGATTTTATCCAAGTCTGAACCAGCTGTGCTCAGTCTAAATCTTCTAGAATAGAAAAAATCCTCTGCACTCGTACCAAGTGTGGGTGCTCACTCCTCAAAAACATCCAACCCTTAATGGATAAATCATACGAGAATAACGAAGAAGCAAGGGTGGCACTCCAAACCGTAACTTTATTAACTATAGACCAAACAACATCTCACAACGTTTCGGGGGATACGTGCCCCTTCCTGAGGAAGGGGGCACGTATCCCCCGAAACTTGTGAGATGTTGTGTGTCTATAGTTAATAAAGTTACGGTTTGGATGGCCACCCTTGCTTCTTCGTTATTTCCTAAATCTTCTAGAACCCTACCTTGTGGACTTCTGCAGCCCCTACCATTCCATCCCGAACTTGAACCCATTTATCTATGGACTTTATTGTTGAACTTCTTCCTTCCAAAAAGAACAGTGTTATTTGGGTCACGGTAGATCGCTTCAGCAAAATGGCTCATTTTGTTCCCCTTCTCAAGCTACCATCTTCTGTGGAGTTAGCACAACTATTTATTTCACATATTTTCTGCCTTCATGGACTTCCTTCTGAAATAGTGTCTGACAGAGGTACTCAATTTGTTTCTAAATGTAAATCCATGGGCCTCAAGTTACAATTTTCTTTAGCTTACTACTCTTTAGCTACTGAATGCACTAATCAGTCTCTGGAACAATACCTTTGTTGTTACATTTCCTGTACTCTGGATGATTGGTCAGAACTTCTACCTTGGGCCGAGTTTGCCCATAACAATGCACCTCATGCCTCTTCTGGAAAAACTCCTTTTTTATGTGTCTTTGGAACTAATCCAAGATGTTTTCCCCAAGATTTTCTTTTCACACAAATACCCGCTGCAAATGATTCTGCTGCCCAGATGTCAGCTATCTGGCAGTAAATATAAATCTGCCTTCAGAAATCTGCAGCTGATAAGAGACGTAGGGAACCTCCATCTTACTCTGTTGGAGATAAAGTATGGCTCTCCTCTGCTCATATTAATCTACGTGTTCCCTTTTCCAAATTAGGACCCAAATTCATTGGTCCTTTCCCTATTTTTGAATTGGTGGGTCCGGTGGCTGTTCGTCTCCAGCTTCCCTCCAACATGCGGATTCCTAATGTGTTTCATATTTCTCTCATCAAACCAGTATGCACAAACCAATATTCTATGCCCCATCTACCTCCTGTCCCAATATCTGTTGATGGTCAACAAGAATTTGAGATCAAGAAGGCATTGGACTCTAGATTCTTTAGAAGATCTCTTCAGTATCTGGTCCATTGGAAAGGATTTGGTCCAAAAGAAAGAGCCTGGATTAAACACTCGGACCTGCATGCTCCTCGTCTGCAAGGCTTTTCATAAGAGTTTCCCAGACAAACCTGGTCCGTTGGGGCCCCCCCCATAGAGGGGGGGTACTGTCAAACTTACCTGCCACTCCGGTCCCATGCCGCTCTGCACTTCGGGTGGGTGGCATCTGAGACATCATGAGATCATGACGTTGGCGGGCGGCGCGAGAATTCTAATGCCGGTGTCCTTCTGGACCCGGCGCCCAATTGCAGCTATATTGCCCTGCAGGTGTTCGTGCAGGGCTGGTACTGCCTTCTTGGCAAAGTAATTACGGCCAGGGACTTGTCACTGTGGTGTGCCAATAGCCACAAACTCTCTGAATGCTGCACTGTCTACCAGGCTGAATGGTAGCAGCTGCACCGCCAGAAGTTTTGCTAAGCCAGCAGTGAGACGCTTTGCTTGGGGGTGACTGGGGGATAGCTTCTGTCTTCGCTCCAATAACTGGGGAAGAGAGACCTGCCTTTTAGTGGACGAACCAGCAGCTGTGTCAAGGCACCCCTTAACACCACCTGCTGGGGCCAAAGGCTATCTCTCCTCCCTAACTTCCATTGGTGAAGCACCTGATGAAGCTGGAGGGGGAGGAGTGGTGGCTCCTTGGGCATGAGGAAGGGAACGTGCAGGTGCCTGTACATTCTTTGTATGTTGCTCCCACCGAGCTCTGTGGTGCAGCACCATATGCTTCCTCATAGATGTCATGCCCAAGTTAGAGGTGGTCTTCCCACGGCAACACATTGCAGGCACAGACTGCACACTGCAACCGTGGCATCACCTGGAGCCAAGGTAAAAAATTCCCACACTGCTGAGCCACTGGCCCGCCTTGGAGCAGAGCTCACCTGCTGTTGTGGAGCATTGGCACCAGATGCTAATGGTGTCCTGCCTCCACCCGCAGTACTAGGTGCGCTGCTGCTGCTGCCTCTGCCCCTGACCCCAGTCCTGCCTCTGGGTTCAGGCTCGTGCTCTGAGCACTCTCCCTCAGACACACTCTCCTGCTCCTCCTCTCCCACTTGTGGCACCCATGAACGGTCCGTGACATCATCATCCACGATCACCTCATCATCACTGGAGTCTGTGTCACAAAAATGAGCAGCTTCAGCTGGAACCTTCCCCCTATATTAGTTCCCTGGCTGCTATCTCTGGACTGCTGCATGATAAGCTCAGCCTCCTGTCCCCCTGTGCACTAAACACTTTCTTCCTCTGCCACAGGCGTCAGGAAGGACTGTGCCTCAGTGCAAAGCTCCTCCTCGACCACACTAGCGCCACACATGGTGTTAGAAAACATTTCCTCTGACTCCTCCTCCGGATCCCCGAAGGTTTGGACCATGTGGTCAATAAACTCCTGATAGACAGGATCAGGGTCCAAGCCCACAGTAGGAGCCACAGGGGAGGGAGGGGCAGGCACATTATCAGTGGTGGCAGCTCGGCTGTCCTGTGCCTGTGAGGAGGTGGAAGGGGAAGGCTGGGTAATCCAGTCGGCTACCTGCCTTCCTTGATCAGGATTGATAGCCCTAGCCCGGCTACCCCAGAACATATCGGGCAGTGTTGCCCTGCCCTGTGAAGGGCCAGGTGGCTCCTGCCCAGCAGCAGCAGACTGCATGGGCCCACCTCTGCCTCTAACATCACGTGCAGAGGCACTTCTTCCTCTGCCTCTGCCTCGTGCTCTTGCCCTGCCTGGCATTTTGCTCTCCCTATATATCTGTATACATATATATATATATATACTGTATACTGTATACACTAATACAGACAGAGAGAAATAAAACACACAAAGCCCTCTAAAAGGACTCACAGAAAATTTTCCAAAGGACTTAAAAGGATGGGTTAGTCCTTAAAAGGACTTTTGGTTTCACAGTAGTCCTTAAAAGGACTTTTGGTTTTATCAATGTGTGAACACAGGGGGGGGATAACAGCAAGTGTTTAACCCACCACATTGAAATCCACACAATCAAAGCTCAAGTTCGCTCAAAAAACAGAAAAATCTCTCCAAATTCCAACACTATCAGCTCTCCAACTAAACTCTCCAACACACTGACAAAATGGTGTCTGAAAGGTTGCCTTTTATACCCAGGGAGTTGGCACTACTGTGGTTGGTGAATTTAGTTCATGTGGCAGAGTCATTTCCATAAATTCAATGATTATTGCGTTTTCGATTTCATTTTCGATAATCATCTACTTTCGATTTCGATAATCATCTACTTTCGATTTCGATAAATATCGAATTTACAATAGAAATCGGAAACTCGGAAAATTTCGAGTTTCAAAAAATTCGGGAGTTCCGAAAGTTTCGTCGGGACTTCGAGACCGCCGGATTCGAATCGAAACTGGGTTCTATTAGAACCCAAAGTACATCTCTAATGTCTAATTGTGTAATTTGGCCGTTTTGCAATACTTTGAATACATTGGAATTATGCCAAGACTGCAATTAATTGCATCACATCTAAAATATCAAAATACATGTTAGTTCTAGCTCTAGCCCATCCTCTCTCCCAGGGGACCAGAGAGGAGCCTCCAAATTAGTTATTTGTATCTAACTATGCTAAAGGGAATGGACAGTAAAAGGAGATGTAACTGCAGGACTTTCTGTAGTTAAATATTTTTTTTACATTTCTCTGCTTTGGGATAACTAATAAAAGCCAATCATCCATTGTATATCCGTAGTGTTTGGTTTATGAAATAAATGTGTAATGGCCTGAATTTCTTATTTAACTAGAGAACTAAATACAAATTCCAGAATAATTGTATTCAAGCCTAGTGTTTATCAGAATCTCAATTGATTACCTAGAGTTAATCAGAATCCCAAAAGCAAATTTTAAGCTAATATCAAATATGTTACTATACAAGAATAAGCAATGCTGTAAAGTTGGATAGCAACTATTTATTCAGTACCATAATATTGGTAAATCACTTATAAATAAAACAAAGGGCTTTCATATGAAAGGCAGTTTGTTTTACCTTTAAATCGATCACTCAATGACCCTTCTACCAGCTGAAGAAATAAAGATCCGAAGTTTTGAAGTCTGAAGAAACCAGTAGTACTTAAGGGCGTCAATGCTACTTAATGAAGAAAGAAGCAATGGCGTATGCAATGATGTCATCAGGAAACAATGGGGCATCTGGAGAGAAGTCAGCGCTGGTGTTGTGAAAAACTAAAACTGCTACCATATATACTCGAGTATAAGTCGATCCGAGTATAAGTCGAGGTACATATTTTTACCTGAAAAATTTGTAAAAACTGATTGACTCGAGTATAAGTCGAGGGTAGAAATTATCACCACTACTGCCTTCTGATTCTGTGTTGTTTTTAGGCTTTAGTTGCCCTTTAAATGGACAGCAGAATTCCCATACATGAATCCCATACAGTAATAGCCAAATCCAGTACCAGTAACCTCCAATTCTTTGGCACTCCAGATGTTTGGAAACTACAACTCCCAGCATGCTTTGTTGCTGGGAGTTTCAGTTTCTAAACATGTGGAGTGGCAAGGTTCAGTAAACTTTTAATTAAGCTTACCATCATTTACAATTCTCCTGACCCCCATATAGAAAAGGGCCCTCTGAACCCCATATAGTAAAGCGAACTCTGATCCCCATATAGTAAAGGATTCTCTGACCCCAATAGTTAAATATGTCACCTGAGAGTTGTAGTTTCAAGCTGTCATTTGCACTGTACTAGCAGCTGTTTTTTGCCCCACACTGAGGAGACCCATCAGATTTACAGCATCCAGTGACAGTGCTGAGTGAGTCCAGCAGGCAGAATACAGGAAGCAGGAAGTGTAAAGGCAGATCAGCTCCTGTAACTTTCTATACAGGTTAACACAGCGCCACCTACTGGTTACTATCTGTAATTGCAGAATTTGGATCTATATTAGGACTTGACTCGAGTATAAGTCGAGGTTAGGTTTTCAGGCTAATTTTAAAGCCTGAAAAATTCGACTTATACTCAAGTATATACGGTAATTCCTTCAGTCTTTCAACTTTCATTCCTGGTGCTGATAGAAAAGTCATTAAGGGCAAGGCCACACTGCAACCCAAACGCAAACGCAATAGCATGCGATTTCATGTGCGATTTTTTTTGCGCTTGCGATTTCTTCAATAAGTATAGGAAAACGCATGCGATTGCGATTAAAAATGCAGAACGCAAAACGCAATCGCAACGCACTGAAAAACGCATTTTTTTGCGTTGCCGCGTTTTCAATGATTTTTAAAAAACGCAATCGCAAGCGCAAACGCAAAAAAAAACGCAGCAGTGTGGCCTAGCCCTAAAGGATCAATTTAAAGGTAAGACAAAGGGCTTACATATTAAAATCATTTCTGGAACAAAAAGTCCACCTAGAAATAAAGGGGACACTGTGTGTATATAATATGCAATAAGCAAAACACGTGATGTAGTTGTAGAGAGGTGTAGGTCAGGGGGGATTCCCTGCCTTGTTAGAAGTTTTGGTTTTGTGGGTAAAGATACCCTTTAACCATAAAATGCAACATTTTGCCACCTAAGCTTAGATCTCACTACATACCAAACCTCAATCCTGCAGCACCACTGTCTCTCTTACGACACCCTGCCATTGTAGTGCAATCTTAGTTTAGGGTGCATTTTAAAATGCAGAGCACTTTTTTTGGGGGGGCTGTAGTGTCCCTTTAATTTTTCTAACTGACATATCTGTAGTCTGTCTGAAGCGAATATCAAGGGAATATCAAGCCAGGGTTGGGCCATTTGCCCAGCCTTCATAAAGAATGAAACCTGTGTGTGGTTCTATGATGAATTAATTTTTTATCAAGGGTCAATAATTTTATTGACAAGTCAATTGAAATGTTAAAGGAGAACTGTGGTTTAAATGAAAGGCCAGTTTCTTACCTTTACCTCTTTACGTGCTCCACAGCCCAAGATATACAGAAATGACTGACCAGAAAGTTAATGGATAGGAGGCTGACTTGTGACATTCCTGAGGCTTCTCCTGCACAGTGCCGCCGGCAACCACAGCTTCAGACTCCCTCAGTGTGTGAGGGAGACAGGAAGTCCTTCCTCCTCTCTGCTGTGTGAAGTCCTGACAGAGAAGGTAAGGGGGGTATAAGTAACCCACGGCACCTGCGAGTGGGCGGGGCTTAGACACCCACAATTGGGCAGGGCCGAGACACCTGAGAGTGGGCGGGGCTTGGATACCCGCGAGTGGGCGGGCCACGGCACCCGCAAGTGGGCGGGCCACATGGGGCTGTAAGATAATGGGCCATGAGGGGCCTGCAACTGGAGGGACCATGGGATCCATGAGTGGGGGGGGGCTGCAAAGGGGAGGAAGAGACACAGGACAAATTGACTGACAGTTTCAGAGCAGGAAGTGCAGGGGACCTGGTGATGCTGCTGCCATATCACACACAAAAATATAAATATCTTCAAAACTATGCAACATAAACAATGGAAATAAATAGCAAAAATTACCAGGGGAGCAATTCCTATCAATTTACCTAAAGTCATTTTTGGACCACAGTTCCCCTTTAATGGTCAGGTAAATCCCTTCAGAGGCATCTTTGGCAATTCTAAATAATGCAAAAATGGGGTTTGGGGGGTGCTCTACCAGACTATAAAAAGTATTGTTTTTGCTGGACATACCGTTTAATTGATCAAACACAACTTGATTTTTGAATGGCTGGTCTAAAGGCGCCCATACAGTAAATCCCATTGAAATTGGATCGAGTTTGTGTAAAAAATAATTACATTTTAATACATTATTGATCTGATAAGTGATACTTATGTACATATACAGGGAAGCTCTACAGATCTCTAATATAAACATATGTGTATTTTACTTCTTTAGTTCCGTGTAAGTTATCTTATGGTTAATAATAACACTCACCAAGGTGATATATCAAATAAGGATTTATTGTATGGAGTAGTTACAAATTATGCAGTAAGTAAAAAGCCAGTCAAGTATATTAGAGACAGCCTACAAATTATAACTATATACTTTAAGCATAATTAGTCTATTATGGTGTGTGTGTGTGTGTGTGTGTGTAAAGAGTGTATGTGTATGTCTGCTTACCTCCTCCTCCTACTAACATCAACCTCCAACTCCTACCACCCACTCCCACTCTCCCAGTGTGTGAATCCTGACCAGTTATATACATCTCTGGTGGCTTAAGTTACACTCTAAAAGTTCCATGAATGGTCACAACTTATGTTACTGATGAACTTCATTTTCCAAAATAACTTCTACTACTTTGTGAGTGAGCAAGACAGTTGTGCATACATAACAAGCTTTGGTTAACTCTTTACAATACTGATTAACCCTTTATACTGGATTCAACAGTTTGTGACCTCTGTCCCATGTGTATGGGCACCTTTAGGCAGCTATCTAAGGTGCTGTATCACTGTCTTATCTTCTGTTTTAACTTTTTTTTTTCTTATTTAGCCAAGAACATACTGAGCTCTCTAGACACTAATGTGGATTAAAGGGTTTTGGCAAGAAATCTAATTCTTAATCTACTATTTTTTGGTAGTAAATCTAGTGCAAATGCCAGGGTCATACCCTTAATATAAACAATTTACCCTTAATATAAACAATATAAACATACCCTGCAATATTAAGTTTTCTGAGGGTATTTTACAAATAAATGGTTACATATGCTGAAAAATATAGAAGATGTATACTTAAGAGTGTAGGCTATTTTTACACTGCAAAAGCCATTATGTATTTATCCATTCTTCTATGAAGACTACCCTATCCTCTCAACTACCCTATCCTCTGAGGCTAAAAAAAATTAAAATCTGGTGGGTACTCACGAAATCCTTCAATTTTGTCATTTGTCTTACACCAGGCCACCTGCCCAGTTTCCATTATCACTTGGATGGTCCTTCGATCAGGCTGTGATTTCTTCTGGTTAAAAACAGTCATGACTGTGCCTAATTCAAGTGTTCTTTTAATCTGGCTCTTCTCATATTCAGGGAGAGATTGATGATCCCAACTCTTCCTGCGGGCCATTTTAATTGCAATCTTCAATTCAAGACTCAGCCTTCCTTTCAAATATTCTGCAAGAAGAAGATTGTCCCTTCATATATATTTTTGTTTATTATTATTACATTTACATTATATTTATGTAAGAGTATTTCCTAAATTGTCAGGATATATATTTAATCACAAAAAATAAATGGGCTCATTTAATGGATTCCCTCCAAACTGATAACACTTCAGAGCTATTTCCTTGCAGATCTACATGAAACTGCAAAGTTATATTCACAATTTTTTCTATTCCAGACCCTATTGAATTCAACAGAAGGCAGAAATCCACATACAGTAAGTCCACTTGGGCTAAATAAACCCTCCAACATTCTACTCTAGTATAAACAGAAAAAACTGTGAAGAAAACCTAAAAAGTAGTAAATCAGCAGACATGCATATAACTGCAAACTCAAAAAACATCCAATTTTGTGGGCAGAATATCCAGCTCGGAGTAGTCTATTCAAAGTGCAAGGCAGAGATATCCGGGAAATGATATATATGAACTGGAAATGGCAGATATTGAATGCAATAAACCATGCAGAAGACTTCTAAAAAATTTTAAATTAGGGCCACTCTGGACACAGAGGAAGATTCAATAAAAGTTCTTATCGTTTAAAATGGTGCTAATTTTGCCCCAACCAATCAAATGTTAGCTTTCAAATGTTAAATAAGATCTGATTGGTTGGGGCAAAATTAGCACCATTTTTAACGATAAGAACTTTTATTGAATCTCCCTAAATATTTTTAAAAAAACAACAACACTATTTTAGGACTATTGTGACCAGCTCTCTTTCTATTGGATTCGGTAATTGTAGGCAAAAGTTCAGGGAATTTTCCAACATGCAGTTCACACATACTAACTGTCACCAATCCAGCATAACTCCCCACAGCAGAAGAGTTTATGATAATAAGGCACTTCAATGACAGTATAAATGTTACCGTATATAAAACTGAAAAAAATCTAACTTTGGTTTATACTCGGGTCTTACCAGCTCAGAGGTAGCAGGAGACAGGAGGCATAAAAGGAAGGAGACAGGAGCAGTAGCAGAAGTGCAGAGTACCATCATTTGCTAAAAATGCATCCGCAAAGGAGAAAAGGAGACTAGAGCAGTCAGGAGGTGCAGGCACGGTGGTGCAAGGCATGTTGGGCACATAAGTTACGCACGTCCTCTCAACCCTCACCATATCGGTAATAAAGCAACTAATGGAGAGTCCTCTGACTCCTCAGCCATGCTGGTAAGAAGCAACCGGTAAACAACCATATGCCTCTTCTTATTTGGGGTGTATGGGGGGGTTAGAGGTGGGCTGGAGTATCTTTTTTTGTTGGCCTATCTACAATCGTTTTACACGCAGGTGCAGGTGTATATTAGTCTAATACACTTTTTTAGGTGGTATTAGTCACCTTTGTTTATTTATCGTTGTCAGAATATTTTGTGTAAGTGCCACCTGAGGGAATGTGCTATTTCTCCTTTATTCTTTTAAAACGGTGCGATTTTTGGTTAGTATCTTTTCCCTCTTGGCACCTCCCTGTATGCAGTGGTGTAACTACTGGGCAAGGACAAGGAGGGCCTGCGATTAGGTGTGTCTCTCTAATGAGTCAATATGAGCAAAGTGCTCCGGATGGCACCCCTGCTAAATATCAGAAAGGAGGCAGGCAGAGCGCACTTTAAATTTCTTTTTAGAAAAGCGGCAGGCACTTGAGCACTCTTGAACGTGAGCTTGCTCCCGGACCCATGATTTTTCTCTCTTAGCTGCCACCTTTTTTTCTCTCTTAACTGCCACCTTCATGCAAGCCCTGCACTGATCTTCATAGGGTGAGTGGGGTAATTATCTGTGTGTGCAGAGCTGGACAGATCTTATTTTCAATGTAGTTTTGGTGATGTGGGCATTAGGGCATGTTAGACAAGTTAGGGCTGTTTACATCGGAGAAGTGACGTTTGCATGGGGATATGATCACCTTATACAAATATATTAATGGGCCATACAATAAATAAACTCTCTGGTGCATTGTTCACGAATAGAGATGGCCGAACTGTCGAAAGTTCGGTCCCTTTTTTGAACTTTCGAACTATATGGAAAGTTCGAAAGTTCGAAAACGGACCCATTAAAGTCAATGGGAGTCAAAAAGCTCGAAAAGTTCTAATGAAATACAATTAAAATATCAATGGTAACTTAATGTAAATGGCTGTGGGACCTGGGAAATGGTCTGGAGAACATGTTCGAATATCCAGGACATTCGAAAAATCAATTTTACTCTCACTCGCGCTATTTTCGAGCTCGTTCGCGCCTAGGTACCATGTACATTTTACTTGCAGATTCGATGCTCGCGTATAGGCTTTAATGGACACTTTACTCGTAGAGTCGATGTCTGCGCCTAGATACCATGGACATTTTACTTGCGGATTTGATGCTCGCGTATAGGTTTTAATGGACCCTTTACTCGCGGATTCGATGCTCGCGTATGGGTATAATAGGCATTTTACTTGCACATTTGAACGGTCGAACATTCAATATTTATTGAAAGTCCAAAAATATCAAAAAATCCGTGTCTGGGATGGTTCGAGAAGTCTGAATTCCTTCGAATTCGAATAGTTCGGCTCGAACTTGGGTTTCGAGTTCTAGTCCATCTCTATTCACGAATAGGTCATATCAGAGGACTCGTGGACATCCTTTAAGGTTGGAAGAAAAGAAGTTTCATTTTCAGGTTAGGAAAGGTATCTTTGCAGTGAGAATGTTGAAAATGTGGAACTGTCTTCTAGCAGATGTGATAATGGCAAGTTTATTGAATAGCTTTAAAAATGGCCTGGATAAGTTTCTAAAACTAAAAAATATTGACAATTACTGGTATTAATAAATATACTGTAGATCTGGTTGATCCAGGGATACTTTCCGATTGGATTTTCCAAAGGATTCCCCCCCACGTTTAGCTGGGTTTTTTGCCTTCCTCAGGATTAACTGTTAGGAAGGGTTTAAAACAATAAATAAAAGTGAATAGGTTGGACTTGATGGACATATGTCTTTATTCAACCTCAATTACTATGTTACTATATGTACCAATATGTGTGACCCAGGCATTAGGGCATCTTATATGTGGGATCTTGGCATTAGGGCATGTTGCAGTATATGTATCAGTGTGTTTGATCTGCGCATTAGGGCATATTATATCTACCTGTCTGTGTAATCTGAGCATTAGGGCATGTTGCAGTATATGTACCGTTATGGTCATGCCCTTGACCCAGTACCTGGGTTGATTCAGTTGATTCAGTAGAGTTCAGTTGTTTCAGTAGAGATCTGCACATCTTTGACCCACCCAACAGCCAATCAGTAGAAATTACTGTTAGGAACATTCCAAGGATGTGGTGCATCCTGGGAAGAAGAAGGACCGTTATTACCTAAAATGTCAGCTCACTAATGTCAACAGCAGGGAACAGCAAAGGATATGAAATCAACTGTTTTTTTAAAATGGGAGAAAATATGTAGAATAACTCAGAAGGCATTACACAAACCAACAATTTAACAAATATTGATAATTTCCACTGAACTGTCCCTTTAAACAGCATATGCAGTAAAGATACGCACAATCACCTCTTTAAACCTTCTGCCGGTTAGGTACCAGACATTTAAACAGCTGACCGCACAAATCATTTGCATGATGCATTTGAGATGTGAATCTATGCAAATTAACTTTCAATAAAGCCATAAAGGCTCTTGATTTACTATTAATTGCTTTCTTGATTGCTTAAAGGACAATTATACTCACCTTCCTTCCGCTCCTTTTCTTAGTTCATTACCTTTTACCCAGGGTGAGGACCTGAACCGCTAGGTCCTCGCCCCTGGGTTTGCGTAACCTAAAGCACTGTCTTAGTGCAACTCTGCTCTGGTAGGCTCCACCCCCTCCTCCCCGTCGGCGGGGAGGCCAATTGGAGGGCACGCTCTGCAACAATCGTGCCTTCCTATTGGCCTCGTCAACGACGGGGAGTAGGGGCGGAGTCTAAAAGAGCAACGTTGCTCTAAGACAGTGCTTTAGGTTTCGCGAACCCAGGGGTGAGGACCTAGCGGTTCAGGTCCTCACCCTGGGTAAAAGGTAATGAACCAAGAAGAAGAGCGGAGGGAAGGCAAGTATAATTGTCCTTTAATATGGACAAGGCAACCACGCTTCTATAAAATTCTGCAGCAATCTATCCAATGCCTTAGGAACAAACCCAGGGTTTCTTCCTGAAAGGGATTGCCTTGGCAGTAGCACCGTTCCACCAAATGTTAGCTGCACTAACATCCACTTTTAAAAGATACTCCCACTTAAAATACAGTTTATAGTTTCTTATAGCCATTTTTGACAACTATTGTAAATTGTGATTGCCATTTAACTGCAGTTAAACTATAAGTGAAGTAATTCTGCAGTTTTAATAATATTAAATGTGTTGCCTTCTGCTAGAATATACCCGCAACAAACCTTTTTGTCATGTACTTGGAAACCATCACAATTAACATTAAAAAAAATTGGTTCAGGATGACAAGGAACAGGACAGGGATTCCCAGGGGACAAATAGTGTCTGGTGAGGGAACGTGCGTCTGACTTTGTGCGTCGTGACACCAGTAAAACATTATGTACTATAGTTTTTTGCAGTGCTGTCATTCTGGATCTGTAGAACTTTATTTAAATTAATTCATTAATTGTTCCATCATTTATTTCAAGAGTGTGTTGACTGCAGAAATAAACTTTGCAGATAAATAATATTTAAAGGGCATGTCCACCCTCATAAAAAACTTTTGGCACCATACCCTCCCACCCCTAACTGCTCTATTCATAAGTGTAAAAGCGCCTCCAATCTTTACTTACACCTCCTCGATCCTGCGCTGTTCTGGTCCAGCTGCCCTGCCCGCCGGAACTGCAAGCAGGGGGCCGGACCAGCATCCACGGTTGTGATTGGCTGAGAGACAGCCAATCACAGCCGCGGCTGCCTTCAGTGTAGAACAGCGCAGGAACGATGACTTGTAAGTAGAGACTGTAAGCGCTATTATACTTATGAATAGAGGGGTTGGGGGTGGGAGGGTATCCCCTGCATTGTGGCAAAAACATTTATAGTTATATAATTGCCAGCCACAGAGGGAGGGAGGGAGAGGGGGGAAAGGGCTCTACTGAGCATGCCTCAGACCTTGCTGAAGTTAGCAAGGAATGAGGCACTGGATGAGGCACTGACAGCTCCTACCCAGCAGTTTTCTGAACTTTGCAGAGGCAGAACAGGAGAACCACAAGGAGCACAGATGTAAGGTAAGGATTTATTTTTTTTGTACTGTGGGGCCAGAAGTTGGTAAAATTTTAGTTTGGGGGGTGGACATGCCCTTTAAAGTCTGCACTTTCAACACTGTTGAAATGAATGCTGAAATAATTAATTAAACCATTTATTTATTAAAACACACAGCCACACTTGCAATTTAAACAGCTGAAACCTAGCATTCCATGGCACAAGCAATTTTCACAATGTCCTCTGATCTTTTTATTTATTTATGGCTTTCCAAATCTACTTGTTTTTCTTACTTTTTGGGGAAACGTTTTTTATATGATTAATTTAAGCCTGCTGCACATGCATTTGTCGTTTATACATATATTATTATTATTGTATAGTACTGTTTACTCAAGTGGTGTTTTATATATAAAAAATAAATACAAACATCATACCTTTCAACAAAGTTCCACTCATGGAAACAACATAGTACAGAGTTTCAGGGAGAGAACAATAAAGTGAATAATAGTGCACCTATCTAGAGGTGCATGTTGGAGCATAGAGAGAATAGGTTTACATATGTAAGGTTTCTGAACTGATCACTTGGTGCCTGTTAAAGTGTATGTCCACCAAAGTTTTAACTTTGTTTCGTTCAGTTTAATTGAAGAACAGGAGGTAAATGAGCTGTCTTAGCAGTACTGCCTTTTACTGAACTAGTATTTTGCAGTTTATTGGTGTTCTTGATGGGGATGTTTACAGATTATGGAGTATAAATAAAAGTATTAAAATATTAGGTTTATTTCTCCTTTAAGGGTAAGGTCCCACTATCACACACAGCAGCACATGCAGGATTTTTGCAGTGCACTGCTGTATGTGATACTCTGTGTACGCTGCGTTCTGGGCCATTTCAATGTTACTGGCACGCATTTGTTCCGCACAAAAAGTCAAGCAAGCATGCGAACAATTAACGGACCGGACCGTACCTGTTAGCATTGCATTGGCAATATGAACCGGAAGCGTAAATGGAGCGCAAATCGCACTCTGGCACACAGTAGTGGGAAATAGCCCTAACACTTACTCTTGTCGTCTGCATTTTGGCTCCTATTGATTTAAATCCTTTATCAGTCTGCTTCTCTTTGCTAGCAGGTATAATCAGGGAAGAGAGTGAAGATAGTTATCAATTTAAAATGCCAGCAGAAAGGGAAGGTTTTAGGCACCAGTAATCCCCCTAAGCACACCCCTGCACCTATTTCACAAACATCCTGCTTAAACTATATACACAAATTTACACAGGGCCTGAAACAATGAGAAAAAAACACAACTGTGATGTCAGTGTTTTTCTGTCACTGCTGCCAACATCACGGTCACTAAAATCGACCTTTAGACTGATTACCATCATGTAAAAGGACAGTGAAACAGCATAATGTAACAGCCACCTACTATACTGACACATTTACATTCCATGCAAAGAACAATTACCTGCAGGATTAGTTCACATTATGTAGCATGAAAGCAGCATTTATGTGAATCAAAGATGCTACACCACAAATAACTTTAATATAATGTCTAGAAGTACATGTAAATATAGGGAAAGGACTGACAGAAATCAATTTTTAATACATTTTTGCAAAGTAGCCTGCAAGGAATATTTAGGGTTATTCAATAAAAGTTCTTATGTTGCTTTCAAATGCTAAATAATATCTGATTGTTTGGGGCAAAATTAGCACCATTTTTAACGATAAGAACTTTTATTGAATCTCCCTGATTGTGTATAGGACCCAACAACACAAATA
The DNA here is from genome assembly GCA_019447015.1 of Hymenochirus boettgeri. Lineage (NCBI taxonomy): Eukaryota > Metazoa > Chordata > Amphibia > Anura > Pipidae > Hymenochirus > Hymenochirus boettgeri. Next base: position 108,921,534 of record CM033472.1, read on the forward strand.
ATGTACAGATAGTTTTCAAATTATGGAATGGCCATATCTAACCACTTTCAGTTGTTTACATAGACTTTAGGCATGTGCAAAAAAAATAAAAAAATAATGTGCAAAACAAATAATAATAAAAATGGTAAAATAAATATATTAAACATAAAATCTAATGATAATAACAATTCTAATGTGGATATCTGGTATTGCATTGCTTTACATACTTTTGGCAATATTAGTGGCACACCTTGTAATTTAGGTTTCCTGGTGGGGATTTATGGGTCCTATTTACTACTTGAGGTTATAAAATATATAATACAATAGTAACATTTGTCTCAATATGGACTACCCTGTTGATTAATATTAATATGCCCTGTCGATTCTGAATATGAACATTTCACAGCAATCCTCTAACTGTTTCCTTTTATTTAATTGGTGATAACAAACTATGCTATTCATTCACGACTTTTATGCATTTTGTTTGAATAAAAAGTAAAATTCTCAGATTATCATTTTTTCCAGTAAATTATAGTTTGGTTAAGGTGCAGGGTAATTAATCATTGCTGGTTTAGAAAATCAAAAATTATTCAGATTAAAGTAAATGTTATTAGATATATCCTATACATATCACAGCGCTGCCTCTGGTCTCTCGATACTTACCCTGTCCTCTTTCCAGGCCTGATTGTCACGGGTGTCATCCATTAAAAGATACATCATGTCTTCATAGAGAAAACTCTAGACTTCTTCCTTGTTGCCACTTTGCTTCTGCTTTTTTCAGCTACTCCACAACCCCCACCTTCTTTTTCTAAACTGCGCTCTACTACTTCTACTTCCTTCCTTCTGCTGAAAACTTATTCAGAGCTTGCTTCCCCATTGTCAGATAGACATTCAAAGCAAAGGGTATAGTTCACAATTAAACAAATACAGCTATCAGCACTCACAGGGAGTGTTTAACTTCCCCTTTTAGTAAAAAGATAGGTTAGATAGGAATTGGTTAGTTTTTTTTTATCTCAGTCTTGATAAGGATGGTAACTAGTTATCTCAGGTTATGTTATATGATTTTCAAGGGGGGATTCTTATATGGGTTACCACTGAACAAGCCCAGGAGGTGGTTCAGGAACAAGTACATCCATACATTCTATACATCTATTGACCTTAGCCTGGCATTCCCAAACTTGTACCTGCAGTAATTTGAGGGTAAAAATGTCCTTAAATAATTAGGTATTTTACAAGAAGAAAAAAAAACAGCTATGCCTTAACCAGTTCTTGAAGTAATCTAACAGGAGCCAGGAGTGAAGCACAGCCGGCTCCTTTGAAAGGTCCCGACTGTTTACAGCTTATAGTGCACATGAACGCTAAAGGCTATGTAAAGTATAAACTAAATATTTGAGAAGAAGATATGTCGGCATCTGCACTCCTGTTAGGCTGGGTACACACCAGTCGGACGAACGAACGAATGTAATGCATTGGAAAATTCCGATCGATCGTGCAGTTCCCTATGGAATTTGCCACAACCGATGGACATTTGTCCCAGCCGAGTGCTCGCTCGTAGCGAGTGCTCGGTCGGGACAAATAGTCCGGCCATGCGTACCCAGCCTTACAGTGAAGAATGAGAGGTGGGAGTACTCTTTCCTACCACCCAGAGAAACAATAGCTCCATATTAGACAGAGGTCCCAGTTGAAAACAGTGTGCTTCCCAACACTTTTGCTGATGAGGCCCAGAACTAAGCATAAGCATCACAAAGTCCCAATCTTGCCCCTGCTAAGTATCTTAAAAAATAAATTCGGCCCACCACTTTCAGTAGCCTGTCTTGTTGATTTTGGCCCCCTGAGTGACTGAGTTTGACACACCTATCTTAAACTGTAAAGACTGCCAAAAAATATAATTCTATTCTGGCCCATGCCTACATTTAAAACATTGAGATGTGTCACAAATTATACAATCAAATATTCCAACAACCAGAAAATCCGACAATATGGCCCAAATACTTCTAAAACCCACGTTAACTTGAAGAAATTTCAGGTTAACGTGGGTTTTAGAAGGATTTTAGAGCACAGCGCCATTGCCAAATGTTTTTGGAAATAGCACTTTGCTATAGATTCAAAACCCCTACCATTAAGTCTTGCGCTACTTGGTAGCACAAAACTTAATGGTACTGTGTGGGAGGCTTTAAAGTCTAGTTCTTACCTTAGCCCGATCCCGCGATGCAATACCTGACATAATCTCGTTTACTAAGGTAAGTAACGCGTCTCATCCTTATTGAATCTCCCCGTTTATGTAAAAAAGGTTTGATGGACCAAGTTTCATTTAATCCTTGTGGTTGCATACTCCCAATACGTTTTATCCAAATTGCTTCACTCCTTAATAACAGAGTTTTAATATCGTCCCCTCTCTGTGGGATGTGAACCCCTGCCCCAAAGAGCTTATCTAAGTGATAAGCTTAATTTAAGTGGGTGGGACAAGATACAGATACAAGTGGGGAGAGGGGAACAAAGTGCTTGAGATGGCTAACAATCTTTTGTTGTGCTGGCGCTCAGAAAGGTAGAATAACAGTCTAGATTTTAAAGTATTAATGAATGTCACCTAGCAAAGCGAGAGAAGGAGAGAGTTCCAAATGTAAGGAGCAGCAAGAGAGAATGGTTTAAGACAGGAGTTAGCAGTGTTCATTGGGGGTTTGTGGAGATTTCCTTGAAAGTAACCGAGGGCAGGAACATAAGGGACCAAGAGAGAAGATAAGTAGGGAAGTGCAGTAGAGTGAAGGGATTTAAAGGTTAAAAGAAGGGTATTGAATATGATTCTTTGTTTGATGTGAAGCCACCCAATGGACTGAAGTATCAGGGTTGTGGTTTCTTTTTTGGAGGAGAGTGAGATGATCCGAGCTGCCGAGTTTAAGATAGACTGAAGAGGAGAGAGATGAGATGCCGGGAGTCCAAGTAGTAAAATGTTACAATAGTCAAGACGGGAGATTATAAGGGCATGCTTAAATCCGATACTTAAGTGATACTTAAATCCGAAAGAACTGATTATTTCTCCCAGAGAGAAAGTCTTAATAGCAAAAGAGACAGAGAAAGATCTGTTAGAGAGATAAAAAGACAACCACGCCGCAGCTTGATTTCGTAAGCCCAGAGAATATAGAATTTGCAAAAAAAGAGAATGATCCACAGTATCAAAGGCAGCCGATAGGTCGAGCAGAATGAGGACTAAGAACTGTCCCTTGGCTTTGCCAGTTTGTAGGTCATTTGAGACTTTGCAGAGAGCCGTTTCAGTTGAATAACCCGCTCGTAATCCTGACTGCAATGGATCCAATAGGTTATTAACTTTGGGGTATTTAGTAATGCATGTAGAGACAAGATGTTCTAAGAGTTTTGACACAAACGGTAAAAGGGAGACAGGGCAGTAATTCGAGGGACAGGTAGGGTCCAGAGAGAGTTTTTTAAGAAGAGATTTGACACACGCATGTTTAAAGGAAAAAGGAAAAATCCCAGAGGTCAGGGAGGAATTTAAGGGCAACTGTGGTCTCAAAACAATTTAGGGTTAAATGAAAGCCTGCAGTGTTTCTTTTAAAATGAGCCAACAATCACATCTCTAGCTGGAGCCTGTGAGACATTACATTGGGGTGAATGTTCAAACTTCCTGCTTCCAGTAGGTTGAGTGACATCAATAGACCTCTGTCCCACCCTGTCTTCCCGGGGGAGAAGCATGCTCAGTTAAGACTTAATGCTGGGGAAATCAGGAAGTACCTGGGGTGGGGAATGACAGTTGAGAAGGAGAACCTATTTATGCAGGCTGAGGCTGGTCACATGACTACAAGCTGATCACATGGCTGAAAAAAGGAAGTGTTCAAGCAGGAAGTAATATTGCTGAACCTTTCCAGCAATAACTTCTCAAAAATGTTATCTAGAGATGGGATTTAGGTTTTATTTTGAAGGTACAATGGAAGGCTTTTTATATTATTCTTACTAGTTTGGAAAAATTCGAGACCACAGTTACCCTTTAAAAATGTGAGCAAGAGCAGGGGAAAGGATTTAAACACAGTGTCTGAGAAGGACATGGGATGAAGGGTACACATTGTAAGTGGCGAGGACCACATGAGGTTGAAGATTTGAGAATGGGTGACAGGGGTGAAAGATTCCAGAACTGCAGGTGGTGGGGCAGGCAAAAGAAAGTGAGAGTTTTCCTGAGGTGAGGGGATTAAAGTTCGGATATCATCTATTTTAGTTCTAAAGTAGTCAGCCAAATCCTGAGGAGCGTTAATGGAATAAAGAGTGTCAGTATACGAGGGCTGCAATAGAGTGTTAAATAGCGAAAATATACGACGTGTGTTAATGTAGGAGTGTTTTGCTGCTGAAGGAGATGAATTAAGACGCGACAACATAAGCTTGTAGTGGTTAAAGTCCGCCTGATTGCATTACTTTTTTCCACAGCCGCACAGCTGCACGAGTACAGTAGCAAAGGTATTTGGTATCTGAATTGAGCCAAGGACGGGGGACATTTTTGGAAAAGGTTATCACAGGTTGGCCCACTGAATAGTAATATATGCACCTATGTATATAATATAATAAATCTACAATATTTATACAATATTTATACACCTCTATTCCACACATTTAGGGTATAGAGTGTATTGAAGAATGTCTCTTGACTAATGACATACCAACAAGGAAAATATACTTTTTACTGGACTGTTTATAATTGGTTCTTAAAAGAAACTATTTTAAGTTCCAAAACAGGTTTTACTGGTAGTGCCAAAACACTTCAATGGGCGCTACTATAACGCCATCCTTTGCCAACCTGTTTGTGGGCAAGACTAAGAATAAGATGTTTCTTAAAAAATAAACTTATAGCCAGTACATCAAAGCCTATTGGAGATTTGTGGACGACATACTGTTACTATGGGAAGGTCCATTACTTCAGTTTAAAGGGCATGTCCACCCCCAAAACTATAATCCCCCCAACTACTGGCCCCACCATGTAGTGTAGTTTAATCCTTACCTCACATCCCAGCTCCATAGGGTTCTCCGGTAGTGCCCCCCCAAAGTCCCAAAAACTGCCCACCAGGAGGCTAGCAGGTCCATATAGGACACTGCCTGCTTCCTGGCCTCCCGGAGATTTTGGCCATGCGTACTGCAGCTCTTCTCCCCCCTCCCTCTCCCTCCCTCTCCCTCCCTCTCCCTCCCGTTCTGCTATCCCTCCCCCTAGCTTCAAATCCCTTTATGGCAGCCTTCCCCCATGTCCCCCAGCCCCAACCGCACAAATTTTATTTTTAGAAAGCCCCTGAATCTTTTACTTACCTCTCCGCTTTCCTACGCGGAAGTGAGCTGCCGGCAGCCGCGTCCGTGATTGGCTGCCGCTCAGCCAATCACAGACGCGGCTGCCAGTCCCGCCCCTCTGCTTGCATTTCCTCGCAAGCAGAGGGCCGGGAGCGCGTCGGAGGAAAGAGGGGAGGTAAGTAGAGTTTGGGGGGCTTTTTAAAAAAAAAAATAATGCGGTTGGGGCTGGGAGCCCATGGGGAATGGAATATAAAAAATCAAATATTAGGGTGGACATGCTCTTTAATAAAATGATGGAGGAAGCAAACAAACTGCACACCTCCATCAAATTTACATACACAATATCACAGGTGTGTTTACCATTTTTGGATGTTACAGTGGAATTAGGACTAGATGGTATAACAACAAACCTATGCCATAAATCCACGGATATACTATTTATGTGATAAGCGCCTTTACGATTGATTGTTTTTAACCCTTAGTGTGTTCTTTCTCCAATTAGTGACTTTCTACCATGATGAAGCAGCAAACAAAATGTGTGTAAGATTTGCAGATACAAAGAGCAAGTAGATAGGATAACAAGGGTAAAACTTTTAACAGAAAGGTAAAGCAAATAAGAGATAATAGATTCACATTTGTTACCAAATATCATGAGCAGAGTGAATCTATTGATTGTACAATTAAAAACTGTTGGCCCATCTTGAAACAGGGTATAAACTATGGTGATTTATTCAAGGATATGCCCAGATTTTACTATAAGAAAGATCCAGCCCGGAGAGATAGGTTATGTCCTCCTGACATATCCATAAAAACAATTGGAGGAGTGAGTAACAGAAAAGGCGCATTCCCTTGTATGGGCTGTAATTGCTGTAGGTCAACTATTAAAGGTGACAAGATTAACCACCCAACCAAGGGATATACCATAGCATTAAAATATGTGGCAAACTGTGATACAAAAAATGTAGTATACATGGTAACATGTCCCTGTGGGATAGCCTATATAGGGCAAACCAGCAGAATATAGGAACATAAAGGAGATATTAGACATTTTAAAATAAACACCTATACAGTTAGAGAGGTAGCTTGCCATTTTTATGAGAAACGACACCAGGTTACACAGTTAAAGGGGTGTATATTGGAAAAGGTTTGCATCCCACAGAGGGCGATATTAAAATTCTATGGAGTGAAGCAATTTGGTTAAAATGTATTGGGAGTATGAGACCACAAGGATTAAATGAAACTTGGTCCATCAAACCTTTTTTTAAAGGGAAACTGTGGTCTCCAAACAAGTTTTAAGTTTAAATGAAAGGCCAGTTTCCTACCTTTAAAATGAGCCATCAACCACCTTATTACGTGCTCCACAGCCCAAGATATACAGAAATGACTGACCAGAAAGTTAATGGGTGGAAGTCTGACTTGTGACATTCCTGAGGCTTCTCCTGCACAGACTCAGACTCCCTCAGTGTGTGCGGGAGACAGGAAGTCCCTCCTCCTCTCTTCTGTGTGAAGTCCTGACAGAGAAGGTAAGGGAATCTACAGCCCTTCCCTTTCACTGATCTCACTCTGCCTGAAAAGGCTGATTCCACAGAGTTTTCTGTGTGTGGGGGTGTCTGAGTAACCCACAGCACCCGTGAGTGGTGCGGGGCTTAAACACTCATGAGTGGGCGGGTCTTAGACACCCACAGGTGGGCAGGGCTTAGGCACCCACGGGCGGGCGGGGCCATGACACCCACAAGTAGGGGCATGGCATCTGCGAATGGGCGGGGCCACGGCACCTGCGAGTGGGCAGGGCCACATGGGGCTGTAAGATAATGGGCCATGGGGGGCCTGCAACTGGAGGGACCATGGGGTCCATGAGTGGGAGGGACCATGGGGGCTGCAAAGGGGAGGGGGAGACAAAGGACAGATTGATTGACAGCTTCAGAGCAGGAAGCAGGAAGTGCAGGGGACCTGGTGATGCTGCTGCCATATAACACACAAAAATGCAAATATCTTCAAAACTATGCAAAATAAACAATGGAAATAAATTGCAAAAATTCCTATCAATTTACCTAAAGTCATTTTTGGACCACAGTTCCCCTTTAATAAAAATTGTAACCGTATTGCATTATGTTATTCAGGATTGTCCACTATTGAATCTTGTATCAACACGACAGGATAGATAATTATGTTTTGATAGAAATACTTCTGTTGATACTTGATGTATAACAATTGTATATTTTAGTAAATTTAAACTTTTGGATGTATTTATTGTAATTATGGACTTTGTGATTGGCAATGGTGGACACATGGGATATTTTTTTTTAATCCCCACTTAATGTCATTATGCAGGGATGTAACTGGTATTACAGATCTACTCAATACAACTTCCAGTTAATGAAGAAACCTTGTCAGGAAGAAAGTTGATATGGTAAGTCACGTTACCAGCTGCGGACATAAGAATGGACCACCCAATTTGAAACTTTTTGTGTGCTTCCTAATAAATGTTTTTTGCAGTTACCTGGGATTGCCCTTTACTTTATTCAGCAGAGATACTGGTCCCCTATACTTTATACAGCAGAGCTACTGGCCTCTTTATTTTTTGCACCAGAGTTACTGGCCACCTATAATTTATACAGCAGTGTTACTGGACCCTTTATTTTTTTACATCAGAGTCCTGGACCCCTATACTTTATACAGCAGAGTAACTGAATTCCTATAATTTATACAGCAGAGAAACTGGACCCCTATGCTTTATACAGCAGAGTAACTGGACCCCTATACTTTATACAGCAGAGTTACTGTGCCTGTATACTTTATACAGCAGACTTACTAGATACCTATACTTTATACAGCAGAGTAACTGAACCTATTTACTTTATACAGAAGAGTAACTGGACTCCCATACTTTATACAGCAGAGTTATTATACCTGTATACTTTATACAACAGAGTAACTGGATACCTATACTTTATACAGCACAGTAACTGGACCCCTTATACTTTATACAGCAGAGTTACTATACCTGTATACTTTACACAGCAGAGTAACTGGACCCCTCTACTTTATACAGCCGAGAGAAACTGGACCCCTATACTTTAAACAGCAGAGTAACTAGACCCCTATACTTTAAACAGCAGGGTTACTGTACCCCTATATTTTACACAGCAGTTACTGTACCCCTATACTTTATACAGCAGAGTAACTGGACCCCTATACTTTATACAGCAGAATAGCTGGACCCCTATTTTTCATACAGAAAAGGACTGGACCACTATACTTACATACAACATATACATACAACAGAGTAACTGGACCACTAAAATTTATACAGCAGTGTAACTAAACCAATAAACTTTATACAACAGAGTTACTGGACCACTATACTTTATACAGCAGAGTAACAGGACCCCTATACTTTATACAGGAGAGTAAATAGACTCCTATACTTTATACAGCAGAGTTACTGAACCCCTATACTATATACAGCAGAGTAACTGAACCCCTATACTTTATACGGCAGAGTAAGTGGTCCACTATACTTTGTACAGCAGAGAAACTGGACCCCTATATACTGCAGAGTAACTGGAACCCTATACTTTATACAGCAGAGTTACTGTACCCCTATACTTTATAGAGCAGAGTAACTGGACCCTTATACTTTATTCAGCAGAGTTTCAGTGCCCCTATACTTTATACAGCAGAGTAACTGGACCCCTATACTTTATACAGCAGAGTAACTTGACCCCTATACTTTATACAGCAGAATTTAAGGGCCCCTATACTTTATACAGCAGAGTATCTGGACTCCTATATTTTATACAGTAGTAATTGGACCCCTATACTTTATACAGCAGTTACTGGACCCCCTATACTTTATAAAACAGGGCAACAGGACCCCTATACTTTATACAGCAGTGTTTCTGGGCCCCTATACTTTATACAACAGAGTTACTGTGCCCTATACTTTATACAGCAGTTACTATACCTCAATACTTTATACAGCAGAGTAACCGTACCCCTATACTTTATACAGCAGAATAACTGGACCCCTATTTTTCATACAGAAGAGGACTGGACCACTATACTTACATACAACATATAAATACAACAGAGTAACCGGACCACTAAAATTTATACAGCAGTGTAACTAGACCAATAAACTTTATACAGCAGAGTTACTGGACCACTATACTTTATACAGCATAGTAACAGGACCCCTATACTTTATACAGGAGAGTAAATAGACTCCTATACTTTATACAGCAGAGTTACTGAACCCCTATACTATATACAGCAGAGTAACTGAACCTCAATACTTTATACAGCAGAGTAAGTGGTCTACTATACTTTGTACAGCAGAGAAACTGGACCCCTATATACTGCAGAGTAACTGGAACGCTATACTTTATACAGCAGAGTTACTGGACCCCTATACTTTATAGAGCAGAGTAACTGGACCCCTATACTTTATTCAGCAGAGTTTCAGTGCTCCTATACTTTATACAGCAGAGTAACTGGACCCCTATACTTTATAGAGCAGAGTAACTTGACCCCTATACTTTATACAGCAGAATTTCAGGGCCCCTATACTTTATACAGCAGAGTATCTGGACTCCTATATTTTATACAGCAGTAATTGGACCCCTATACTCTATACAGCAGTTACTGGACCCCCTATACTTTATAAAGCAGGGTAACAGGGCCCCTATACTTTATACAGCAGAGTTTCTGGGCCCCTATACTTTATACAACAGAGTTACTGTGCCCTATACTTTATACAGCAGTTACTATACCTCAATACATTATACAGCAGAGTAACCGTACCCCTATACTTTCTACAGCAGAGTTTCTGTACCCCTATGCTTTACACTGCAGAGTAACTGGACCCCTATACTTTATATAGCAGAGTTTCTGGGCTCCTATTCTTTATAAAGCTGAGTAACTGGATACCTTTACTTTATACAGCAGAGTAACTGGACCCCTATACTTTATAGGGCAGAGTTACTGTACCTCTATACTTAATACAGCAGAGTAACTGGACCCCTCTACTTGATACAGCAGTTACTGGACTTTCCAAATTCATGTGGTAGCCCTGATAGGTAAGATCAGAGGTGCACTTCCTATAACCTGTGCCACTGCAGGTAAGTATAATCGGTCATATATAGTTTGTAGGTAGGCACACTCAATATGGTATTCAAAAAATACTCATTTATTTAAGTGCTGAAAACAACAAATGCCAAATACACACAACGTTTCGGGGGGTCCAACCCCCTTCCTCAGGTTGGACCCCCCGAAACATTGTGTGTATTTGGCATTTGTTGTTTTCAGCACTTAAATAAATGAGTATTTTTTGAATACCATATTGAGTGTGCCTACCTACAAACTATATATGAGCAGTTACTGGACCCCTATACTTTATAAAGCAGGGCAACTGGACCCCTATACTTTATACAGCAGAGTTTCTGGACCCCTATACTTTATACAGCAGAGTTACTGTGCCCTATACTTTATACAGCAGTGTTATGTACCCCTATGCTTTACACTGCAGAGTAACTGAACCCCTATACTTTATACAGCAGAGTCATTAGACCCCTTTTTTCATGCAGAAGAGGACTGGACTACTTTACTTTATACAGCAGTGTAACTGGACCCCTATACTTCATAGAGCAGAGTTACTAGACCCCTATAATTTATACAGCAAAGTAACTGGATACCTATACTTTATACAGCAGAGTAACTGGATAGCTATACTTTATACAGCAGAGTAACTGGATACCTATAAGGCAGATAACTTATGGAAGGTCGCACACCGAAGGAAATTTAAGTGCTTTTATGAACCAACACAACATCAACACACAAGTTTCGGGGGGCTCCTCCCCCTTCATCAGGTGATGACTTTGACAACACTGATGAAGGGGGAGGAGCCCCTCGAAACTTTGTGTGTTTGATTTTGTGTTGGTTCAATAAAAGCACTTAAATTTCCTTCGGTGTGCGACCTTCCATAAAGCTTATCTGCCTTGTTGGACTTATTAACCCTTCTAGGGGTAAGGGTGGGAAGGATCTGTGCCCCTTTCTGTGGATGTGCATAGGAAACTGATACCAGAGACTAACTGGATACCTGTACTTTATACAGCAGAATAACTGGATACCTATACTTTATACAGCAGAGAAACTAGACCCCTATACTTTATACAGCAGAGTAATTGGATACCTATAATTTATACAGCAGAGTAACTGGATATCTATACAGCAGAGTAACTGGACCCCTATACTTTATACAGCAAAGTAACTGGATACCTATGCTTTATACAGCAGAGTAACTGGACCCCTATAATTTAAACAGCAGATTAACTGGACTCCAATGCTTTATACAGCAGAGAAACTGGATACCTTTACTTTACACAGCAGAGTAACTGGACCCCTATACTTTACACAGCAAAGTCACTGGACCCCTTTTTTTCATAGAAGAGGACTGAACCCCTATACTTAATATAGCAGAGTTCCCAACCTTTGAAAAGAATCCTGCTTTTGACCATTTCTATGGAAGGCTGAGGCCACACTGCAACGCATCAAGCGTTATCGCTCGTTATTTTCACGTTTGCGCTCACATTTTTCTCTATCTATAAAGCGAAAATGCGCAAAAAAATGCTCACTGCAAAACGCGAACGGACGTGCAATTGCATGCGCATCGAAAATCGCGGGTGCGAACGCAAGCGGAAAACGCGAGCGCGTGAAAAACGCGCTAGTGTAGCCTAGCCTGAAATGTTAAAGAAGAGAAAGGAGGTGTGATACTGACTGACTGACTGCCCACAGCACTAGCAGATAGAGGCTGGCTGTGCTGCTGAAACCTACCTAGAAAGCTGGAACGTTTGAATACATTTTCTCTCTTCTTTGCACTGCCTGTTACAATTAATTATCACATCTGCTGAACCAATTACTGGCAGGTCTGGGAGGGGGTGTTTGGTCCTATTTTGGTTTAGAAGAATTTCAAGCAGGTTAGGAGATCTTGACAGGCAGCTGTACCTGCCAACAGTACAGATGGAGGGTATGCTACTATTTTTTTGGTTTCTCCGAAATACAGTGTCAACACACCAACCATACACTAACCAATACTTGTTACTGTGTCCATTGGACATTTCAGGCTGCTTACTTACGTCACTTACTGTAATGACAAAGCGGTCGTCAGACTTCATCGATGCATGTATGTTACTGTGTGAGCAGTGAGACTGCCTGGATCTCTCTACAAAACCCTGTTCTTCCTGTTTTTAGCTTCTTTTTTTTTTTTCTTACAATGTATGTTGTGACGAAATATCTGCCTAGGAAATGAAATGTTAAAGATACAACAACACATAGCACATGGCAAGACAATCGTAAAAAGGATTCTAATATAATGTGTTTTCATTTATTTGTAGTGGGATTTATAATGGATAATACAACCCCTACAGTAAATTACAAGGATATTAAAAGTCACACAGGAGTTCTGTGGCCATATAGAAGCATTAAGATAACTTTTAATATCCAAGGTAACGCTAAATTAACTTTTAATATCCTTATAATTTACTATAAGGGGTACCGTATATTATCCATTATAATCCACTGTTACGAGATCTTCAGGATAAGACCCCTGTGAGACCCCCTCTGGACGCGGAATCTAAGTACCTGCTGGTCTTCACCAGAGCCTCTAATAGTGAGGATGTTTTGCGGCGAACAGATACCAGGTCGCGGCTCCAGAGAAGAGAACCACAAAGGCCAATCCCACAATGTGGAGAGGCAGCAGAATAGGTATAGGCGAAACTGGAGGTAGAAACTGGGGTAGATATTTGGACCGGAGGTAGAAGATGTGGAAGATATGCAAACCGGAGACAACTGGAGGTAGGAGCTGCGGTAGATATTCGGACCGGAGGTAGGAGCTGTGGAAGATATGCAGACCGGAGATAACTGGAGGTAGGAGCTGCAGTCGATATTCGGACCGGAGGTAGGAGCTGTGGAAGGCATGCAGACCGGAGATAACTGGAGGTAGGAGCTTCGGTAGATATTCGGACCAGAGGTAGGAGCTGTGGAAGATATACAGACCAGAGATAACTGGAGGTAGGAGCTGCGGTAGATATTCGGACCAGAGGTAGGAGCTGTGGAGGATATGCAGACCGGAGATAACTGGAGGTAGGAGCTGCGGTAGATATTCAGACCAAAGGTAGGAGCTGTGGAGGATATGTGGGAACACGGAAGGCAAAAGTAGGTTCAGAGATAAGAGAACCCTGAACTGGCAGCAAGAGGCAAGCTGCCAGGAGGAGCCTAAATAGGCCCCTGTAACCTCATCCCTGCTGGCCGTGCCCCGGAAGGAGGCGGCCGCAAGCAGGGTAAAAGACTGCGGCGCCCACGTCCTCGCATCATTGAGGACGCGCAGACGCACGAGTGGGCGTGCGAGCGGGCGGAGCGCATCATCGGCACGCTCCTGCTCGCGGCCGCCGGAGGAGGACCCTGGGCTCGAGGGAAGGTAAGTGCCTGACATCCACAATATACTATACAGTAATTAATAATTATATTTGCTGCAGATTGTTAAACCCTTTGCCCCTTGCAGTTTCTAAAGACTGGTACACACCACCGATAATTCAGTGTATCGGTCAATTGGGCCAAAATGATCGCTGGGTTTGCGGCCATGTCCGACTGAACATTCGTCCAAATCAGATAAAAGGATGATCAGACACGGTGGAAAACCACGTCCAATCCTCTATGGACCGCATGGTTAGTGGCCGTAAACTGCTGGTCGTGGGCACTATTGCCACGACCAACAGTCCTTCCTCCTGACCGACCATTTGGAAGAACCAAACAGTCAGTCTGTATGAACCATTGCATGGTGTGTACCATGCTTAACAGATTCTCTCAGATTAGTGTGTATATTTCACACAAACACACACACCATAAGGCTGCGTACACACAAAGTTTTCTTTGTCCAGACCGAGCAGCAGCTACTAGCGAGCGCTCACCCGGGACAAACACTGTTGGTCACAGCAATAGTTAGGTAGATAACTGGAGGTAGGAGCTGCGGTAGATATTCGGCCCAGAGGTAGGAGCTGTGGAAGATATGCAGACCGGAGATAACTGGAGGTAGGAGCTGCGTAGATATTCGGACCACAGAGTAGGAGCTGTGGAAGATATGCAGAACGGAGATAACTGGAGGTAGGAGCTGCGGTAGATATTCGGATCAGAGGTAGGAGCTGTGGAAGATATGCAGACCGGAGATAACTGGAGGTAGGAGCTGCGGTAGATATTTGGACCAGAGATAGGAGCTGTGGAGGATATGTGGGAACACGGAAGGCAAAGGTAGGAGAGCTAAGGTTCAGAGATAAGAGAACCCTGAACTGGCAGCAAGAGGCAAGCTGCCAGGAGGAGCCTAAATAGGCCCCTGTGACCTCATCCCTGCTGGCCGTGCCCCGGAAGGAGACGGCCGCAAGCAGGGTAAAAGACTGCGGCGCCCACGTCCTCGCGTCATTGAGGACGCGCGGGCGCACGAGTGGGCGTGCGAGCGGGCGGAGCGCATCATCGGCACGCTCCTGCTCGCGACCGCCGGAGGAGGACCCTGGGCTCGAGGGAAGGTAAGTGCCTGACATCCACAATATACTATACAGTAATTAATAATTATATTTGCTGCAGATTGTTAAACCCTTTCCCCCTTGCAGTTTCTAAAGACTGGTACACACCACCGATAATTCAGTGTATTGGTCAATTGGGCCAAAATGATTGCATGGGTTTTCGGCCGTGTCCGACTGAACATTCGTCCAAATCAGATAAAAGGATGATCGGACACGGTGGAAAACCACGTCCAATCCTCTATGGACTGCATGGTTAGTGGCCGTAAACTGCCGGTCGTGGGCACTATTGCCACGACCAACAGTCCTTCCTCCTGACCGACCATTTGGAAGAACCAAACGGTCAGTCTGTATGAACCATTGCATGGTGTGTACCATGCTTAACAGATTCTCTCAGATTAGTGTGTATATTTCACACAAACACACACACCATAAGGCTGCGTACACACAAAGTTTTCTTTGTCCAGACCGAGCAGCAGCTACTAGCGAGCGCTCACCCGGGACAAACACTGTCGGTCACAGCAATAGTTACCGCAGCTGAGTGTTTGCACAACCGATCCTGTGGCCCCATAGGGTAATGTCCTATCGCCCATTTGTCCAATCCGGACAATCGGGTTACCAATATCCAAAATCAGATTTAAGATTGTATCTAGACCGATCTGACCAAGATATGAGATAAAGCTTAGTATAATCTCATGGTCAAGGGATGATGGAGTCCCTCCCAGAGATAAAACCATAGAGAACCCAATTTACCTGACAATTAAATAATTAATACCGACACAAAAAGGTGGGAGAAAAGGCCGCAACACTTTTATTTCAAATAACAGTTAAATTAACATGTTTTACACTTTACTTATTCAACCATTTTATTTTTACCCAGTCTGCCCCTGATCTTCTCCCAGCGGGCAGCCCTATAAATAACTTTAAAGGGACTGTCCGCCCCTCTTTCCAAAAACTGATATAATGTAGATAAGCCCCCAAAACCTTAACTTCGTTTTAGTCAAAATTTAGAAATCAGCTCCCACACAGTTATTATACTCAGAAGCTCCTCGCTCCACCGCCGCTTCCGGGTTCTTCTCCCAGTCTCCACTGTGGCTGCTCTGTTCTTTTTGTTCTTGAGCTGCCACAGTGGAGACTGCTCCGGGAATGGCAGTCAGTGATTGGCCGTGACATCACAGTCACGGCCAACACTGACTGCCTTACCCGGAAGTGCAGAGCCGCGGTGGTGGAGCGAGGAGGAGCATGTAAGTATAATATCTCTGTGTGGGAGCAAAGATGCGTGAGTGGCAGCCCCTATACAGAATGAGCGGGTCCTGAAGTTCTTCTCAGGGATCCCCAACGATACTAAGGAACTCAGGCTCAGAACTCCTGCAAACTGGAACTTTGAAACAAAGGATTTGCCCTTGTGGATGAAGAAGGGACCGGGGACTTGTGGGCAGTTAGCTTCAAATGCTAGGAAGTCTTTAATCGGGCAGAGATCAGGAATGGCGAAGGGGCCGAGCCAAGAGACTAAACCCTTGCCCTGACATTCTGTCTTAGAGTGTTTTAACACTATGCACAGTTTTTCTTGCACCAGGTATATACTATCCTCCTCTAGTCCCCCAGGAAATTTTTTGCTTAGCGAAACTGCTTCACTTACCCATAGGGCAGCGAATAATGCTAATACAAACAAGCAGCGAAATAGGCTAACTTCGTTTTCGTCAAAACAAACCTTCGGGAGGATGACGATTAATTTTTCTAACAAGGGAAGAGTTATGGGGCGTCTAGTGTCTATGGACTTTTTAGATTTGGCTAAACCTTGAAAGAACTGTTTTATAAAGAAAGAACGAGTAAAGTCAGTTTACCCTAATAATTTTAATATGAAAGAAATTCCCGCTATTCTCTTTTTCATATAGGATAAGGAATAGTTTGCTGACATATAGTTCAGTATCCAACAAATGAGGAGATTACTATTGGAAAAATGGGCAGACATTTTGCTCTGGGATTTGAATTGGACCCAAGCATTCCAAGCCGATATGTACTTGGACAGTTAATCCAGCAGCACTTTTTTAAGTGGTTCTAAATCAAATCCCATAGATATTCTGGACATGGTAAACCCGATGTCTCTGCTTGCTCCTCCAGTTCCCAGAATGCTCCAAACTGAAAATGAAACAGAGAATCGGCAGTCTTATTATCTATGCCTCAAATGTGTTTTGCCTTAAGCCATAAATTAAACTGCAACAATCTCAAGACTAAGTGCCTGAGCAATCTGAGAACTGGAGGAGACCTTGATGACAAACCATTTATGACTTGAACTACGTTCATATTATTACATCTCAATAAGATTCTCTTATTCTCTAACCGAGCGCCCCATAATTCTATGGCAACAATGATTGGAAAAATCTCCAATAGGACCATATTCTTAGTCAATCCTGAATCTATCCATCTTTTTAGATGGATAGACGCAGCCATTCGGACACCATCTCTGCTGCTGAACTTGCCATCCTGTTCCTCTGTTCTGCAGTCCCCTGCTTTTATCCCCTTAAACACACCCCCTGCTAGCCAAGGTGATGGGGGGGGGTAGCCAATGATCCCTAATCACTAGGGGAACCCTGAATTCTGCCCAGAGGGGGATAGCCAATCAATACTATCACTAGGGGAACCCTGATTTCTGCCAGGAGGGAGATGACCAATAGAGGTTAAGGATGCTGAGGACCCACTTTCCTCAGTATCCCCAACCCTGTATAGTCCCCATCCCCCATCCCATGACTGTCCAGGCTAAAGGCCTGTCCAGAACAATAGTTATGCTGGCATGTCTAGTGGGACAGGCTGGGTCCTTTTTATGATCTTAGCTTTCCCAATCAAGCTCTTCCTGGAGACTCTCTGGTGGCAGCTGAGATTCAAAAGGGGAGAGTAGTATCGGTAAGCTTTCTGGCAAAGGGAGGCATCACAGATCCCCTCTTGGTGGCTCCAGTTGTGTCTGGAAAACTGAGGAGGGAAGATGCTCTCAATCACCACAGAGAGCTGTGTGTTGTTCACAGTGGTTTTGGAGTACAAAACCACTGACCCCAGGCTTTCAATAAAAAAAAAAAAAGTTGTGTAGATATAAGCAATTTGCTGCTAGTCTAGGGTACCTGACTGGGAAAGCTCAATGTTTAGTCTCCAGCCATGGTGGCCGAGGCATCTGTAAGCCATTTAAAAATAACATTTTCTTAGGGACCAAGTAAGTTACGGAGAGTTTTTACCACACCTCCTTTACTCATCATGCAAATAAGGGAAGAAGAGACTTGTGGTTAAAAACAGGTAGGGGTAAATACCATGACTCCACTGCATATGCCAAAAACCTCAATGAGGAACAGTTAGAGGGGAAAATGGATAACACCAAGAAATGGCTTCTACTCTTCACTTTTCGGTACTTTGAACAGGCACTGCAGGAGAACCATAAGGAACATAGGAGTAAGCTATGGATTTTTGAACACTACACAGCAGTGCATAAAAGGAGAACTAAACCCAATTTTTTATACTCCAGAATCTGAAAACAACCCCCGTAAAAAAAGAAATAAACTATAAAATGCCACTTTAGTAATCTCTGTTAAAGTAAATCAAAGCCTGTTAAGAACTGGATGAAGTATCTGTGTGTATGGGCAGTGTCAGACCACACCTCCTGACCTCAGTCACACGCTTCCTTGCTTTATCTGTACTGTAAAAGGATTGGCTAGATATTATTAATGGGTGTGACCAACTGTAACAAGTTTGTGCCATAGTTAAGGATTGAGCATGTGCAGAACATAATGGTCGTTGACCAAACTGTCTGATACTAGAATGCTGAGAAGTACATGCCCTTAAAAGGGGAGGTGCAGTGGAATATACTCTTATAAAAACCTCTCGGTTACATACATAGCTAAAAGGATTTTCATAAGAATATATCCATAATCCCACTGCTCCTCCCCATTCACTTTAAACACCCCTGCCTGCCTACAGAAGTAAGCTAAAACGATTGGATTACTTTTGCTTTTATGTAAAGTAAAGGCAAGTTCTCCACTGAGCAGAGACTATAACAGGTTTTCAGCAAATGATGATTTAAAGGGACAGTTCAGTGAAAATTATCAATATGTGTTAAATTGTTAGTTTGTGTAATGCCTTCTTAGTTATTCTACATATTCTCTCCCATTTTGAAAAATCTGTTGATTTCATACTCTTTGCTGTTCCCTGCTGTTGACATTAGTGAACTGCCATTTCAGGTTCTAACGGTGCTTCTTCTTCCCAGAATGCACCACATCCTTGAAATTTTCCTAACAGTTATTTCTACTGTTATTTCTACTGATTGGCTGTTGGATGGGTCAAACATGCTCAGATCTCTACTGAGCAACTGAATCAACCCAGGTAGGAAGACAGTATTTCAGTTGCATTTATTTATACACAGACAAAATGTGTGTGTGTGTTGGGGGGGGGGGGGGGTCCAAACACAATGGTTTTCTGTGCCCTGGCCTTCTCAGTGGCTGGGTAGTCGTTTATTTCTTAGTCTTGTGCTGTTGGAAATAATACAGATTTTCTTTGAAATTTCAATAAGGGCATTTGTCAGTTAAAGGGTATCTGTCGTCTCCATACAAGTGTACCTTTTACACAAGCCTTGGATGACATCTATAGCTTCTCTGGATCTGTATATGTATACTGAAAAAATGGCTTTGCGTCATTTTAAATAAATACATGTAATAAATACATGTAAGTAACACTTACTCTAAGGTGTGTGTTGCTGCATGCCTTCGATAAAGTACTTTTTTTGCTCAGGCTCTGACCACTGATGTGACTATTTTCCCACATACCAACTGTAAATACTGCATACAGCATACAGCACACCAACTGTCAAACCATTCCAGCTACGTTAAAACAGCTTACAGATATGCTAAAATGTAAGATGTTTGTCTTTTCTAACTGTCTGAGTCTGTGACAGTTACATGGGGCCATATTTAAAAAACGATACCACAGGTTTTTGTTATTGTACGGCCACGATCGTACATATACAGCAAGCGTTTGTAAATGTACGACCCCACTATCGTAGAATACCATGTGGTAGTAAACCACCGCAATGGTATTCTATGGCGGGTCATAGATTTACGACTGCGATCATAGATTTACAATCGCTATTGTACATTTACGGCTGCTATCATAGATTTACGATAGCGCCCGTAAATCTATGATATCTAATTCGCTATAGCGAACGATAAAAGCGTGGAATCGCTAAAAAGCAATACCGCACCTTTATAAATATGGCCCATGATATGCTGTTTAAGAAGCCCCACCCAGACAAAATTGATCTTTCCTGATGCTTGTTACAGACTATTACAGCAACCATTCTCTGTCCTTTCCTATCCCCATGGACACCATAGGGAGAGGCACTTCAATAATTGGGGATAAGTTAAAGGTTAGTATAAGAAAATCTTAAAGTGATCAATTGGGTTTGGGTAGGGTGATTTGGCACAAGGAATTTCTAAGAAATTAGTTATTTTCGATCAGGGCTTACTGTGTGTTTTGTAGCTATTAGTGTTCAGGGTCCAGATACGATTCTGTCCCATCAGGAAGGTTCTTCAACTTACCTTAAGTAAATCAGGTTTAGATTTTTTTAATATAAGGGATAATGCACCCTTACAGTGTAATTTAAGGATATTACTCCACCAAGGAGTTCTCTGACCATATAGAAGCTAGTCCATAGGCCGAGTGCTTTTATACAGGGCAGGTGGAGTAATATCCTTATTTACACTGTAAGGGGCGCATTATTTCTTATAATACATAAGTATCTGATTCCTTCACCCTATTCACATTCTAGATTCTAGCCTTGTCCCTATTCCCACCTTAATTTAAACCCCCAAGCTACCTTCTGTAACTTAAACCCAGTAGAAAGGAACACCCCAGCCCAGCATCTATGCAGATGAACAAATCTTTGTGGAGGAAAGAGACATTGGTTATGAAGTGACAGGAAGCAGCTCCAGCAGGTTCCGTTAATGAAGTTAAACTCTGCAAAAAAACATTGAGTCATTGTTCAGGCATGAACACTGAAATGGGAGGAGCAGTGGGATATAAGAAAAATAAGAAATGAGTCACTTAGTGACATAGCTGAGTGATTTTCATAAGGATATATACCACTGCAGCTCCCATTATAAAATATCACACTTATGTATTATAGAGAGCATTAAAAATGTAGGCCATTGGACCTCTGCAAGATACAAGTACTATATACATCCTGTTTTTGTTATTGTGCTCTGATTTAATTTTAAGATTTATAAAAGTTAAAGGTGTGGATTTGGGGGCACCTTGGTTTTCCAGCTACCAAAGATAAAATCTATTGGCTTGGTCTTTGGAGAGCTGTTTGGAGGGACTAATTTCCTAAGATTTCACATCATTTGTCAAAATAGGGTGAACCTAACATCATTGTCATTCATTTGGGTGATAATGACTTGTGCGTCAAGAAGATAGTTGATATGCTTAGGCAGTTTTGAAAAGATGTGACAATTCTGCACTACTCAATGCCTGAGGTGGTTTTTGCTTGGTTCTAAGATATTCTCACATTTTATTTGGCAGGTGGAGGATTATTGGCCACTTGAGTGTTGAAAGACGTTTAATCATGCAATCATCAAATGGACATGTGGACTTGGAGGATGGAAGTTACATCCTTTATAGGGAAGATGGAGTGCACCTCTCTGATATTGGTATTAATATATTCTGCTTGGGCCTGCAAGCCTTAATAGGAATTTGAATATTAAAATTTCAGTTTGCCGCTCATGATCAGTCAGAACTTAAAGTTGCGGCATGGAGGTATGTAAAGTTGCATGAGTTGGACTTCAAGGGTCAGTTCCTGGTTAAGTAAATTCATATTTAGGGGCAGTCCTTAGGTGGTTATATTAAATGAAAAGTTTTAAAATGGTGTATATGGTTTGCAGAAGTTAATAAAGAATTTCACACTCAATAAAAGCTGTGGTCGTTCTCCAACCTCTAAATACCTGTCTGACGTGTCTGTTTTCTTTATTTATATGGTCATCTACTATATAAAGAAGAAATCTTGTATGTATGTGCTCACCTCTGCCACGCCCCCAAATGCTTTCATGTGAGGCCACGCCCACAGAACACTCCAATGTTACAGGCATGCCACCTAGAATCCGGGAGTTGACTGGTCACCATAAGTACAGGTGGCCCAGTCGGTGTGTCTGTTTGACAAAGCCACATGGCTGACGTACTGTTAACCCTAAGTTTGCCAGCCAGGTCTTTTATCAACACCACAATCTCCCTGAGAAGATTATTTTTCCGTATATACTCGAGTATAAACCGAGGTTTTCAGGCTTTAAAAAAGCCTGAAAATCTTACCTCGGTTTATACTCGAGTCAATGTTTCTCCTACCTTGTCCGGCGGCCGTGCGATCCGCATCCTCAGCGCGCATCCAGATGATGTCACTACACGGCGCCTCTCACTTTACGGCGCCTCTCACTTTGGACACAAGGGCAACATCTTAAGTGGCAAATACTTACAAATAAGAGTAAAACCTTCTTTATTTGTGCATACTGTATGCACAAATAAAGGAGGATTTACCCCTATTTGCAAGTATTTGCCACTTAAGATGTTTGACCTATACCTCCTCCCTGTAAAACTAGTGCACCCAATCACCTATACCACTTCCCTGTAATAATACTAGTGCACCCAATCACCTATACCCCCTCCCTGTAATAATACTAGTGCACCAATTACCTATACCCACTCCCTGTAATACTAGTGCACCCAATTACCTATACCTTCTCCTTGTAATATTATTGCACCAAATCACCTATACTTATTACCTGTAATAATACTAGTGCACCCAATCACCTTTACCTCTTACCTGTAATACTAGTGCACCCAATCACCTATACCTCCTCCCGGTAATAATACTAGTACACCAGATCACTTATACCCCCTCCCTATAATAATACTAGTGCACCCAATCACCTATACCCCCTCCCTGTAGTAATACTAGTGCACCAGATCACCTATACCTCCTCCCTGTAATAATACTACAGCACCAGATCACCTGTGGAGTAAAAATACTCCACCAATTACCTATACCCCTCCCTGTAATACAATTGCAACCAGTCTCCTGCTGTACACCCCCCCCCCTTTAATCACTTCATTGCACCCAGTTACCTTCTCTATACGCTCCATGTCCCGTGTTGTAGTGCAACTGTAAACCTAAAGCAAAAATCTCATCTACCTACAGCTTCTACCAAATACCAAAGTATTCCAGGTTCAAAGTGGACTCCAACCGGGCTCCGCCCACTACCACTTCGGCACTTCCTAAACCCTGCCCACCTTCTGACATCACTTCCTGGTCCCTCTGCCCAGTAGGATGTGTCATCTGCTGAACCAAAACAAACTAGCGAACTTACTGAGTCTGTAGTGTGAGAAGGAAGGGCAGACAGTCGAGTGTCAACTCACTGGGGGAGTAGGCGGGAGAGGTAAGAGCACAGCCCTAATCACTGGTAGCTTTGTGGAAATGTGTCTGTGTCCTGTTTTTAACATTTCTAGATTTCCTATAATTGGTGGGTGAAATTTAATACAGAGGGTCCTGTTGTGCCTCCCCCTCCCCATTGTTTGAAAACTACAACTCCCAGCATTCATGCAATTAGAGAATGCTGGGGGTTGTAGTTTTCAGGCATCTGAGAGGGGGGTCTGTGCAAAGGTTTGACATCCTGTTGTGGAACATTCATTCTGCTTATTGTTATGAACTGCTGGGGGTTTGAGTATAGCTACAGGGGTGCAGGTTGTGATGTTTTTGTCAGTGTTGTGTGGTATTTGTTTCAGTTTGGCTGTATCCATTACTGTGAGGGCTGTGCAGTGTTGTTTTGCTTGGGGCTAGAGAAACAAATAAAGAACATAGATCATAGGACATGTTAACTGCACATAATCACACTTTAGTAGAACTAAATATTACATATTACATACAAGGTAAGGCAGCAATCCAGCCAAATCTGGGTTGGGCTTAGTGGCTTAGCCAATGCCAAAGAAGGGGTGGGACATCTGATGCCAATCTTTCCTCTTCTGCACAAAAACTATGTACAGACATATGCATGTTGGCCAAAGCAGGCGACCATCTAACATGTTTAAATGCACCAACAGATGTAATTAAAGGGCATGCCCACCTCCAAACTAAAACTTAACCCACTGCTGCCCCCACTGTTCAGTTTTTAAAAAAATCTTACCTTCCATGCAGTGCTTGTTCAAAGTCCAGAAAACTGAAGAGTAGGAGCTGTCTTACTGTGTGAAAGGTTTCTAGGCATTTAATGAGGCTTAAAACCCTTTCCCCTGATATCCCCCTGGCTGCTTTTCTCCTAGTGTAAAATATTTTTGATATAATGTTGGCCATCCCTTCCCACCCCCAACCTCTATATTAGATGTGTAAAAAATTCAGCTTGGAGTGAGGGGCTGTAAGTAGCGTTGTGATTATTTTTTTTTGTGGGGTGGGGGGGGTGGCCAACATTATATTAAAAAATTATATCGGGTGGAGATGCCCTTTTAAGTGATTTGTACTCTGATCGGTTGCTTAGCAATTTTTGGTGAGTAATTTTATTGATAATTGTCTTTGGGAGAATTGATCCAATTATCTTTACATCTGTTCATAGCTAATAGTTAGCAACTTAGGGCTTATTTAATAAGAAGTGTTTAATTTTGCCTGTGTTGCACTTATGGCAGATTAAAATGTGGAGAGGACGACCATGTTACAGCTTGAGCAGCAGTTGCAGAAACTTACATCATGATAAATAGGGCATAAGGTAACGGTCTTTGCAGTACTCTTGTGCATATTAATGATACACGTACCATTACAATAACTTATTCTAAATTAGGTGAATGATGTGCTTGTTTATGTTACTATCATCACATTACTGTTAATGCTCATGCTTATAGCTAATAATACAGTTATAGGGTTTGGGCATATTATCCCTAATAATGTTAATAAAGTAATCAAGCACTAGAGCACTTGCTTGTTACGCCAAATAAAGGCAATTTTAGTTTTGGTACTTGCACTGTACAAATTACCAACAATAAGCTAGTAATAAAGCTTGTTCATATTAGCCCATTTCAGCCCATTATAAAGAACAGAGCCTTGTGCATAAACCTTTAATAATGGAAAAAATCTGTACTAGAACTTCTACATATTGGTCATATATAAATAGAGTTCTAAGGCTTCTTCGTATTTTGCCTGTTAATGTTTTAGCATCATTTAAGGCTTGTACACTAGTTAAAGCTTTCTTTTCTTGGGAAATACTGTCTCTTAAAGGTTCCCAAACACGACATACCTTCCGATGTTCCTATGATGTCTGGATAACCACCTGGCTCAGATTTTTTTTTTTTGCAGATGTACTGCGATCGCAAATTGAATTGACCTGCTGGGAACATCGAAAGGTACTATAAGAAAAGATGCCAAACGCTCTCCAAAAGTCATTAGATAGATTCTAAGGTCCTAATAGGGTTACCTTTTGCAGAGCCCAGCTGACAGGTTTTATGGAAAAGGATCTTATAGGGCAAGTCCAGCCCTGAAATGAAAACTTACATACAGGTAAATCAACCCCAAAACCCTAAACGGTAATCGTTTGAAATCTGAAATATATAAGTCTAACCTGAAATCCTGCACAATGTCCTGTTGCCCCTGTTTCTGCTTCCTGGTTCTTTCAGTTAGCAACTGTCAGTTATGGATTTGGCAGTTGACATCACAGCCAATGACTGAATGTTAATCCCCTGTCTGCCTCTTCTGAGCATGCCCAGGATCAGTACAGTTTTCTAAATTGCTCTGTTTCCATGACACATCCAGAAGCATAGCAGGCATACAGCAATTAATTCATAGGACAAATTATGATATATCAACATATTTTAAAGAGGCCATTCTTTCTAAAAGATGTTCTTATGAGGGTGGAGTTGTCCTTTAAAAATAGTAATTTAAGTCACTAAGTTAAAGATAAAGTTCATTGTAAAATATCATAATATCATTATTATCATTATTATTTTAATCAACCCAGGTGCTATTAGGGGTCAACCCAGGCGCTATTAGGGGTCAACCCAGGCGCTATTAGGGGGCCTGCAAACAGGAAGTCAGTATTTTGGAAGCATTTATTTACACACACTCAAAATACTGCTCTTTTTTCTTAAAAAACATCCCTTTAAATACATTCTTGTATGCAGTAGACATCTTTAAAACATCAACATTACAAAAATTTTAATGTGGACAGTGCTGTACTGTGTGTGGCCCTCTTTTTAATCCATTTGGGCATGTATGCTAATATAGAATTACTTACTTAAAAAATAAAATATCTAAAAAGTTCAAATTTTAAAAGGATTTCGATAATTGTGCAGCTGTTGCATTTTATCTTCTACCTGTTGTCCTTTGGCTCCCAATACACACCAGCCATCCAGGACCATGGAAAAATGGAAAACAGGATGGTTGATTTACCAACATAACTGATTGACCAGACCTATTGATTTTGCAGAATAATCAGTCAGGAACTAGGGCTGAGAAGTTGGAAGGAGGTTTTAGGTACCTGGAGTCATTCTGCCAAAATGTTCCAATGGCCAATGTCAGGTAGTGTGTGTGTGAACTTCCTAGCTAGTAGTTCTACATTTATCTTTAAAATTGATTATTAGAAGTGATAAAATGTTTTGTGTGCGGTATTTGCCTGTGTGTACGGGTTACAAAGGTTTCTACTTTGTGGCATTGTTTTAATTCTTTGCAGTGTGAAGTATGTGAAATGCAAATGTTTTAAATAATAACAAACAAAATATGTAATTACTACTGCTTTGCAATGCTTAAAGGAAAACTATAGTACCTACATTTTACAGGTTGAGCTTTCAAAAAGATGCTCCGGCAACGGGTGACAACTCTATCATTCCTCTATGCCTGCTGCTTTGACTCACCTCCCAACCCTAAAACATGTACACTTCATTAGAGAAGGAGGATGGCATGAGTGGTAAAGCTGTCAGACATAGCATAAGTGTTTTGGGGGGGTTGACACCGCAGGACTTAAGATGGTATAAGTAAAATATCCTTGCTAAATATAAATGTTATAAATGTGGGTGAAACTGTTTGGGAATTATACTTGCCCTTTAAAAATGCAAGTAGTGCAACTAATAGTAATAATATTAACAGCATACATTAAATTCTGATAATAAAAGGTATTATTTACTGATTTTTTTTTTCTTAACTAAAAATATTATATGCAAAATTTAAACATGAAATAAATGAAAAAAACAGAAGTCTATTTTAAAGTAAAAAAAAGTTTTGTATTGAATTATTTTTCCATGTCCTATTAAAGGTATAATATTTTTTTTTTGCATAGAGCCATATGATTATTTCTTAAGCTACAGATGATAGCTTATTGTCATGTCTTCAGCATGAAGTGAATCACTAAACAATTTAGAAGATCCTAAAATGTCATTAGATGACTTTACACGCATGAGATTGGCAATCGAAACAGTTGTTCGATGGAAAAATCAGTGACCATTTTTTTTCAATCAACAACTTGAAGAAAATGAGAGGTCGATCGAAAAAAAGGCAATCGGTTCAGGCAGATAATTGTCGTCAATCCCATCTTCCAGTTTACATTTCTAGCTAAAATCAATCGCTCAATGGTGCAAGATGATGCATTGTGATTGGCATTCTTTTAAGCCATATATGCTCTGCTTTATTCTCCTTCCTCAGCCCCAGTATTTGTGTCTGCCTCCTTCACTGTTTTATGTCTACTTAGAAAGAAATTGGTACAGGAGTCTGCCTATGGATTAAATCTTACTAATGCAAATTACTCCTCTGTGTTTGGACTAAGGCACAGACACCAGCAATGGTCTAATTTTTTAGACCTGTACTGGATTTTACCAGCGGCCTGTTGTCTGCTCCAGACGTGTAAGTGGCTAGTAGTGTCTAGATGTGTAAGTGGCTTGTAATGTCATTATAGATTGTAATAGTGAAATTGTCCCTGTTCTCCTTTAAAGAAAATCTATAGTACACCAACTATTAATACAATGGCTCTTTACATTTACCACAGTACATAATCCATTGGAAGCCTCTTACCATAATGCTAAAACACAGGTTTAATCTATTTGTTCATTGTATTCTCTGCCTTTTTATTGCAGATGATGTAATTTATCTGATTTATTGCTGTGACATTGCTACATTGGTTATATATTTTTAGTATTTAAGCTGGGTACACACTGTACAAATCTTTGAAAAATATGTAAGATTCCGTTTGTCATATTTCAAAGATGTGGCTAGTGTTGTATACCAGTAATATATGTCTAAAGTACTATTTATCAACACACATTAAATTAACCAAGCTTATTTTGATGTAAATATTGATGTGTAGATAGCATTTGCACTGACCCCTAGTGAAATAATATAGTTGTTTTTTTGATGGGGTACTACACAATTACTATACAATGTTTACCTCTGTAAGCATTTAATGAGGCTTAAAAAACTTTTTAAAAGTACATACTAATCCAAAACAATTTTTCTTGAATGTCTTCCATTATATTTGCATGACCATTGGAACATTGCAAGGAACATTGTAATTTCTAAACACCTTGCCTGTGTTCCCAGATGGTTGATGGGAGGAGAACTGAAATGTTTGTCAGGAAACAAATCCTTGAGTAGAATTTTAATCCACTGGAACCTTCCATAATCTTCCTTCCATAACAAGCTCCTTCTAAATCCCTAATGCCTGGCATCATTGTAACAAGTGGAATATAAGGCTTAAGCTACAGTATGATAAACAATGCAAACAAGATGGCCTTAGGGCTTAAGAAGACAAAACCTCAACATTAATACAGAATTCTATTGAACATATCTGTTGTATTCAATTAGATCAACTGGACTTGAAGTTTAGTTCTTGAAGACGTTTCGCTAGTCATCCGACTGGCTTTCTCAATTCAGAATTACTTGTACAAGAATCTTTGGCAATTATGTACCCTGGAAAATCCCATTTAGCATATCACAGCCAAGTGTTAAGGGCGTGATTGGATAGTGGCTAAGAGGTGTTATAGGAACACCCAGGGTAAGGTGTCAAAACAGCATTGTACATTGCAGACAGTTGGTGTCGAACCCCCCCACCTCTATTTAGGCTTGGTTTCTTTATTTTCACCTAAATGGCCTCCTTAACACCTCTTGAACCAGTCACGTTCCTTTGCCAATATGTTAATATTACAATCTTCAAAGGTATGTCCTTTATCCTTTAGATGCAGGTACACAGCTGAGTCCTGAACCAAAGGAATTGGCTCTTCTGTGCTGGGCCATACGTTGATGCAGTTGCTGTTTGGTCTCCCCCACATACAAATCAGAGCATTTTTCACTGCACTGCGTATATGATGTTGCTTTTCTTGTGTTTCGGTATTGGGTCTTTCTGATGTACCAATTGCTGCCTCAGTGTGTTGTTCGGTTTAAAGCAGACAGGGATACAGTGTTTTGGTTTTTTTTTTTTAAACTATACACACTATAGTTCTCCTTTAAGTACTGTTAAGTGTCTCCAGCAAGGCAACTCCAGCTCAACACTTGATTAGATTGTAAACAGTAAAAGAGGGGAGAGGCAACAAGCTATGACAATCTGCATTTAATGAAGCAATTCACACAATCTGCACAACATGTTTCAAGCGGCATGTGCCCTTTTCAAGTGCCAACCTGGTTAGATTGTTTTCCTAAATTAGAAATTGTAGATGAGGATCAAGCAGTATAGAATCTGCAAACATTTATTGTGTATCAAAAAGCAACATGTTTGGAGCTATGTGCTCCGTTATCATGCACACAGTTTTAAAGCATGTTGCAATGGAGTAGAAAGAGAAACGTTTTAACTAAGTACTAAAAACTACAATTACCTGTCTCTTGTTTCCAGCAAGATGCATCTTATCATATGTTTGCTTTGACTAGTGAGCAAGTTGAAACAATATGAGTAGAGATGGATCGAAACCCAGTTCCGTGGCAAAAAACCCCGAGATCTGCAAATCCGCTTTCGCACATTTTCAGATTTTTCAAAATATTTGAGAATTTCATGTCGCAAATTCACAAATTGCAGCCATTTTTTTCAGTGCCAACCCCCTGGGAAAAAAGGCAGCTAGACAGGCGCCATTCTGTCATGGTGTTAAAGTGAGTTTAGTGGAGAATTGACAGTGTAGGAGTGGGAACGTGTTTTTTTTCCTGCTTTTTGAGCTTTCTGTGTGTGAATTTCAGTGTGACGGACTGGCACTTGTTGTTAACCACCCCTGTATTCACACACTTTGGGACGCAAAAGTCCTTTTAAGGACTAACCCTCTATAAGTCCTTTGGACAAATTTAGTGTTAGGCCTTTTAGAGGTCTAATTAACTACAGCTGAACATTCGTTAATTAACAAACATTCAGCCGTAGAATACCATGCGGTAGTAAACTACCTCATTTGTATTCTATGAGGATCGCAAATCTCGTAAATAAGGCCTCTGCCTCTTAAGGTCAGACCACTATCTCTGGAGGGCTATGACAGTGGTCTGGATGAAAAAATGACGTGCCTGCCTGTGCTGTAGCCCCTACATTATAGTACAGGATTTTTAGGGGGGGGGGCTTTCTGAACAATCACAGTAGAAAGTTTATGACTAGAGATGGACTAGAACCAAACTTGAACCCCGAGAAGAAGACACCAATAGATTCTGTTAGTATGGGCACTATTGAATGACGTATTATGGTAGCGTTGGACAGTGTGAGTGACGCTAGTTCACTCCTTTGAACGTGATGCTATTTAAGGAAAGAAAGCAAACCAGTATGTCAGCTATTGATGAAGTCTGTTCTAAGACGAAATGCGTCTAGTTGGTGTTTTAATCCGCTCCCCTAGCTAGCCTCATCATAGCCTGTTGTAGTATTACTCCTTTGTCCGCCATTGGGTTTTGGTCTGCCACACTGTTATATGTTATTACACTGCCATATATTATACATGTGTGAATTATAATATTGTTCTTTTGATGTTACATCAGGATGTGATATTACATGTTGTGTAATATATGTATTACTATTTAGTATACGTATTCTTTTGCCTTTGGACTATGGAGTAGTGGACACGGATGTATATAATGCGACTGTGCCACTCTTCTTAATTTCTCCTGTGACATACACCGGTGTATCTATTTAACATCTGTATTTTAGCTATGCTTGGGGCGTGTTTTTAATGTTTTGGGGGTTTCTTTTCATTAATTATGTATTAAATATTAACTTGTGATTCCTGTTATTTATAATAATGGAGGATATTTTTATTCACGTACAAAGGGGTGTGCCCGTTTTGTATCCATTACCATTACTTCTTTGTTGTTTACTGATTATTTAGTGGATGGAGCACCCCCCAGTCTTAATTATTACCTTAGACTTTAGCGCCAGTGCCCTTATAACATAATTATATCTTTGAACCCAAGCTTTAACAGTTTGAACAGACTTAAACTTTTCCAGATTTTGAACTTTCGAACTTTTAATAATTATTGAATTTTCGATAATTATCGAACGTTCGAATAGATGTTCCTCGACTTAAGCGCTCCATAACCTATACAACTACCCCTTCCATTAGCGGAGCTCCACGTCAGCGGCTTTTCACCATGGTGAAAATATATACACTGCAAACAACGTGCTTAAACTTCACCTTTATTTGTAAATGGGTAAAAGCACACACATATAACGGCACTTGAGCACAGTGTCCCACTGCTCAGTAGACGATGGAGGAGGGTAGTGGGTGAGGCACCACTTAACAAGTTTAGTGACCATGAAACACTCTTATATACACAAAGAGGTGGTAAATACGTAATTTGCAATATTAACAACACCCTTAGATACACAAAGAGGTGGTATATGTGTAATTAGCAAATTAACAACGCCCTTATTGTTAGGTACCTATATGACATCAGGCAAAGTCGGGACCAAGGAGGGTAGGCGGCTGCAGGGGAAGACAGGAGACACAGCAGAACTGTAGCAGTTAGATACTCGGCAGGATCAGGATAAGTTCATGGCAGGAACAGGACAAGGTCCAAGGCAGGAACAGGATCCACAATACAAGGCAGGATCAGGATATTTCTTTGCAAGGCAGGATCAAGCAATAGCAGGAACTAGAACCCAGCACCACAGAAGAACAGCATTTTAGTGCTATAATCGGGCACCGGCCAAGGAAAGTGCCTTAGTTTAAATTATCACGCCGCCAGCGCCTTCCGATGACGTCACACCCCTTGAGCCTCAATACGGCTCAATCGGACGAAAAAATAGCAGACATGTGCGGCAAAGTGTGTCAGAGAGTAGTAAATCTTGAGGAAAAGCCATTGGATGTTGACCATAAACAGTAAGGAATGGGGATCTTCCAGTTGAAGAATGGGTAGTATTAGTATGGGCGAACTCCGTCCAAGGCAAGAAATCAGCCCAGTCATCCTGACAAAGGGAAACATGGCAACGGAGAAATGGTATTATTGACTGATTAAGGCGTTCTACTGCACCATTAGACTTAGGATGGTAGGCAGATGAAAATTGGAGAGTGATTCCAAGAATTTTACACACAGACTTCCAGAATTTGGCTATAAATTGAGGGCCTCTGTCAGAGACAATTTCAGTAGGAAGTCCATGAAGGCGGAAGATATGAGAAATTAAAAGTGAAGAAAGTTCCATAGCAGACGAGAGTTTAGGAAGGGGAACAAAATGTGCCATTTTGCTGAATCTGTCCATAACCACCCAAATGATAGTATGACCCTTCGAAGAGGGAAGTTCTCCAATGAAGTCCATAGCGAGATGGGTCCAGGGGCGAGAAGGAGTAGGCAAAGGATTCAATAGGCCTTGAGGACAAGAACGGTCTGTTTTAGAGGTGGCACAGACTACACAGGCGGATACAAAATCCTTCACGTCTTTGTGCATATAAGGTTTATTTAAAAAAACGTTAAACTGAAAAGTACTTGGGACAGGGATATAGGACTGGTAATTCCTAACTCTTTCTATGAGGAGCACCAACCCAAAGAAAACTGATTCTGACAGTCTTTCTCCTGGCTTCAGCACTATCTTTAATACAGGAATAGTCCAGGACTAAACTGGCAAATGAAAACTGCAGGAGCTGTAGCTCCTCAACGAAATGATATTATGAGGTGGGAATACTCAATCCTACCTCCCTGCCCCAGGTACTTCCCATTTATAAACAGTTAATTTTGAGTATAGATATCCTTTGAAGGGCAACTGTGGTCCCAAAACAAGTTAGGGTTAAATGAAAGCCTGCAGTACATCCTTTACACTGAGCCAAAAGTCCATCTCTGGCTGGAGCCTGTGAGAAATTACATTGGGGTGAATGTTTAAACTTCCTGCTTCCAGTAGGTTGAGTAACATCACCTGACCTCTGCCGGCCCTTTTCCCCCAGGGGAGAAGCATGTTCAGTTGAGACTTATTGCTGGAGAAATCAGGAAGTACCTGAGGAAAAAATTGAAGGGGAGCCTATTAATGCAGACAGGCTGGTCAAATGGTTAAAAACAGTTCAACCAGGAAGTTACATTGCTGAACTTTTGCAGCAATAACTTCTCACAAATTTTATCTAGAGATGTGATTTAGGTTTTATTTTGAAGGTGTGATGGAAGGAATTTTATAAAATTCTTACTAGTTTAGAAGAATTTGATAACCAATACAGATATATCCTTTATATATCATTAGCTGGGTACACACATGAGCAGATTTTTGAGGGCGAAAAATCTTATTTCAGTGGATGGATCGGATGAAAGGAAGATCGGACATGACTGTAAATAACTGCCGATCGTATGGTCCATGGAAGACATTCTCTGCAACCCACAGTGCTTAGTTATGATTGACTGAACAATATTGGCAAACGGTTGGGACAAAGTTGTTTTTTACTGAGAAATCCACATTTGCTACATTATCATTAGTAACTTAGTAACTATGTGACATGTGACACTGACAGTGGATCTGACAGAATTTGCTGAATATCAGACAAGATGGAAAATTTCCATATATATATATATATATATATATATATATATATATATATATATATATATATATATATATACATATTAAGCTCCTTCACAGTGGAGTAGGTACAGTAAGTACTTTATATAAACCCAGTCTCAGCAATCACCTCAGGCAGCTGCAGGGTTAATATTTTAATATTGATACAGATCTCTATGCTGCGGTCAATCACAGGGTAGACTGGATACATTTTTGAAACAAAAAACTGCTGCTTCTAATTCACAGCTCCAGGAAAAATATAACAGCAGACTGCACTGAGCAGGCAGAATGTTTTTCTTTTTGTTTTTTTTAGAAAATTGCGTGGTTACAGTGAACAACGAAAACACTTAAGCGCGTGAAATTTTTGGTAACAGAATGTATTTTTTAAAGATTGTGAGCATTGATACACGTTCCCCAGAGGTCCCACTTTCCCCAGAGGTTTCCGAGGTCCCTGAGCAAAGTTGCCATTGCTATTTAAACTATTATTTTAGGTGGAAATTTCCAAATCTATTTTTCCCAATTGACTTTTAATGGTGGATTTTCAGATTCTTTTGATAATCAACGAATCCTCGAGCAAAACAGATTTTACAGTTCTTTTAGAAAGAATCTGATTGTTGGTTCCCCAGACCATTTCCAAGATCCCAGAGCAATTTACAATACAAAATTTTAGAGAATTCCTTGAAATTTTCGAAAATTTTCCAACGCGGCTCGAAAATAGAATGTGTAAGCTGGAAAGTAATTTATTTTTAAAGTTCTTGATATATGTACATGGTCCCCAGACCATTTTCCTTGTCCCAGAGCCATGTACAGTAAGTTACCATTGATATTTTACCTTATATTTAGGCAGACCTCTGGATTTTTTCTCTCCATTTGACTTTAATGGGTTTTTCTGTGAATTTTGTAATTTTTTCAAAAATCCGTGAATCCGCAGGTGAGACGTATTTTAGCAATTTCGCCCATCTCTAAATATGAGCATGGTTAAGAAGCTAAAAAAATCTCATATTACAATTTAAAGTTGCAGATAATTATTTATTTAGTACTGCTTGACCTGAGGAAGAGAGAAGTGTACCGTATCTCTCGAAAGCTTGTCTGTAAAAATTAACTTAGTGCATAATTAAAAGGTATCACCTTATTCTACAGTACTCATCTTTTTAGTATACAGTTCAAATCCATGCATTTACTAATGTATAGCCCAATTTACTACAGTGTATCACTGCTCCATCCTGCTACTAACCACACTGCCCGTGGTTAAAGAAGATCTCCGTATCCATAACAATCAGCTGGAGCTCAGTGTTATAATGCCTAAAGTGCAAAGCCATGTAGTAGTAGCTTTAACAAATATTGTTTTAATTTCATTTTCATTTCTATCTTAGAAATGAATTCTGTGGAACTATGCCTTGAATCAAAGACATTAAATCCAAAAATGACATTACTACGGTAAGCAATTTTACTTTTATTCAGACATTAACTGTTTTGACAGGATGCAGATTTTGTCTATTGTATTTCATCAGTCTGTTATCTAAAGAAAATTTAAGGTTAATGAAATTACATTTTTTATTAAACTTTTTAAGTGCAAAATAGTTTATTCCTCTGTGTTATTTACTTGGCTTATTCTTCAGAGTTGTTTATTCTAAGGAAAAGTACAACTACAATTTTTAATTTAATGTTTTCAGACACTCTAATGTGTGAACAGCCTTTTGCCGACATCAACAAGGCTGTGTACACACAGGTAAATATTCTCTTTAGACAGGCTTCTGATTGGTTTACCCAGTTGGAAGGCTGCCTGCTGGAAATGAAAGGAGAATTATAGTCTTATAATCCACCCCTTCCCCTTAAAAGTACCCAAGGTGGATACCTAAATTGTTGAGCTCCGGTCTAACTCCACATGTTAGTGTCATGACCAATGGGAAGATGCAATATGCAAGAAGTGCATCTGCCTATTAGCCAGATCAGACAGCCTGCAAACACGAAAATAGTCCAGAGCAACAAAGACATTTTAAGGTAAGTATTACCTTTAACCAGGGGTAAGGACTTAGCAATTCAGTTCCTCACCCTGGATACATCAGATAGTGAGAAGAGGATCGGGGAAGGTGAGTATAATACTTCTTTAAAGTGATACTGCCTATACTTGTTTTCCAATCTATAAAAAAATGGTTGTGACAGTTGTTCGGATCTAAAGCTTCATACACACGTGCAGTCACAGAGCCAACCTATGATGCACAATGGCATCCAAACGTCCATTATGGCCGAGTATCAGTAGCTTACAGTTATGTTTCAACGTTTCAAGTCAGCCCCACAAGTGCACATCTGTATGCATCTTATGTGTTCCACCTGATCAGAATGATTAATCGGGGAGCGATCTTATTGTATTATTGTTCTATGTATTATTGTTCTACCGCATTGCAGGAGTTGCTCCCCCCCAACTCCATGCAGAGAAGTCTGACAGTACAGAAATCTTTAGATAATTGTCTTTGGAATGATTGCCTAATGTCTGTACATTGCTTTAGGCTTAAAGGAACACTAAACAGATTTTGTGTACTTTGTTAAGTACATAAAATCTGTTTCTATTATTCACTGGGAGGTGAGAACGCTTATTCCCACCTCCCTGTGAATAATAGAACGCCTAGGGAACACTTACCTTACCGGCGCTCCACTCGCAGCTGCTTCTGAGCTGACAGCCGCGCTGCCCCGACCAAGCGCTTATCTTTGGCGCATGCACGCGAATACAAAAGATAGGCGCAATCAGGACAGCGTGGCTGTCAACTCAGAAACAGCTGCGAGTGGCGCGCTGGTAAGGTAAGTTTGGCAAGTGTCCCCTGGACGTTCTATTATTCACAGGGAGATGGGAATAAGCGTTTTCACCTCCCTGTGAATAATAGATACAGATTTTATGTACTTAACAACCCTGATTTAGTGTCCCTTTAACATATGGTACATGTTTTTGGAAACAAAATTGCTTCATAATCGTACAAGAAATTCATACCTTTGTGATAAAAGCACCATTAGTGACATAAGGCAAAGCTTTAAACTGTAAGGGGAGGTCTTTGTTTTGTAGATTTAATTTGATTCTAGGTATAAAAATCTGTTGAGTTTGGAAATGAGATAAAAGGCAAGCCAATCTGAATACTAATAATGTAAATTTGGCTTTGAAGATCTTATGCATGACCTGCTTAATTCTATGGAATTTATTTATGATTTTGTTTTTTAACAAGCATATTAAGTGAGGCATGTGATTTATATCACAATCTACCCAGTATTCATACCCGCTGTTAACGAGCATGCATGGAAAAGTGGGGGTTGGGTGGGAAGTTAGTTAAACCACAAGAGTATTCAAGAAGCTACTGTGTAGTCGAAAATCTGCGGTTTTTCAGTAGAAATAAATAGTGTTAATGAACTTTGTCATCTGTATAATCAGGTAAATCTAGATAAACAATTTACCAAAGTTGAAAGTAACATTTACTTACTGAACTTTTTACTTTGTAATATCATACAGTTGGAAAAAGTTGTCATATATGCTAGATTCCAAATGTGGAAATAGTTTGCTCCATTTTTGCCTCTACGTTTTGTATTGTAAGGACAGGGGAAGCAATGCATGCTGGTGTGTCTTGGCTCACAGCCCTTTAGAACTGTAAGCAAACGTTGCAGCCGACAAAGAGGACAAGGAGAAAACTCTTAAATCCAGTGATTAATCTGACCTGAGAGGAGGAATAGAAAAAACACTTTATAATGTAATTGTCTTCTTTCTTTGCATGGTTTAGCATTGGTAATGTCTGTGACCAAATTTCCAGCACTTTCTCTATACAGTTGCACATACAAGAATTTTAAGACTGGGGCTACATTTAAACATTATGTTATAGACTTTAATTAGTTGCCCTTCAGAAGATATCTCAGGCTGGTAATAGGAATGGGTAAAATATCTGTTAACTTAATCACAGGATGTACAGTCTCACCCCAGACTTGTGATTACCTATGTTTCATGACATTCTTTCTTTTAAAACAACAAACCCCTTTGTATCTGGATTAAAGGAACGTTACGACACAAACTGCTTTCTTTAAAGCAAAGCCTCTTTTGCCTGTGTAAGATTAAAATGCCTATTAGAGTTCCAGCAGTTTTTTTGTTTGATCTACATGTGCAACAATGCAAAGCCCAGAGCAATCAGACTTTGATTTTTTACCACTTAGCCTGTCTAGTCCTGATAGGCAGCAGCAGGAAAGAGCACGTTCTGACAGTCTGAGCAGCACTGGTTCCTTTGGCAAGTTCTTGCTGCGCCAAAGAGTGGCTCAGTTAATGACTTGCATGGAAGATGTGAGCTCTGATGATGACATTCATGAAGAACTCTCTCGCTCTTTTGACCAGGCTTTTCTGATTTGTGGCAGAAAGATGGCCCAGAAGACTCTGGATTTCAGGTTTAGATTTGTATATATATTTACAGGGGAATGATGATATGGGATATGGAGTAGATCCCCATAGCAGGAATATGTATTTTCATATAATGTTGTTTACGGTATTCATTTAATGTAAAGCAAAAGTATAGTGCCATTATGTAATTTGTATGGTCTGTTTCTTGTGTAGTGCTTCAGTGAATTAAACCACATGGTTAAAAAGTCTGAACTAGCAATGTATATTAAAGTGGTTAGGATATTATTATATCACTTTATTTCCCTTCATTTTAGTGATAATGTACCTATTTCCTAAGGCATTACAATTCGAGACCAGTGGTCTATAAGGATGGTTTTGCACTTTTGTGTCATCAAGATTCTGTTAACTGAGATTGTATGTTATAGAATAATATTTTTTCTCCAAGGGAAGGAGGTTTTTACAATATTTTAATGTTTATAGTTAGCTCTGTGATTACTCTGTAATGCTTTGTTGGTGCCTTCTTTAAGGTAATGTTCATCCTTGTGGTCAAGTAACTGAAAGAATAAGCCCATAGCTGCAAATGGCATTTCACTTATTTAGGCTCACTTGCTTTTACTTGTAGTAAATTGAGCATCTGCTTTGGGCTAGATATGCTCCTTTTAACAACAGGGAATCAGTTGATTGGCATCTTGCATTATATCATGTTTCCAGCACTTTCCCACATAAAGGGGGGTACAAGATGATGACTTTATGTGCTGGGTAAGAAAGACTAATGAATTGCAAAATTATCAAGAAATATATATTTTTTTAACTTACACAATCAATTGGACAAGTTATTTTACTCAATAGGAGAAGCCATGTTTACATTCATGTTACATGTCTATTTAGGGTGGTATTATTCACACTGTACAAAATTATATTTTGCTTGCGGTTGGTTTTTCTATTAAACATGCATGTTAAGCATGCAGTCATGT
The DNA here is from genome assembly GCA_019447015.1 of Hymenochirus boettgeri. Lineage (NCBI taxonomy): Eukaryota > Metazoa > Chordata > Amphibia > Anura > Pipidae > Hymenochirus > Hymenochirus boettgeri. The sequence continues at coordinate 108,960,652 of CM033472.1, forward strand.
TTAAATTATGGTAATTCAGAACACCGTAATATGTTATACATGCCACAGCTTTACTATGGTGTCATTGGTGCTAATCAAGTTATTTCCCATTAATGTGAATTGAAAAACACCCTTGGAAGGAACTGTCAAGCAACATCTGTAATTGGAAATATCTGTCCATTGATATTTTCCCCCAGGGGTATAATAAATTGCAGTGCAAAATAAAATACACACAGGGAGATTCAATAAAAGTTCTTATCGTTAAAAATGGTGCTAATTTTGCCCTAACCAATCAGATGTAAGCTTTCAAATGTTAAATAAGATCTGATTGGTTAGGGCAAAATTAGCACAATTTTTATCGATAAGATCTTTTATTGTTTCTCCCTGACAGTTTTTAGCAGTTGTTGATCTGTAGTGTTCATCAGTGAAATCTTAGACAGTGTAGAGTAGGTCAACAATTTCTACATTACTCCATACTTTGACATACTCTGTATATTTTCATTAATCCCTTTAGGTATTTAAATGAATCCTAGAATGCTCAGATATTTATTTTTCTATAATTCTTTGAGTTAACCTCCATGTTGTTCACTTCCTCCCTTGCTTACATTTCTTTAGCCAACACTGGCTTCCATTCTTTCTTACCTGAATATGCTGTTTTGGTTTATCAGGGTTCACATTGTCACCTGGAATGTGGCTACAGCACCTCCTCCTCGGGATGTAAGCTCTTTGCTACAACTAGATACGTCATGTACAAACACTGATATGTACATTATTGGGTAAGTAAATGTAGCAGCTCTTACATTCAAATAGTGCGTTAACTTGAAATATAATTAACTATCATTAACTTAACCTAGAGAACATATTGGGGAAAATGCGTATGAAGGACATTACAGGTAAAGGTGAGAGCCCTTTTTATGTACTGAATTCTAGCCACTTTGGTAGAGACAGGGCTGGTGTTTAAAGAGGAACTGTGGTCCAAAAATGACCTTAGGTAAATTGATAGGAATTGCTTTCCTGCGTATTTTTGCAATTTGTTTTAATTATTTATTTTACATATGGGAGCAGCATCACCAGATCCCCTGCACTTCCTGCTTCCTGGTCTGAAACCATGTGACAGTTCCAGTGACATTAGTGTGCAAACCCTTTCTCACTGTTTTTGATTCCCATATGATGAGTTACATACTGCTCTGTCCCTGCACTCCCATGAAAGTCTCTCTCCCCCACACACCTTGTGCTTTGATTCCCAGCACATCGAGTGCTCCACTGTTTCCTGCTCTCCTCTACAAACCTCTCCCTGCTATGGGCAGCTCTCCCCCCCCCCCCCTCCTGTTTGCTTTGAATCGCCTTACAACACCGGGTCCTTCATTCACAGCTGATCACTGACGTTAACCTGATCTTGCATAGAAATGCTATGTGCACTGAGCTAATGATGGACACTGAGCTGATAGGGGTAGCAACAAATGCAAGATCGGGTTACCAGCAGGCGTCAGCTGTGAAGGAAGGACCCGTGTAGTAAAGCTGGGTACACACAGTAACGATAAAGCGTATCGGGGCTTTATCGGTACTGTGTGTACTAAAAGTTTCCATTGGCCTCGCTAGATTCCCTATAGAAGAGTCTGCCACGGCCGAGGAAAACACACAGTCCCGAGCGTTCTCCCTATGATGTTCATAGGGAGAACGCTCGGGACTGTGTGTATGCAGATCTTTAAAAGATGACAGACAGGATCTTGCAGGATCCTGTCTGTCATCTTTCAATGATCTGAAGTGTGTGTATCTAGCTTAAGTGATTCAAAGCAAACAGGAGGAGGGTGGGGAGAGTTGCCCACAGAAGTCAGATACTAGTGCTGAAAAACTGTAAACTCACAAGGCAGATCAGTAAAGTTGCTGGGGCTGACCTGTCTGTTTCATCATGGGAGGGGGAGGGACTTCTGGTCACAGGCTAGTTCAGTGTAATTTGCGGCTGTGCTCGCCGCCGGCGAGAGAGAGAAGCAGCTTCTAAAATGGAATATGGAAATCTCCCACACCCTCATTTTCTGATTATTCATTTCAATGTAGCTTGGGCTCTGCTCTAGACAGAGAAGTGGTTGATGGCTCTTTTTAAAGGTTGGGACATGGCCTTTATTTTAGGATAAACTTTTTTTCACACCACAGTTCTCTAAAAAAACTGAGGATAGGTAATTTGTCTCTTTCTCAGTTTCACAAATCATGACCATTCTTGAGCAGTTTTCTTGTTTATTTGTTTGTTGACAGCAGCATGAAAACCTGTAATGCCCCCCATGCTGTTAAGCATCTGAACTGATGTGCAGAAAGAAAATTGCTCTGTCTTCCATGAGCAGCACATTTTCTTGTTCTGAAGAAGCACTCGCATAACTCAGGTGATCCATCAGATCAAGGAGATGTACTCTGCACACTGGGAAATTTTTTTTTTTTTTAATTGCATATTGCTGGAAAATAGAATTCTTCCCAACTATCACTTTATGATCTGTCCCTATTCCTGTTGTTAGGGAATTAAGTAGAGCCACACCAGTCTTGAAAGTCGAATGTAGAGATTTATTGCATATGCATATAAACTCAACTGGATAGTGAATAACAAACTGGATAGTGAATAACAAAGATAGCTTTTCTCAGACCCCTTTCTTATACACAATCTTGACCATACGTCACAAGCCCATCCTATAGAAAAGGACTTTGCCGTCCCTTTTTACTTTAGACATGTAACCTTATATGGCCATTTGTTACCTTAAACAACTTTAACAAGAAACATATGTTATCCAATTGTGACTAGAGATCCCAGAAGTCCATGTTACATATATATCTTATATTCATGCCACGTCTACACAGTCATTGCATAATGCATGTAGCCAATACAGTTTCTATACAATGATAACATTGATAAATTATATCTTTAACACTGTAGATATCCAGTCTGAAACCTCTTACACTTCAGCTGTCAATCAAGTGCCTATCATAAACTTTTCTGTTCTCTGTTCTCTCTGCTGTTGCTGGAATGGTGACAGTTAGTATGTGAACTACATGGTGGGTAATTCCCTCTCCCAATGCTGCCTCATATGGTTGGCTGAGCATGCTTGCCCTCAAAAGAGAGTCAGACAATCTTGCAGGTCCCAGGGACTGGAGGACTGAGCTTGAGCAAAACATGTACTAGATTGAAGTCATGCAGCAACACAAACACATTTACCGTATTCATAGATTGAAATGAGGCAAAGTCATTTTTTTCAGTGTACAATTCCTTGAAGTTGGAGAATGTATGCATTCTGTGCAAACTTTACACTGCGTAGTGAAAGTTGCATTGTTAAAGTGCATCTATACTGGAAAAAAAACACTTTTAAATTACCCATTATTGGAAACTATAATTATTTGCTTACAATTTTTGTTGATCTGTTCCATATTTCTTTAGATATCCAGTCTAAAGCATCTTATATGTCAGCTGTCAGTCAAGTGCCATATTATCATAAACTCTTCTGCTGTGGAAAGTTTTTCTGTAACTGGGATTGTGACAGTTGATATGTATGAATTGCATGGTGAAAAATTCCCTCTCCCAGTACTGGATCATAGCAATTACTGAGCATGCTTGACTTCCTAAAAAGCCATGTTAGTGGAAGTAGAAGTTGGTTAAAAGTGGGAAGGGGATAGCCTAAGCAAAATAAGTGATGTGTTGAAGGCATGCAGCAACACCTCAAAGACATTATATATAAGGCAAAGTCATTTTTTAATTTTTATGCAGCAAACAATCCCACAACGGGTGCAATTTGAATAGCAAGTGCAACGATAAACAGATGGGGAGAGAGGAACTCCCCACCATGGAATTTACACAGACCAAATCCTTTCTATTTCTGCCCTCTCTGTTACCCTGTCAGATTGTTTTAACAAATGTCCACACAACCGAAGTGTTTATAACTAAACAAATATGGGTCAAATCACTAAAAAAAAATGTACTGTGGTGGTTGAAAGAATTATAGCTTTAAATAATGGTCAGTTTAATGTAACTTTTAGATGTTTTTTAAAGTTACTGATAGGAAAAGCTAATAGATGCAAGTGGCATTTCATTACTTTAGGCCCACTGTCTGCCACATGGAGTGCTTCCTAAGACTGAGGATCTGTGATGTGCAACTCAATATATATGGATATTATTGTCATTTTGTGCTTTTTCAGTTTACAGGAAGTAAATTCAAAAATTCTGAATTTTATATCAGATTTGGCTTTTGATGATCCATGGAGTCTCCATCTTATGGATATTTTAGCTCCCCTCAACTATGTCAAGGTAGTATATTTATTTTGTTCTGGGTATATATATATTTGTCAATTTATTCATTGCTAATAAACAAGTTCAGTAAATGCTTTATGTTATGATTTTGTTGCTCAGTGTACTAGTAGCAAAATGCATGTATTTGATGAAGTGAAGTTTAAAGTTTCTATCCTCATTATAATTATCATCTGACAGTTAACATCCGCTATTTAGTAGATTCTTCTCTATTTTGTGTGCTATACTGTAGTTAAATAGTTACTATGGTTCATGCTTCTGATTTGCTTATCGAATTGTTAGGTTAGTCAGATGCTACACATATGCCTGTTACTGTATGAGTTTGTGTCAACTGAAAAAGCATATTCTGTGATTCAGAATAGGGAGACGTTAAATCCTAGACATTAAGTGAGTCCTCGTTCTTCTGGTGTGATTCCTCTGAAGATGTGCATCACCAACAGTTCAGTGCCTGGTGCAAGTATATATGGAGATTTACTGCCAGGGGTGTTCCTAGGGTTTTTGGCACCTGAAACAATTACTCCTTCAATACAAGATTAAATTATGATACTGCACTCAGGACTTTCAGCATGTTATTACTTTTATGTCATATGCTACCTGTAGCAACAAAGTAGCAAAGTTTCGGGGACAATTTCCCCTTTCTCAAGCTCTAACAGATAGCAATAGGAATAAGGTAGACACATCCTCATTTAAAACAGGAAATTAGGTAATTGTTATCAGCATAACAAGACAATTTACATAACATCACATGACATATTTGCTGTGGCATTATTTCAATAATATGGTAAACCCCAACAATTCGATTATAACTATTCATCAAACAAGTTGCCACTTAACGCCCATGAACCATCTAGGAAGAAAACAGAGTCATCTACACATCTATAAAAACAAATACAGGTCATAATCCCTGTTGAGGCCATGTGGTGCCAAGGTATTAAGTTTATGCACCCACCAATTTTAGACCTCCATCACCACCCCTTTGTGACATTGTGACTGATTCTAATGCAATGAACTGCAAATCCGATTCATTGTGTCCCATTTTTTTGTAGTGTTTGGACACTGGGGATTTATCATCCTTATGGCAGATACTAGATCTGTGTTGCAATATCCTTGCCTTGAGGGGTTGCGTGGTCTCCCTTACATACAACAACTGGCAAGGACACTAAAACACATACACCACATATGAGGTATCACACATCATATACTTGTTGATATTGTAACTGATTCCAGATACCGGGTGTTTGAATGTTTCCCTTTTCTTAACAAACCTGTATTGTAAGCAGTGATACTTAGGATCATCCTAAGTGCTGTATCATAATCCCTTATCCCTTATATTATATAAATTAATTTATAATTTCATGGGTAATACATTGGGTTTTTCGGAGGTACTATGTTGGTGGGGGTGGGTAAAAGTAATATACATAGGGACAGTGCTTATGTGTTGTTTAAGCACTAAATAAAAAGTTATATCAATATTAACAAATATGTAGTATTGACATTAATGTATATAGAAATGTTAATAAGGCAAAATCTATAAATAAATAAAAGTACTTAGTAGTCCCTACTCCTGTTTTGTAATGGAATCTTCAAAATGGACTGTTATGTCTCCCCCCGGGAAGTTTTACAGGGAGGCAATGGAAGTTTACAAAGAAACATATTTCTCACTTCCCTTTTAGTGTTGTATCCAATGGTGTGCTTAATATTAGATTGGCAGCAGTGTTAGCCAATCAAAACATTTTCTGAGTGTTAGTAGGAAGTAGGAAGGTGCAAGACTTATGTGTCACATCCTTTGTAAAACATGTGACAGTCTCTCACCTCACTCCACCCCTCCGCTCTCTATAGAAACAAAGGAGAGCTGCTGTTTGCTGGACAGGAAGTAGATCTTCAGGTGTTTGGAACCTACAACTCCCAGAATTCCCTTAATACTGAGTGTTTGTAGAGGAATGCTGGGAGTTGTAGTTTGAATTCCCTAACTACAAAGTGCTTGTAGAGGAATGCTGGGAGTTGTAGTTTTCAAACTTCTGGAGATCTACTGGTTGTTTATCCCTGCTCTATATGATAGGGGGACTGATAGGAAAACATTTCCATGCCCACTTCTCTGAGACAATGAAGTGAGATTGTTAATGGTTTATTACATTATTTAAGCAATAGACCCCATAGAAGCCATGAACCTGTGTCCTGAACTGATAAAATGTAATAAGATTGACACATGACAGGATAGTCTGGGTTCTTTATAGGACCTCACATTTACCAATAGTGATCCCTCTCTAACACATTGACCAATAATTACCCCTCTCTAACACATTTACCAATAATGACCCCTCTCTAACACATTTACCAATAGTTATCCCTGTCTAACACATTTACCAATAGTGATCCCTCTTTAACACATTGACCAATAGTGATCCCTCTCTAACACATTGACCAATAGTGATCCCTCTCCATCACATTTACCAATAGTGATCCCTCTGTAACAGAATCCCTGGTGACAGCTGTGAGTTACGTCTAGGCCACACTAACGTGTTTTTTGCGCATTTGTGCACGCGTTTTTGCTAAAATTGAAATCGCCAGAATGTGAAAATTCACGTGGTTTCCGGTGCGCATGCGATTGCGCATCTGTTTGCGTTTTGGTAACGCATGCATTCACCATTTTTGGTGCGTTAACGCATGCATTTCCATAATGGAAAAACGCACAAGAATCATGCACAAAATCTCGTGCAATGCCACTCGCGATTGTGCACGCGATTTGGTGCGTTGTAGTGTGGCCTCGGCCTTAATGGGGAGGGTGAGTATTGAAAGACAAATTGATAACTTTAATTATAGAACGATCCAATAGATCTGCTATTAGTAACATAGTAACATAGTAATTAAGGTTGAATAAAGACATATGTCCATCAAGTCCAACCTATTCACTTTTTTTTTTTTTTTTAACCCTACCTAACAGTTGATCCAGAGGAAGGCAAAAAACCCCAGCTAAAAAGGGGGGAAAAATTCCTTCCTGACTCCAAACGGCAATCGGAAAGTATCCCTGGATCAACCAGATCTATATGCATTAATACCAGTAATTCTCAATATTCTTTAGTTTTAGAAACTTATCCAGGCCTTTTTTAAAGTTATTCAATGAACTTGCCATTACCACATCTGCTGGAAGACAGTTCCACAGTTTCACCGTTCTCACTGTAAAGAAACCTCTCCTAACCTGAAGATGAAACTTCTTTTCTTCCAACCTTAAAGGATGTCCACGTGTCCTCTGATATTAGTGAACAATGCACCAGAGAGCTCATTGTATGGGCCATTAATATATTTGTACAAGGTTATCATGTCCCCACGCAACCGCCGCTTCTCCAATGTAAACAGCCCTAACTTGTCTAATCTGCCTGCATATTCAAGCCCCTCCATTCCCCTTATTAATTTAGTTGCCCTTCTCTGAACTGCCTCAATTTCCAAGATGTCCCTTTTGTATATGGGATTCCAAAACTGCACCGCATATTCCAAATGAGGCCTTACCAGTGCCTTGTAAAGAGGGAGAATAATATTTTTCTCTCTTGAATCTATTCCCCTTTTTATACAAGACAATATCTTGCTAGCTCTAGCTGTTGCTACCTGGCATTGTTTGCTACAGCTAAGTCTGTTATCTACCAGAACCCCCAAATCTTTTTCCATTACAGATGAACTTAACACAGAGTTATTTATGGTGTAGATGGCACAGGGATTATTAAATCCCAAATGCATCACCTTACATTTATCTACATTGAATCTCATCTGCCATTCTGCTGCCCATTTTGATAATCTATCTAGGTCTGCTTGCAGCACTTGCACATCATTGGAAGTTTCCAAAGCTCTGCATAATTTAGTGTCATCAGCAAACACAGAGACCTTGCTCTCAATGCCCCCTTCTAAGTCATTTATAAACAGATTAAACAGAAGCGGCCCCAGTACAGAACCCTGAGGCACTCCGCTTAGAACTTTAGCCCACATAGATGTAGCTCCATTAACCACCACTCTCTGTTTGCGGTCCAATAACCAGTTCTCTATCCATGAACAAATGTTTTCTTCAAGGCCAACAGTCCTCAGTTTATACATTAGTCGCCTATGTGGCACAGTATCTAAAGCTTTTGCAAAATCCAAATATACCACATCCACTGCTGTGCCTGAGTCCAACTTCTTACTCACTTCTTCATAAAAACTAATTAAATTTGTCTGGCATGATCTATTTCTCATAAATCCATGCTGACTACTACTAATAAGATGATCTCTGGAGACAAAGTCAAGGATATGATCCCTTAACAAAGTTTCCATCACCTTCCCTACCACTGATGTTAGGCTTACAGGTCTATAGTTACCAGGCTGTGAACGACTACCTTTTTTGAATATTGGTATTACATTGACTTTTTTCCAATCCAGCGGCACATCACCAGACAAAAGCGAATCTGAAAATATGAGAAACAGTGGTCTAGCTAGAACTGAACTGAGCTCTTTTAAAATCCTAGGATGCAATCCATCTGGTCCTGGCGCTTTATTGATATTAACTTTGTCTAATTGTTTCCGTACCATATCCTCCGTTATCCAATGTGAAAACTCTTCATTTCTTCCCTGCATATTGCTACAATCCCTACCGTAAGGACAAGGATTCTCAACAGTAAAAACCGATGTAAAAAACCGGTTTAGCAGATTAGCCTTTTCGGCATCCTCTACAACCACCTCAGCTCCATTATTTAATGGTCCCACATTCTCAGTCCTCATCTTTTTACCATTGATCTATTATTGGTTGGAAATTTAAGGGGGAAGATTGATTCAAGCACAACAATTGTATTTCACTGTGGTGTTTCTACTGAACTATAACACTCTATACAATGTTAAAATAAATAGATCAAGAATAGAGATGGACCGGATCGCTGATCTAAACCCAGTTCCGTGACGGATTTCCGTGATTCACGGATTTTGCGGGAATTCCGCTTTGCAAATTTTTTTCGAGACGCGATTGAAAATTCGAAGAAAATTTCAAGGAATTTTTTTAAATTTTGTAAAAATTAGAAAGTAACTTACTGTAAATAGTTTTGGGACCTGGAAAATGGACTGTGGAAAAGACAATTAGATTCTTTCTGAAAGAATCTGATTGTAACCAATTCTGATAGAAAAGAATCTGATTGGTTAGTATACCAATCAGATTATTTCTAAAAGAATCTGATTGTAACTAATTCTGATGGGTTACAATTAGATTCTTGAAACAGCAAAAAGCGAGGGTAGCACTCCAAATAAAACTTTAATTATTGTAGACCCCCCGAAAAGTTGTGATATTTTGTGTGGTCTACAATAATTAAAGTTTTATTTGGAGTGCTACCCTCGCTTTTTGCTGTTTCCTGTATCATATATCCATTTAAGGGTTGGATTACCTGGAGGAGTGAGCACCCATTTTTGGACGAGTGCAGAGGACCCTATTGTAAGTTTACAATTTCAGAAAGATTCTGATTGGTTAGTATACCAATCAGATTCGTTTTCAATCAGAATTGGTTTCAATCTGCTTATTTCAGAAAGAGTCTAATTGGTTAGTATACCAATCAGATTATTTCTTAAAGAATCTGATTGTAACCAATTCTGATTAGTTACAATCAGATACAATTCTTTCAGAAAGAATCTGATTGGTTAGTATATCAACCAGTTACTTTCTGAAAAAATCTGATTGTAACCAATTCTGACTTGAAAGAATTGGATTATCTGTTCCCCAGACCATTTCCCAGGTCCCAGAGCCATTTACAGTAAGTTACTGTATCATTTTTACAAAATTTTCGAAAATTCCTTTAAAATTCTAATTTTCTAAAATTTCGGTGACCCTCGAAAATAGAATGCGTGATCTCGAAGCACAGTGTGAACGTGAGGAAAGTTACTTTTTTAAAACTTCTGGATATATGTATGTTTTCCCAGACCATTTTCCAGGTCCACAGGCGGAACAGATTTTAGCAGTTTTGCCCATCTCTCAAAACCCTGGATTTAAATATCTTCCTGTATAGATTTATCATATAAAACAAATCAATAAAAAAATCAGAAAAATTTGATAATGTTATACAACAAATATAAGATGGATAATGTCTGTCTTATCTAGATGTTAGGCTGCACGTTATGTATATTTAACATGTATTTCTAAAGCACTAACTGTATATTGTGTAAAATATTAATTTAGGGGATGTGACACTAATAGAACCAGGATTTCATAGGATTTCTTTTATTTTTAACATCTTGCCTTTTTTTTGTACAAAGCCCTAAATTTTATAGTAGTGTGTATAAAGATGTTATATCATCTGTATCCACATATAGCTAAACATACACCCACATATTTCCCACTGTGCACCAACGGGCATACTTTTGCTAGTTTAACCTTATATATATGTTGTAAAGACATTTATTTGGTGTTTGAATCAAGTCCTGTGAGTGCTTCCAAGTATATGGTGACAAACTATCTATCTATCTATCTAATATATATATAAATATATATATATCCTTTATGTTATATAAATAAATTTATATTTTTACGGAGATTGCATTGAGTTTTTAGGATCAACTAATTAGGTGGGGGTATATAACACTATAACACATAGGAAAGGTCCATATGTATGTGTGTAATTATCACTATTTAATTAAAATCACAATAAGAAATAACACCATACAAAGTATACTACTACTACCTACTACTGAATTACAAAACAAGTGATATACAATTAATAAAGTATACTTACTTTACTGGACACCCCTAAGTTTGAATGGAAAACTCAAAATGATAGGTCTAGCCCACACCTCTAGGATTTCTACAGGGTCTCCATATAAACACTAAAAGGAAGTGGAATTTTACTAACATCCAATGAGAGGTTCGGATCTTCCACTGTTAGCAAATCAAAAAATTCTCTTAGGCACTGTACATGACAAGACAGGAAGTGTAAGGAAGTTCCTGTATTACACCCAGTTATGTGCTTTTTGTAAAACATGTGACAGTCTAAAGCTGGGTACACACAGTAACGATAAAGCCCTTATACTGTCGGATCCGACAGTATCGGGGTTTTATCTGTACTGTGTGTACCTTCGTTTTCCGAACGATCGGATCGGCCGAATGCTCGTTTGGGAAAGACCACAAATTTCTATCGGCCACGCTAGACTCCCTATAGAGGAGTCTGCCGCGGCCGAGGGGAAACACACAGTCCCGAGCGTTCTCCCTATGAACATCATAGGGAGACCACTCGGGACTGTGTGTATGCAGATTTTGAAAGGTGACAGACAGGATCTTGCAAATCCTGCACGTGTGTACGAACCTTTAGACTCCATGGATTATAACTGCTAGGTAGGTGGTATTTGGAAGTGAGGGCAAATAGGGGAAGGTTTATGACTCTAACAGGGAGATTCACCCAGAGGCACAAGCTCTCTGGGCAAATCTCCTGTACTAGATTTACCAGAGGCTGTGCGATTTTGGGTGAATTTCACCCGCACATAAGTATTTAATGCCAGCTGTTAGCACGCAACCTCTATTAAATTACTTTGCAACGGCCGCACGAGTGCCTCTTCCGGTACTCGCGCTGCCGCCGCAAAGCGAGCCTTAACGTTGCGCCAACTGATCGACCCATATAATGCTTCCCTAATCCAATAGTCTAATAGCTATGGATGTAAGGGAAGGGCAGATGAATTACTTGCATGTTCAAACCCTTGGCTAGGAAGCATTAAAGCACAAAAGTGGGCTTTTAATGTCTGTAAGTCAGGAAAATGTCTACATGTGAAAAGCTGGCAGGTTAAATAGCAATGGGAGAGTTTGTGTGTGTTTGATCATATTATGTGGTGGGATTGCCTGGGGACTTCCAGACTTTAAGCCTCCCCCTGGATACTTGCTGGGAGTGGAAAGGGAGAGCAAGTTCAGAATGGATCCTGATACCTACTGGCTAAATGGGTGTAAGTAGCCTCACTACTTGCACCACTTGCATGTTTGTGCACTTTGTGTTGGTATCACTGATACCAATTCTGTGCTGCACAGAATTCTGGAAAATTTATTTTTCATACATCCTGGAATACAACCCTTTTACTGATTTACAGACATTAAAAGCCCATGCTCTAGCGATTCCTACCATAGGGTTTGAACATGCAAGTGATTCATGTGCTCTTCCCTTACTTCCATAGCAATTACACTATTGGTTTAGAGAAGGATTATTCAGGTCCCTTCAGGCAGTAGGAGTCACACATCCAGCCACCTATCTGACAGCTATAATCCATGGAATATGAATGGAATAAACCTGCACATATTATCCTGAACAATACATGAAATAGAATTAATCTAAAATTTCCATGGCATGTCTCCTAGCTCTCTTCTATTCGGATGCAAGGCCTACTCCTTCTGACCTTTGTGAAACATCAGCATATCCCCTTCATACAGGATATTCGCACCAATTACATTCGCACTGGATTGTTTGGCTATTGGGTAAGTAATCTTAACAAAAACAGGAATTATGTCTTTGCAGCAACCCCAGAACTCAAAGGCCACAAAGTGGATATCCTTACTGGGCAGTGCGTATTCCTAAAGTCTTATAATCTTTTGTTTTATTGCAATGCATTATCTTGTCTTGTGAAATGTATAAATATTGGTGCTTTATGAATTAATTTTGCCTTAATTGTAGCTACTGTTTGTGATAATCATCAGCAGCTGTAGTGTACATCAGCTGGTGTGTTTTATGAGCAATGGTAATTAAAGGGTATCTCCACCTACAATACAAAGTTTTTCTGTAGTGAAGGGGACCCTAGCTGACCCACAACCGCTATGTTTGTTTGCTAAAAAATCATCAGGAATGTACTTGCAGAGCTTCGTTCCCCTGGCGTTCTGATCTGGCCCTCCTGCTTGCAGGAAATTGCAATTGGGGCTGGACCGGCAACCGCGTCTGTGATTGACTAAGAGGCAGCCAATCACAGATGCAGCTGCCAGCAGTGCAGAACGCAGGGGGAACGAAGCAATGTAAGTACATTCCTAAAGATTTTTTTAGCAAATGAACACAGCAGTTGAGGGTGGGCTAGGGTACCTTACACTACAGAAAAGGGTTTTACGGTAGGGCACCAGGCAGGGATAGGGAGGGAGGGGATGGGGCTCCACTGTCCATGCCATTCTCATCCGAAACAGCTGTTCGTCACGTGTAGCGCTCAGGGGTCGTTGCTCGCTCGCTTGGAAATTGAGCGTATGTACGAACCTTAAGGCAGGGATCCGAAGTGAGGGAGGGGGGGACTTCCCTGCACATGCCAGAGTACTCCAGAAGGACAGGGAAGGGACAGATACCAGATTACACACAGGAAGGCTCCTACTGTTTTTTGGGTTTTGAATAGGCACTGCAGGATGACCATAAGGAGCAGAGGAAAGTAAGGATTTTTAACACTACACAATGGGGCCAGCAGTGGGCCAAATTTAAGTTTTGGGGTGGACTTGCCCTTTAAAGTGACAGTCACACCATTTATTGCCTTAAAGGGCAACTGTGGTCTCAAAACAAGTTAGGGTTAAATGAAAGCCTGCAGTATTTCCTTTAAAATGAGTCGACAATCACATCTCTGGATGGAGCCTGTCAGAAATTTTATTGGGGTGAATGTTCAAACTTCCTGCTTTCAGTAAGTTGAGTGACATCACCTGACCTCTGCCCGCCCCAGGGGAGAAGCATGCTCAGGTAAGACTTAATGCTGGGGAAATCAGGAAGTACCTGGGGGAAAAAATGACAGTTGAGAAGGGAAGCCTATTAATGCAGGCAGAGGCTGGTCACATGGGTGAAAATAAGAAGTGTTCAAGCAGGAAGTAATATTGCTGAACCTTTCCAGCAATAGCTTCTCACAAATTTTATCTAAAGATGTGATTTAGGTTTTATTTTGAAGGTACGATAGAAGGCTTTTTTAATAATTCTTACTAGTTCGAAAGAATTCAAGACAACAGTTAGTTGCCCTTTAAGGCAGACATACATGTACCAATATTGTTGAACGATATTTCCAAATAATCTCAATTGAAATCTTCTAACCAATACACAAAGTGATACAATTTTGATGGTTTGATTTAGTCATTGGTCACTACTAACAATACAATTATTGAATAGTATTGGGCAAAAGGAGAGCTACTTTGCTGGTTATTTTAAGGTAAAATAAATGGAAGATAAATGCAGTTTATTGAAACAGTAGTTATTTTATTGATTGTTACATCCTTGTATTTCTTTCTGTAGCAAATTTAAGTAAAATTGTTTTCTTCTCTTTCTCTGTTATAGGGAAATAAAGGGGGAGTTACAATCCGGATGTCTATATATGGGCACATGGTTTGCTTTATGAACTGCCATTTGCCAGCTCACATGGAAAATGCCAACCAGAGACTTGATGACTTTGAAAGAATGCTTGATGCTCAACAGTTTGATGATGACAGTTTTGGAAACATGTTGGAACATGAGTATGTTTAGGAAAAAAAACATTTTATTGAACAGTTTTGTCATTGCTGTTGAAAAGCACCACCCTTAAAACAACAAACAGGTGGCTTGTCACTAAACTGGTTGCAACCCCAATCCTCCTCCTCCTCCCTCTGATCAGTGAGCTTTTCATAAGCTTGAACATGTGCAGAAAGGGCAACAGGTGAAAAAGCAGTCAGTCATTGGCTGTGATGTTAAGTGTCACAGCCTTGATTGACTGCATGGAGGGAGGGGCCAGCTTTCTTTGCCAGAATGGGTCAATAATAATCAATAATAAATAATATATGGTAAGTAATGCAGATAAAGTGCAAAATATTTCAGGTGGGGTTGGGGGCAGATAACTTGACAATTTACCACTTTTTTTGTTTTAAGGGTGGAGATGCCCTTTACCACTAATTTTAGTTCTTTGCATCTAACTCAATGGTTATATTGAGAGGCAGAGCTTTAAACATCATAAATCCTCCACCTGCTCATAGTTCTTTACTCAAGTGCTTGCATCTATTTCCATATATTCTTTGTTCAGGTAATCACAGAAAGTCTAATTAAAAGTAATTAGAAGTTAGTAATTAGTTAGTAATTAAAAAGTATAATAAAATAACAGTGTACGGTAGGTATATTTTAGTGTCCTATCTAGTTTTGTGGTCCCCATGTGTATTATTTTCATTTCCAGTGACGAGAGAGCGCGTGCATCACAGGTTGCCATGAGTTACTAGACATGTCATAACCTACTAGCGTGCATAACGTGCTAAATTGGCATGTGATGCTAAAACACTAAAACATTTCCCCTTATTTTTATTCAATTGGCACTGACAATTTTTTTATGTTTTTAATCTGATGATTGCAGACAATGCAGCTTTAACACAAGACACCTAGATATGTTTGTCATGCTGTGCAGCGCTTTTGCTCTCATTAATTCCAGATCTTTTGTGTTTTATCTTGGCTAAAATTAAAATCTGTAATCTTTTTCTTTCTCTTTACAGCCTTGTGTTTTGGTTTGGGGACCTAAACTTCAGGATTTCTGACTTTGGGATCCACTTTATTCGAGAAGCAATAAACAACAATAAATACAACTTGCTGTGGGACAAAGACCAGGTATATTTATTTACATATTCATAGTTCCACAAATATCTCTTTCTTGTGTTTATATTTGCACTTAATATTTGTTAAATATGTTAAGTTACTTATGTAAAACCAATAGAGGTTAAAATCACCAGGAAATGCTATTTCCGGGGGTTGGGTGGTTATGATCAGTATTACTTATAATACCAGATCTACATATTAAGATTTTAAACAAAGCAAAACTTAAACTCAGGAAACTTGCTTAAAGGGGAAGTTCAGTACAAATACATTTGCTTTTCAGAAAAAAGAGCAGTATTTTTTTTATCCCAATGACCTTAATCTGCCAATTCAGCATTTTGTCTGTGTATGAATAAATGCAACTGAAATACTGACTTCCTGTTATGGTATTTCCCTTGACCCAGTTGCTCAGTAGAGATCTGAGCATGTTTGACCCATCCAACAGCCAATCAGTAGAAATTACTGTTAGGAACATTCCAAGGTAGTGGTGCATCCTGGGAAGAAGAAGGACCGTTAGAACCTGAAATGTCAGGTTCTAATGTCAACAGCAGGGAACAGCAAAGTGTATGAAATCAACTGATTTTTCAAAATGCGAGAGAATATGTTGAATAACTTAGAAGGCATTACACAAACTAACAATTTAACAAATATTGATCATTTCCACTGAACTGTCCCTTTAAAATAGGCAATGAGTGTTGGAATTGCAATGTTTGGGAAGTAAACTCTGCCTGCAGCTGTCCAGCTCTGATATAAAATGAAACATTTGGAGCTTATTACATTTTTCATTATATATAGTTTTTAGACTTGCATTTTTCTCATCTTTTTATCCTAGTTAAATGCTGCCAAGAAGAAAGAACCTTTTCTTCAAGGATTTTTAGAGGGACCACTGAAGTTTAAACCTACTTATAAGTTTGATCAGAACTCTGATGTGTATGATACCAGGTACAAAAGAACTTTGTGGAAGCATTGTTTTTTAAACCTATTGTGCTTTATATGCTTTAATCAGTTTGCTTTATTTACAGATGGAAGACGTCTCTGTTTGGACTTAAGTAAGATAAACAAAAAGTTTTCCAGTAGTTTGTGTCAAACTAAAACCTGTTAGTCTACTAAATGAGTAGTAATTTATATACTAAATCAGTAGTAAAACCTAACACCTTCTGCAATCTAGTCTAGTCTAATGTCTTTATTTAATCAAACAACCAAAATTATACCTGGAATGTAAGTATTTGGCATTAGTTTGGATTTTGTACAAACTAAGAGCAGAATAATGCAGCTTGCAAATAATCTGTATTTGAAACATTAAAAGTGTTTTACAGGCAATGCTTTTTCGGAGATATCCGTTTTACTTTCATGATACCTTTTCACACTTAAGCTGGGTACACGCCTTTCAGTCTTTCCTCCTGATCGACCGATCAGCACTTCTGACCAGTCGGCCAGGAGGAAGGACTGTCAGACGTGGCAATAGTGGCTGCAGCCCACAGTTTGCCACGACTGAGTATGGTTTTCCGATGCGTTCTCCGATGCGATCTCATGTTTGTCTGATTCAAACGAACAGTCAGTGGTTGGTCGCGGCTGAAAGAAGAAACCATCCAATATTTTGGCCCGACTGACCAAAACACTGAAATGTCGGTGAATTGGGCTGAATTAATGTATGGTATGTACCCAGCTTTACATGTATGGCTAGGTACACACAAGCTGATATTTCAGCCCAAAACAGTACTTTTTCACTTGCTCCGAACTATGTTGCTTGTTCTTTCCGTCAAATTGCATGAAAATACAATTGAACATGTTGGTAAATCATGGCAGATCTTGCCACTTTTGGGGCAATCCATGATATTTCGGACCAGCCAACCGGTTGATATCTGCAAATGGCCAGGCCAAAATATCTGACCGTGTGTACCTAGCCTAAGTTTCAAGATGACACACTCTTTTTGTTTCTTAATAGCAGATGTTTGTTTCAAATGTAACTGTGTTTAGATCTTAGTTATGTGGTTATTTCTAACTTTGTGCCTTTGTATACATGTTGGAATTCTGCACGTTTCCATTTCGGTTATTTCGTCTTTTTTTATCAAATTGCTAACTCAGTACACAAATTAAAAATATTAATGGAAAACTAAATTATTTTATTACCAATATGTGTCTTTAGTGAAGGTTTTTTTAATTATTGTATTTACACTCCTGCTTTTTGTTTTGTTTTTTACAGCAAATGATATGGTTATTTGATTTATTAACATATCTCCTGGCTATTTTGTTTAATAATTCATTTCTCTTTATTTGGACAGGAAAAGGAGTGGATTTGGAGTTAACATGGTGTGATTAGGACAGGCTGGACTAGGGTGGATCTGGGGCTACATTGTGTTTAAATCAGCTGTTGTTTGGTCTGTGTTAATAAATCGCTTTATATATAATTAATACAATGTACATAGTTATGTAATAGGATTTTGACAAGGCTGGGGCAATTTGTACACATCTTTCCCAGAATGTACAGACCTTATAACACCATCAAAAAAAAGTAAACCCTTATATATATTCTTTTTTTTTGTAAAGAAATCACTGGACCAGCACCAAGCTGTGATCACGACAGAAGATTCTTATTTTCATTGATGGAGAAACCATTTCCATTTTCCTTTCTAGTAACAAGAAGCGAAAGCCAGCCTGGACGGATCGTATACTTTGGAAGCTAAAGGATGTTTCAGGAAGTGAAGCAAAAGACACAGAGTCAGACTTTGAACAGATTTTAAAAGTCACTTTGGAGAAGTATACAAGTCACATGTCTTATGGTATTAGTGACCACAAACCAGTTACGGGTGCCTTCACTTTGCAGGTAATTAGCTTTATGTTCATCTACTAACAAATAAATAGCAATAGTATTTTCAAATCAATTCCAAACAAAACAAAATCGGTCAAACAATTTAAATCATCATGAAAACATTTGTGACAGTTTCAGCCTTCCACCAGATCTTTCAATTTCGGTCTCATAATACTTGTACCCTCAGGTCCCTCACCCATGTCAGATTTGAAAGTTGCCTGAATTACAGGAAAGTTACAGTTATAGGGATTGTTAAAACACTTAACTAAATCCAATAATGCAAAAATACATTTATATTGAATTATCAATGTTAGAATTGGCTTTCATATGTGAAACCCATTTTAGGTTTAGGTTACAGAAGTTTCGGTGCATTCTCAAGAATTTATAAATGACTCCCGCATTGTATTTTCTTCCAGCGAATTAAAGTTTACACTGCTCCATGTAACAGAAAAGGAATTTTTGTTAGTGCAGTTTTATACATGGAATGGCATTAAAACTGGCCAGGAGAGAATGATCAGTTGAGCTGGGAAGAATACTAAAATACTTACCGTATATACTCGAGTATAAACCTTGCTTTGTTCGGCAATCCGTATTTCATTTTCTATTTTAGCTAGTTTAATTGCTTTCTTGCACTCTTTATTACAGCTTTTGTACTCCCTGTAAGCCTGTTCTGTGCCTTCTGTTTTCAAAATTTTAAAAGCCCTTTTCTTTTTTTCCATTTCCCTTTTTACCTGAGCATTAAGCCATGCAGGACTGGACCTAATTTTTTTACACTTGTTACCTAAAGGTACCGATTTGGAAATGTAATAGTTTAATATCCCTTTAAAAGTGGTCCACATCTGCTCAGTTTCTTTACCTAGAAACAGTTCCCCCCAGTCTATGAGCAGGAGCGATTCTTTTAAAAGCATAAAATTAGCTTTCCTAAAGTTAAAAGTTTTTGTTAACCCAGTGCACTTTAGTTTTTTTGCAACCTATATTAAATGACACTATATCATGGTCACTATTCCCTAAGCTTCCCATTACCTTTATCTCCATAATGAGCTCAGGGTTATTAGATATCACCAGATCCAACAACGCATTCTGTCTAGTAGGAACTTCTACCATCTGTGAAAGAAAATGCTCATATAGCAAATTTAAGAACTTTATACCTTTAGAGGTGCTGGCAGCTCCCTTACTCCAATCTATGTCAGGGTAGTTAAAATCCCCCATGACCAGAACATGCCCCATACCAGCAGCCTTCGCCAACTGCATATGGAGATTCATTTCCACCTCTTCCTCAGCATTTGGCGGCTTATAACATACTCCAACAATTAATTTACCTACCTTCTTGCTTCCTGTACACAATTCCACCCATAATGTTTCTGCCGTATCGTTTGCTCCCCCATCTATTCCATCTTTTAAATTTGGCTTCAATTCCTGTTTAACATACATACATACTCCTCCTCCTTTCTTATTAACTCGGTCATGTCTAAATAAGGAGTATCCTTCAATATTTACTGTCCAGTCGTGTGAATCATTAAGCCATGATTCTGCTATACCAATTACATCATACCTTTCCTTTAATGCTATTATTTCAAGTTCGCCGGTTTTTCCAGCCAGACTCCTTGCATTTTTAAACATACATTTTAGATTATCAATTGATTTACTTCCATACATGGTCGTACATGCCTCCTTATCCTCTATGCTCCCCCCTCCCCCTTCTTCTCCCTCCGTTGTGTTACTAGCCCCCAGATCTCTAACTTCTCTATCTACCCCTGTGTAGTTAAACATTCCCTCCCCCCCATACCTAGTTTAAAGTCTCCTCCAACCCCCTAGCCATCTTCTCCCCCAAAACAGCTGCACCATCACCATTGAGGTGCAATCCGTCTCTACTAAAGAGCCTGTAGCCAACAGAAAAATCAGCCCAGTTCTCTAAAAACCCAAACCCCATCTCCTTACACCACCCTCTTAGCCACGCATTTATACTGCTGAGCTCCCGCACGTGGCTGCGGTAGTATTTCTGAAATCACTACCCTGGAGGTCCTTGCTTTTAACTTGGCCCCTAATTCTCGGAAATCATTTTTAAGGACCTCACCTCCACCTCTAACTTTGTCATTGGCACCAATGTGAACCAAGACCGCCGGGTCACTCCCAGCCCCACCCAATAATCTGTCTACACGATCCACCACATGTCGAACCCTAGCACCAGGCGGACAACACACTGTTCGGCATGTAGGGTCTTGGCGACAGATTACCCTATCTACCCTTCTAATAATGGAGTCCCCTACCACTACCACCTGCCTATCCTTCCTAGCCCCCAGTTCTCCCTCCCTTGTATTGGAGATGGCCGTCCCCTGGGTGCTCAAGGGAAAGGCCCGCTCCATACATGCTGCTTCCGAGCCATCGTCCTCCACATCTTCGCCTAAAATGGCAAATCTGTTGGGATCGACCAGCTGGGAAGAAGCGTCCCTATCCTTCCGTCCCCTACTTCCCCTGGTGACCCTTACAAATCTATCTTCCTTCTCCACCTTATCTGCCCCATGTCCACCCTCCAGTTTACTGGCCCCTGCCAGTACCTGCATTTCCTCCAGGTTTGCCAAGCCCTGCAATGCTGCAAGTTTACCCCTTAGATTCTGGACCTCAGATTCCAAATGGGCAACCCACTCACATCTGACACATACATAGGTCCCCTGGGGTGGCTGCTCCAAGATCCCATACATGCGGCAGGATGCACATTGCATGGCCCCAACAAAACTGTCCATACTAAACAGCAATACACACCAGAGACACAGGAACAGCAATACACAGCAGAGACACAGCAATACACAGCAGAGAAATTGCAATACACAGCAGAGAAATAGCAGTGTTGTTCTTAAACGCTTTCTTGTTTTAAACGCTTTAGTTTTTTAACGCTCTCAATTCCCTTAAAAACAGAAAAATCCCTTTAAAACAGAAAATCGCTCAAGAGCTTGATCGCTCTGTAGAAATGACTTAAATGAGGTTCAAAACCACAGAGCCAACAGCCCTCAGCCAATTTAAACCAATTAGCTACACCCCCATCCAATCATTGAAAAGGAAAAAAAAAATGCCTTTCCTTTGTCTCTTACCAACCCCCGCTCTACTCTCTTCAGAAGCAAAGCGGTAACTTCATTTCTTAGAGATGCCCATACCCCAAAAACCATCCTGGTTGGAGTATTGAACTGGGATTTTTGTGCAATGTTTGTGTTTGTTGGGACTGGCATTCTGGGTTGTGGACTGTCTGGGGTGTGTGTCAATGATGTTCGTTATCTAGAGGCATAGGCATGACATTTGGGGGTGTGTTGTGGGCATAGCCATGATTTTAGAAGCGTGAGCATGGCCGTGTCACTTGGGGGCATGACCACACAGTTTTGGGGCACACGACTCATGGGCTCTTTCTCTGAGTTGTAAGTAGTGTCACGCTGTTTTTGTGTCTCCTGAAGTGTGTGACGTGTGGACTCAGTTTGTGTGTTGAATTCGGCAGTGCCCAAAGCTCTTCGTCTGAGTGGCTAAGGCGGGGCGTCACACTCTACAAGGCTTTTTTGTTGTTCAAATTGGCGTTGTTCCATTGCTATTGTGGTGTTTGTAAAGCATGTGACTTGCAGGCTGTTTGTGTCTGCTGCTTAAAAGGCATATCCACCCCCAAAACTAAAATTTAACCAACTACTGGCCCCACTGTAGTGTTAAAGGGTGGTGCAATTCCAGAAAATTTATAATACTCCACACAGCAGGTAAATAGGGCAGATCCAGTCACCTCTATCTATGCCTCCTTCCTGTACAGGCTAACGAAAATCGTGACAACAAAATTATGATAAGGTAACACTTCAGGCAACAAGCAGAGACCTGCAACTGGCAACTTTCAGGGAGATTCATAAAAGTTCTTACCATGCAACTGGGGGTTGACTTATATATGCAAATGGAGGGTGGTAATATACGTATGTGCCACACAGTGATTGGTAACATAACTGCCCTTGAACACAGATTGGAAATATAAATTCCCACACACTGGCAGTGTTCCTAATAGTGTTAGTAACTTACCTTCTTCACCTCACTCCCCATACACATGCTTACACACCCTGCTACAAATAAACACAACCTATCTGCCAAATATCTCTATGACACCTACACATACATCATATGCAAATATGCGCAGTATATGGTAACATTAAAAACCTGTTTTAAAAACAGTTCTCGTATCATATCCCCATTACTATCCTCCATTAAAGAGAAATATTGTGGGGTACCACCCTAAAACTATCCTTCTGCTCTGAGAGTGCCCAGGCTGAGGATCTAAATCCCTAGGTCATTGGTTTTGGGTTCCTATAGATGTGATATACCTGCTGTCAAAGGCTCGTAATGCCAGTCAACACCCAGCAGTCTAGATTCTGGGCAATGGACAAATACTGGAATCTTGAGGGGGTGGGTCTAGTCTGGCTTACGAGTAAGCAGTATGTCACATCTTGTGGACATGAACTAAGGACCTAGTGGTTTAGAAACTATCAAGGGAGGGAGGTGATTAACAAGGTAAATTGCCTGTTAAACATCTGCATTTCCTTTTTATATCTCTTTTCTTTCCTCATATATTCCAATGATTCTGCTTTCCTGTGTTTTATTGTTTCACTAACCCCCATTCCTTTTTAATCTCAGTTCCCTGCTCCCTGCTTACCTTTACATTACGACCTCCGGTGATGTCTGCTGATTCTTCACTGCCCCGCACTTCTCTATAACAATGTGCTCTGGTTTCTTGTAGCTGCACATACAGAATGCAGGAGTTGGATCTCCCGCTGTAAACCTGCCGAAGTCCCAAAGTGTGGCATGTTCATATGATGTGCATATGGCAGCACTTAAGTCCATTCCATTTCTACGCCCCTTGGCTCTGTACCAAGTGTGAAACCCACTTGGGAATTCTTAGAAGTACTTTATTCGGGGGAACCATTTTTTTTAATGGCCGTCTTATTTTACTTGGTGTCTGTTGTGTCAGTGTCTGGATTAGAAGCTTGGGCCGGGCCCCACTGCATTTAAAGGTAGAGTAAATGCTGTATAGGCTTGGATCTAGACTAAGTGAATACATTTTCTTTTTATGCAAAGGCAGAGTTGTATTGTGAACCAGCGGACCGGGCCCCCTGGCATCCAGGCCCCAGGCATTGTCTTGTCATTGCCTTGTTTGCCTTGTGCATAATCCGTCCTCTGTCCTCTCTCCATCCCGATCCATTTGGCCTCTACCCCCCCTAGTCTAGCCCATCCCCAACCCAAACTTTGTTTTGTAAAAGAAGCAGTACAAATGTACTTGTGCTTCTTTGTTTACTTGGCTCTCTGCTTGCTGGCAGCCTTGTCTGTGATTGGCTGCCTCTCAGCCAATCACAGACGCAGCTGCCAGTCCGCCCTCCTTGCAACTTCTGGCAAGCAGAGGCTGGAAACAGCCCAGGGGGACGAAGGAATAGTGGATGGGGGCGGGCTACACTACAGCAAAAGTTTTTACCCTTTAAGTCCCGTAATGCAGGCAAAGTACTACAGAATTGTCTCTGTAGTTCATAACCCCCAATGGGGCGGTGTTCCGGGGTTTTAAAGGCGTTCAAGGGGTGAGGCAGAGGCTTGTGGGCAAGGGAGTTGACTTTCTTGAGGTGTGGCCATGATGTACTGTTTGTTCTGGGGGCATGGCCATGATGAAGGTGTGTTCTGTGGCCTTGACTTTAGGCCTTTGGGGTTGTGGCCATAATGTTAAGAAGATGCTTCTGGAGGCGTGGCTGTGACATCAGGTATTCCTGGGGGGGGGGCGTGGGCATAATGTGACCGTGGGTGGGGCGTGGAATATATATACGTGGGGCATTTTTGGGGTTGGTAGCAGTGTTTTTGCATCTTAGGGGCTTGCTGTAACGCATTTATTATTAAATATATATTTATCATAACCTGTATAAATAATATAGTCTGATAATGATTATTTTAACGATTACATTTCTCACAACCTCTATGAAATAAATAGTCTTATAATGTTTATTATTGTTAACAATATCTCTCACAACCTCTAAGAAAGTCTGCTAATGTTTATTATTATAAATAAAATCTCTCACAACCTCTATAAAAAAATGCAGTCTGATAACTATATTAATAATTAAATATCTCACAACCTCTTTAAAATAAATACATTCTGATTTACTTGATATATGAAGCGTGAGTGGTAAATATAGCTCACACAATAGTAATTTATTATCTGAACTTTGCCTTCCTAATCTCCAGTTCCCACCACCACCCTATCACGGACATAGTGATTAGACTGTAAGATTCCAGGGACAGGGCCTGCTGAAAATGTATACCGTATATACTCGAGTATAAACCGTCCCGAGTATAACCAGAGGTACCTAGTTTTAGGTAAAAAAGGAGGAAAACCACATTGACTCGAGTATAAACCGAGGGGGTAGTATTTGCTTTATTGCTGGGAGTTGTGTTTTAAAACATCTTAAGTTGCAAATACTTACAAATAAGAGTAAACCTTTATTTGTGCATACTGTATGCTCAAATAGGGAGTTACCCCTATTTGCAAGTATTTGCCACTTAAGATGTTTGAAAACTACAACTCCCAGGTTTAAACCTCATTTAAGTCATTTCTACAGAGCGATTTTCTGTTTCAAAGGGATTTTTCTGTTTTTAAGGGAATTGAGAGCGTTAAAAACTAAAGCGTTTATTAACTGTGGTTTGCAGCCTAGTAAATGTACTAACCTAACACTATTTATTCTAGGAGTGTGCCTGTGTAAGTAATAATCACTGGTGTGTTTTTGTTTTTTTTGCTAGTTACTGCTTGAATAAGGTAGTAGGAATTGTTTGAGTAAACTCAGAGCACTGGGTTACTGAAACAAATACTGGTGTTTAAACAGCACTGTTACCTTCCCTGGGAGTTGTAGTTTTCAAACATCTTAAGTGGCAAATACTTGCAAATAGGGGTAAATCCTCCTATATTTGAGCATACAGTATGCACAAATAAAGGTTTTACTCTTATTTGTAAGTATTTGCAACTTAAGATGTTTTAAAACTACAACTCCCAGCAATAAAGCAAATACTACCCCCTCGGTTTATACTCGAGTCAATGTGGTTTTCCTCCTTTTTTACCTAAAACTAGGTACCTCGGTTTATACTCGGGACGGTTTATACTCGAGTATATACGGTATACATTTTCAGCAGGCCCTGTCCCTGGAATCTTACAGTCTAATCACTATGTCCGTGATTAGGGTGGTGGTGGTAACTGGAGATTAGGAAGGCAAAGTTCAGATAATAAATTACTATTGTGTGAGCTATATTTACCACTCACGCTTCATATATCAAGTAAATCAGAATGTATTTATTTTAAAGAGGTTGTGAGATATTTAATTATTAATAATAGTTATCAGACTGCATTTATTTTATAGAGGTTGTGAGAGATTTTATTTATAATAATAAACATTAGCAGACTTTCTTAGAGGTTGTGAGAGATATTGTTAACAATAATAAACATTATAAGACTATTTATTTCATAGAGGTTGTGAGAAATGTAATCGTTAAAAATAATCATTATCAGACTATATTTATTTTATACAGGTTATGATAAATATTATTATTAATAATAAATGCGTTACAGCAATGCCCCTAAGATGCAAAAACACTGCTACCAACCCCAAAAATGCCCACAGTATATATATATATATCCACGCCCCACCCACGGTCACATTATGCCCACGCCCCCCCCCCCCAGGAATACCTGATGTCACAGCCACGCCTCCAGAATGCATCTTCTTAACATTATGGCCACAACCCCAAAGGCCTAAAGTCAAGGCCACAGAACACACCTTCATCATGGCCATGCCCCCAGAACACAGCTACATCATGGCCACACCTCAAGAAAGTCAACTCCCTTGCCCACAAGCCTCTGCCTCACCCCTTGAACGCCCCTTTACAACCCCCGGAACACCGCCCCACTTGGGGGTATGAACTACAGAGACAATTCCTGTAGTACTTTGCCTGCATTACCGGGACTTAAAGGGTAAAAACTTTTGCTGTAGTGTAGCCCGCCCCCATCCACTATTCCTTCGTTCCCCCTGGGCTCTGTTTCCAGCCCTCTGCTTGCCAGAAGTTGCAAGGAGGGGCCGGACTGGCAGCTGCGTCTGTGATTGGCTGAGAGGCAGCCAATCACAGACAAGGCTGCCAGCAATGCAGAGAGCCAAGTAAACAAAGAAGCACAAGTACATTTGTACTGCTTCTTTTACAAAACAAAGTTTGCGGTTGGGGATGGGCTAGACTAGGGGGTGTAGAGGCCAAAATGGATCGGGATGGAGAGAGGGACAGGGACGGATTATGCACAAGGCAAACAAGGCAATGACAAGACAATGCCTGGGGCCTGGATGCCAGGGGGCCCGGTCCCGCTGGTTCACAATACAACTCTGCCTTTGCATAAAAAGAAAATGTATTCACTTAGTCTAGATCCAAGCCTATACAGCATTTACTCTACCTTTAAATGCAGTGGGGCCCGGCCCAAGCTTCTAATCCAGACACTGACACTAACAGACACCAAGTAAAATAAGACGGCCATTAAAAAAAATGGTTCCCCCGAATAAAGTACTTCTAAGAATTCCCAAGTGGGTTTCACACTTGGTACAGAGCCAAGGGGCGTAGAAATGGAATGGACTTAAGTGCTGCCATATGCACATCATATGAACATGCCATCACTTTGGGACTTCGGCAGGTTTACAGCGGGAGATTCCAACTCCTGCATTCTGTATGTGCAGCTACAAGAAACCAGAGCACATTGTTATAGAGAAGTGCGGGGCAGTGAAGAATCAGCAGACATCACTGGAGGTCCGGTAATGTAAAGGTAAGCAGGGAGCAGGGAACTGAGATTAAAAAGGAATGGGGGTTAGATGAAACAATAAAACACAGGAAAGCAGAATCATTGGAATATATGAGGAAAGAAAAGAGATATAAAAAGGAAATGCAGATGTTTAACAGGCAATTTTACCTTGTTAATCACCCCCTCCCTCCCTTGATAGTTTCTAAACCACTAGGTCCTTAGTTTCATGTTCCATCAAGATGTGACATACCTGCTTACTCGTAATGCCAGACTAGACCCACCCCCTCAAGACTTCCAGTATTTGTCCATTGCCCAGAATCTAGACTGCTGGGTGTAGACTGGCATTACGAGCCTTTGACAGCAGGTATATCACATCTATATGGAACCCAAAACCAATGACCTAGGGATTTAGATCCTCAGCCTGGGCACTCTCAGTGCAGAAGGATAGTTTTAGGTGGTTTACCCCACAATATTTCTCCTTTAATGGAGGATAGTAATGGGGATATGATACGAGAACTGTTTTTTTAAAACAGGTTTTTAAATGTTACCATATACTGCGCATATTGGTTGGAGGTCATAGAGATATTTGGCAGATAGGTTGTGTTTATTTGTAGCAGGGTGTGTAAGCATGTGTATGGGGAGTGAGGTGAAGAAGGTAAGTTACTAACACTATTAGGAACACTGCCAGTCTGTGTGGGAATTTATATTTACCAATCTGTGTTCAAGGGCAGTTATGTTACCAATCACTGTGTGGCACATACTGTATATTACCACCCTCCATTTTGCATATATAAGTCAACCCACCAGTTGCATGGTAAGAACTTTTATTGAATCTCCCTGAAAGTTGCCAGTTGCAGTTATCCTGCTTGTTGCCTGAAGTGTTACCTCTATCAATAATTTTGTTGTCACGATTTTCGTATGCCTGTATCAGGAAGGAGGCATAGATAGAGGTGACTGGATCTGCCCTATTTACCTGCTGTGTGGAGTATTATAAATTTTCTGGAATTGCACCACCCTTTAACACTACAGTGGGGCCAGTAGTTGGTTAAATTTTAGTTTTGGGGGTGGATATGCCTTTTAAGCAGCAGACACAAACAGCCTGCAAGTCACATGCTTTACAAACACCACAATAGCAAGTGAACAACGCCAATTTGAACAACAAAAAGCCTTGTAGAGTGTGACGCCCCGCCTTAGCCACTCAGACGAAGAGCTTTGGGCACTGCCGAATTCAACAACACAAACTGAGTCCACACGTCACACACTTCAGGAGACACAAAAACAGCGTGACACATACTTACAACTCAGAGAAAGAGCCCATGAGTCGTGTGCCCCAAAACTGTGTGGTCATGCCCCCAAGTGACACGGCCATGCTCACGCTTCTAAACATCATGGCTATGCCCCAAACACACCCCCAAATGTCATGCCTATGCCTCCTAGATAACGCAACATCATTGACACACCCCCAGACAGTCCACAACCCAGAATGCCACGTCCCACCAACCACAACATTGCACAAACATCCCAGTTCACATACTCCAACCAGGATGGTTTTGGGGTATGGGCATCTCTAAGAAATTGAAGTTACCGCTTTTGCTTCTGAAGAGAGTGAGGAGTCAGTCAGGACACACACTCTGCTGCTCAGTGTCAGTGGAACCAATTAACACGCTCCCATAGTGCACAGCACTATTCACATTCCTTGCTGCCTATTGGTTCTCTGAGGCTCCTCTCTTGTGTCAGCAGGTGATCAACAGTCAAGCAGCAGCCGAGAGAGGGCGGGGCTGGTGTGGCACAGTGGCAGTGCAGTTATTATAGAGAAAGCAGGCTTAGCAGCTGCCACAAAGTGGTGAATCTTCTCAGCATCTTTCCCTTCCCTACTACTGTGACAGTGACAGACTGAGGTTCTTTGTGTGACAAAAATGCGTTTTCTGTGAGTCACAAATTTTTTGGGGAGCCTTTGGTGTGAGGTGCTCGGCCCAACTGGGTGCCTGTTTTTTTCATCTTAGAATATGGCTGTGAAAGTGAGATTTGTGTCAGTGTTTGAATGCCCATTAATAACATTATATGTATTTAAGGGTGGTAAGAGCCAACACACTTGTTGGCACTTAAAGGAATAGTTTGCTCAAAAAGTAAACAATTTCTTTAATGATATGAATGAATCCTGGGAGGTTAAGGTGCTATTCCTTACCTTCCGTTCTTCAATCAGTTGAGCAGGAGCCAGGGACTAAGGTTATATTTACCTTTGCGCGATCTACTTCTACGGAGATGAAAATTTCCGACCGCTTCCTGGTTCTAATCCACTATAGCAAGCATGTGCGATAATTCAGATAATGATGCCGGTCTAAGCAATAGCCCAAATGCGATTGTAGGGTGTTTTCCGTATGCATATGTTTCAATAGGACAGGAAATGTCTGAATTTGCAGTGTTTTATTTACTAATTACCGTATATACTCAAGTATAAACCGAGTTTTTCAGGCTGTAAAATCAGCCTGAAAAACCGACTTCGGATTATACTCGAGTCAGTACTTACTTACTAGAAATCCGGCAGCTCGCTTGCTCACTCCCTGTAAGATGTGCCGTCACTGCCCGGCGCTGAGTAGTGACTTCAGCCGGCGCATCTTGCAGGGAGCGACGCATCTTATTCTTACAGGGAGCTAGCGAGGGAGCTGCCGGACTTCTAAAAGTATGTAACATACCGGTAAATGGAAATGCAGCAGATTCAGCCTGTTAGGGTAAATATGATTACAAATGGTGGACTTGGGAATGGTCCAGATTATGGGAGGAAACCCTGGATTTCCAGTGCAGTGATTAAAACACTTCAGTGCTCTGGGGAAGAGGAAGGAGATAGAAGCATGGCCACAGGTTGAGCCAGTTGGCATATGGAAATGTAAATGAAAGTCTGTTAATGCAGAGAAGATTGCCCAAAATAGGATGCCACAGAAGGAAGCCCACAGAAGGTACTGAACGGGGTGGGAGGGTGAGGGTGCAGATGTTTGGAAACTACAACTCCCAACTGATAAAGCATGCTGGGAGTTGTAGTTTCCAAACATCTGGAGCGTCAAGGCTTTAGTTGTCTTTGAAATGGACCTCAGAATTCTCATACAGTAAGAGCCATATCCACTATGGCTATTACTGTATGGGAAATCTGCTGTCCATTTAAAGGGCAACTAAAGCCTCAAAACAACACAGAATCAGTAAGCAGTAGTGGTCATTATTTCTACCCTCCATTTATACTCGAGTAAATCACTTTTACTAGTTTTTTCAGGTAAAAATAGGCACCTCGTTTTATACTCGAGTATATATGGTAGCTGTATTAGGCCCATTAAATTAACAGGCGCTAGAAGTGTCCCAAGCCCAGTATACTCACCTCCACCCCGTTCCAATGAACCCAGCAGTTAGTAGCAACCAGAGTGAGGACCTTAACAGCTAGAAACTTAGAGATTTTTACACTACAACTATACATTTAACATTTATTTGGTGTGTGTATTTATATAATAGGTGTTTAGGTAAAAACACTTTCCATAGTGAAAGTGCTGATTTTTTTTTGATAGTTGGAAAACTAGAACTCCCAGAATTCTTTGATTGATTTCTGCAATCTGCAAATCGAATTCTATTTCCTTACTGGTGAAACCAAATTTGAATATTGTTGGCCCTAAATGTGGTTTGATGAGGAGTGGACCTGTTGGTTCTGCCTGTTCACATACTAAATAGTCTTGATAAAAAAATAGGGTAACCTACTGGACATCAGTTTCTAAACATCCAATAACCTTTAGCCACTGTGAAATACTAGGAATTGCAGAATCCTGGGGCTTACAATTTTCTCTTGTCTGATACAAAATGTAAAGGGCAACTGTTTCACAGGCATTATAGGTAGGGTATAAAGGTAGGAATAGATGGACATATGTCTTTATTCATCCTCCAATACTATGTTACTATGTAAATATTAGGCAAGCACTGCACTGTTCATACACATAATGAACCCACCCTATAGATTCTTAATGCAACTACAAATATCTCTTGACCTGCTGCATACTATATTTGCTCAGCTTCTTATCTAAGGTAGTGGGCTCGTACACAATCCCACTCATAAACAGTGCCATGATAAGAATAATATCAAAGTATCTACCAAGAATAACTTCTCCCAACAACCAAACCACAATTTAGTGATAATTAATCAATTTAAAAATCCCTGCATATACCATTATGAAAGCAATTCTCAAATGGATCTATTCTTGCAGTTTAAAAAAGCAAAGTTAACAAAAACATATGTTACACAAGATAAACTTTAGTCCATGACAGATTTCAATGGCACAATGACATGTAAAAATACACCCTGTCCATATCTAAATACTAGCTCAAGCATGGTCTTCATCCCTGTTTTCACTTTCTAACGCTAGATTTACTTACCTTAAAGGGCATCTATAGTGAAAAAAACACATTGCCCCTTTGCAAAGTTAAATTTGTGTACTCTGTGCTGCCTTAATCCTATCTCTGTCAGTGACTTTGTTTAACCATGGTGTCAGATTTCTGTGCAGCACTCCCCCCTTCCCCCTCCCCTCTGTTACCTCCTCCATGTCTCAACTCTGGCTAACCGACAAGCTTATCATGTGCAGTAGGAGTTAAAATTTCAACATCCTGAAAAACACACCCATGCACACTGGCCAATAGAAAGCAAGCTGTCCTGGAGACACGGAAGAAAAAGGAGAACAGTACTGTTTATGATCTCTCTCTTTGTGACCCATCATCAATCAGTGAAAGCTATTAAGAAGGGGGGTCAAGTGCAGCCTTATATCTACCATCAAAGCTACCTGTCTCCCCCTGCTAATGCTCTTATCTCTATGTTTATTACAGAGCAGGGAGGGGGGATCACATCACAGGGATTTGATTGACAGTCCAAGTAGGAGTAGAGGAATGCAATCATGTATTCTTCTAACTGGTGTATCTCGGGACAGAGAGTGAATCTGAAAAAAGTGAAGACACTCTGGGGGTTGTGGGGAATTATAGAACACATGGAATTAAAGAAAAAAAAGTTCATTTTCCCGCTATAGATGCCCTTTAAGTTTCCTTCGGTGCTCCAATCATGAAGCCAGTTAGCGGCTTCGCCAATGAGGAGACGCACTCTGAAAAAAGAATGTCTTCTCATTGGCAAATGCGGAAGTGGGACCGGAGCCCCGAAGGAAACTTTAGGTAAGCAAATTTAGGGTTAGAAAGTGAACCCAGGGGTGAGAACCGTGTGGTTTAGGTCCACGCCCTGGGTACTACAGATGGCAGGAGAGGGGTCTAGGCGTGTATAATTATCCTTTAACTATTGTCTCCAAACTTAGGGAAAGAGACCACATAATTTAAGGATAACAGTTAATATTTCAGCTGCAAATGTATAAATAAAATCTGGAAAAGTTTACAAATTTAAGTTTATTGGTGATTTTAAAGAATCTAAAACCAAAAATATGCTTTGAAGTTTTAAGAAAAATATTTAAAGGGCATGTCCGCCCTTTAAATTTTTTTTTTATATATTGTAGTGCTTCCTCCCCCAGCCCCAACCGCCATAACAGAATTATCAGAAAGTCCCCCGATCTTTACTTACCTTCCCTCTATCCTCTGCTGCACTGCAAAGCCTTCTGCTTGCATGAAACTGCAAGCAGGGGGCCAGGCCGCCAGCTTGCAGGTAAGTTGAGTTTGGGGGACTTTCTGATAATTCTATTATAGTGGTTGGGGCTGGGGAAGGAAGCACTACAATATAACCAAGGCGATTTACACTAGAGGGAGGGAGAACAAAACAGGTGGGAGACGGAGGGAGAGGGAGGGGAGGGGGGAGTGCTGCAGTGCGCATGGCAAAATTCTCCCGGAGAGGAGACAGGAGGCTGAGTCCTATATGGACTCTGCCAGGCTCCTGGTGGACAGTTTTTGTGACTTTGTGGGAACAAAAGTCAGAGTGGGGCCAGTAGAGGGTTACATTATAGTTTTGGGGGTGGACATGCCCTTTAAGACAGTTCATATACAATGAAATAATATAATATGTAACAAGCTTATTTGGGTAATCTTAAAATTCCCATTAGTTAAACAGCTCCAAGCCATACGAACAAGGCAATGTATATTTCACCAGGATCTTAATTTGGCTGCATGTGCATAATTAATCCCTGAGCATTTAGTCTAAGCTCACATGTCTTGTAAATTTGAATGCAAACTCAAAAAGACTGAAATCATACTTCCATCTATAGTGCATATAATGATAATCCTAAAGTCTCAAACAGACTGCAGCATTAAGGACTTGCAAACTCTGAAATAACATGGCGATCACGCATGCCCAGCCCCTGAGAACTGCGCTGAACATAACAGTTTCAGAACTCCTTGAACTGGGCTCATAACATTAGTACAGAGAGTAAGTCTGGGCTATACTAAGTGGTGTCACTGGAGTATCATGAATTTGTTACAGCTGCTGAGATCCATTTCAAACTTCTAGGTCAGATATTTGTCGGCCAGCTGAGGATGTCATGGGCAGCCTGCACTTATTTACAACATCCGCATTTTTTTTTATGAGAATTCAGCTCTACAACACAGAGAACAAAATAGCATGATAGTTGTAGGGCCAATAGCATTAAAAAAATGATATTCAATCAACATTTACTTAGTCTCAAAGAATAAATTAGTAGGAACACCAAGAAATTATTTCTTTGCTAAAGAGTTGTTGGCGAAGTAGTAATTTTTGCATCCATATTCCAGCAAAAATACTATCTTTTCCAACTTAGCGGTTTGGGGAGAGGTTTGGGGCGATGCCAAAAAAACACCAAACAAAGTCAAAAACAGACTTCAGCTAAAGGTCCAAATAATGTAAAAGACAGCTCCCAGTTTAGCAGACTGGCAAATAACATGACAATCACGCATGCCCAGCCCCTGAGAACTGCGCTGAACATAACAGTTTCAGGATCTTTTAGGACTGGGCTTGTCACATTAGTACACAATGTAAGTCTGTGCCATATTAGGTGGTGTTACTAGAGTACCATGAATTTTTTACAACTGTTGGGATCCATTTCAAACTTAAGGTCAAGTTTGTTTGTTGGCCAGCAGAGGATGTCATGGGCAGCCTCCACTTATTTACGTCTGGGTTTTAGCTCTGCGGCGTGGAGAATAAAATTGCATGATAGTTGTAGGGCCAATTGCATTATTAAATGAAATGCAATTAAAATTTACTAACTTAGTCTCAAGGAATAAATCAGTAGGAACACAAATGATTTTGAAGAACACATTCTTTGGCTTAGAAGGATTTTTTGCATCCATATTCTAGTATTCTCTGAACACCAAAATTTTGGGCAATGCCGAAAAACACCAAACCGTAAAGTCTGAAACAGACTGCAGCACACACTGCAACGCAAACGCAATGCGATTCCATGTGCGATTATGTTGCGTTTGCGCATGCGTTTGGTATTGGAAAACGCATGCGATTGCGATTTAAAATGCGGAACGCAAATCGCAACGCACCCGAAAGCGTTTTCGGTGCGTTGACGCATTTTCAATGATCTGAAAAAACCGCAAGCGCAAATGCACACGCAAGCGCACAAAAAATGCAGCAGTGTGGCCTAGCCCTAAATGTCCAAATTGTGTAAAAGACAGCTCCCAGTTTAGCAAAGACTCTTTGCTAAATAACTTTGAAATAACATGGTGATCACACATGCCCAGCCCCTGAGCATTGCGCTGAACAGTTTCAGCACCTCTTAGGACTGGGCTCATCACATTAGTACAGAGAGTTAGTCTGGGCTATACTAAGTGGTGTCGCTTGAGTACCATAAATTTGTTACAGCTACCGAGATCCATTTGAAACTTTAGGGAAATAGTAACTCCTGTCTTTGCTTTTTATACAAATAAGTTTATTTCCAGCAAGGAAGGCAGAAAGAAAACTATATTTTCTTTTTATTACAGGATTTGGAATTTGTGCCTGTAAACTCACGGATTTGGTCTAAAGTTCTGGGTTAGTCCACTAAGCCAGTAGAAAAGGCAGCTAGAAAGCTTAGGGAGAGGGGGGGCAAAAGGAGCAAAAAGCCTTTCTCTGAGCATAAAAATGGAGAAACACCTTCTTATAACAGAAGGCATCTTGCAGTCTCATGCTTATGCATGTATCCAGAACCGCTGGCTTAATAACATGCAATACAGCCTAATATATAGAGCCAGCGGTTCTGGACACATGCATAAGCTAAGGGACATAAAGGAGTATTTTGCATATCTCTGCCCCTTACTCTGGGGAACATGAGAGTAAGAAATTGCTTCTTGTTTTTAGGTTTTTTGGGCAATGCTATCCATATAGCATGAGTATGCAAGATGCCTTCTGTTATAAGAAGGTGTTTCTCCATTTTTATGCTCAGTGGAGGGCTTTTTGCTCCTTTTACCCCCCCTCTCCCTAAGCTTTTTAGCTGCCTTTTCTACTGTACACCCAAGTCCTACACCATAGAGCCATGAATCTGTATCTTGCACTGAAGAGATCTAACAAGATTGAAACATGTCTGCAGGTTAGATGATTGGCTTTATATGTATAAGACTATATTGCATGTTATTAAGCCAGCGGTTCCGGACACATGAGACTACAAGATGCCTTCTGTTATAAGAAGGTGTTTTTCCATTTTTCCACTAACCCACAATGTTCTGTTTGGGCCTAGGTACTCACTGCAGCAAGTTGCCAAAATTGTTAGTCCTCTATCAAGGGATAGCACAAGCAAAAAATTAACGGAGGTTCACACTACTACTTTGGAGTTTCGCTATAACGTGAATTACACACCTTTCTGGGATTACATTGTCCCCTTCATCAAAACCAATGTGTGTTTGTGATTCCACTAACCCACCACAGTTAGTAGATTTATAAACTTTGCTAGTAACAGAATGGAAGTATAACAAGGCAATAAAATTAGTTGATTTATTAGTATTATTCTAGATATGTTATTTAATTCATGCTGGCTGGAAAATAAACTGCAGGGTAACAACAGCTTTCCGTAATGCGTGGAGACATCAGTATAGAAAATATTCTAAATACAGACAGAGAATACTGGGGTGTCACCAGCCGCAAACATTCACAAGGCTATTTGATAACTATATGAACAGAAATGTACTGGAGATATGAAAACCTTTTATTTAACAGAATCCACTTATTTTATGTAGATAAACAACTTACTGGAAGAAGTCCTGTCCTGTAGAAAAACATTTATAGGTGTCTCCAGTACATCTATATTTCTTATTTTCATTTTTCTTCTTTTCTTCATGTTCTCCTGCTAAAAAAAGAAATTCTGGTCATCTCCAAAGAAGGAGTAACAGTGTTTGTTAAAAGCATTATTTAAAATATTATCAATAAATGTCAAATAAAACGTCCTACTTTGTTTATGTCAGATTCGTTAAAATAACCCCCAGTATTGTTTGAATAAAAAATATCTTCCCACTACTGCTTATATCAATATTGCTTATATTTGCTTAATGTATATTGTTCGATGCCAACCATTTTTCATTTCTGCACTGTATACCATGCCTTGTTACAAGACTTATAGTTGTCCAGATAGATACAGTCCACTGGAAGGAGATTTCCCATTTTTCATGGGATATCCCATTTTTCATGGGATAAATATGTTTTGGGTTGGATGGGAATATAAACTGTGCATTCAATATTTTTCATTAGTGCACTCTATACCATAGTAACATACAGGAGGATTCAATAAAAGTTCTTATCGTTAAAATGGTGCTAATTTTATCCCAACCAATCAGATGTTATTAAACATTTGAAAGCTAATATCTGATTGGTTGGGGCAAAATTAGCACCATTTTTAACGATAAGAACTTTTATTGAATCTCCCTGATAGTAACATAGTCACATAGTAATTGAGGTTTGAATAAAGACATACGTCCATCAAGTCCAACCTATTCACCCTCTTTTTATTTATTTTTTTAACCCTACCTAACAGTTGATCCAGAGTTTTTAATTTTAGAAACTTATCCAGGCCATTTTTAAGCTATTCAATAAACTTGCCATTACCACATCTGCTGGAAGACAGTTCCACCGTTTCACTGTTCTCACTGTAAAGAAACCTTTCTTAACCTGACTAACTTGTTTAATCTGCCTGCATATTCAAGCCCCTCCATTCCCTTTAATAATTTAGTTGCCCTTCTCTGAACTGCTTCCATTTCCAAGATGTCACTTTTGTATATGGGATTCCAAAACTTCACCGCATATTCCAAATGAGGCCTTACCAGTGCCTTGTAAAGAGGGAGAATAATATTCTTCTTTATATAAGACAATATCTTGCTAGCTCTAGCCGTTGCTACCTTGCATTGTTTGCTACAGCTTAGTCTATCTAGTTATCTACCAGTTATTTATGGTGTAGGAGGCACAGGGATTAATAAATCCCAAATGCATCACCTTACATTTATCATCATTGAACCTTATCTGCTATTCTGCTGCCCATTTTGATAATCTATCTAGATTTGCTTGCAGCACTTTCACATCATTTAAAGTTTCCAAAGCTCTGCATAGTTTAGTGTCACTAGCAAACAGAGACCTTGCTCTCAATTCCCCCTTCTAAGTCATTTATAAACAGATTAAAAAGAAGCGGCCCCAGTACAGAACTCTGAGGCACTCCGCTTAGAACTTTAGCCCACATAGATGTAGCTCCATTTACCACCACTCTCTGTTTAAAATCCAATAACCAATTCTTTATCCATGAACAAATGTTTTCTTCTAGGCCAACAGACAGTCCTCTGTTTATACATTAGTCGCCTATGTGGCACAGTATCAAAAGCTTTCGCAAAATCCAAGTATACCACATCCACTACTGTGCCTGAATCTGAATTCTTACTCGCTTCTTCATAAAAACCAATAAAATTTGTCTGGCATGTCACATAAATCAATGCTGACTACTACTAATAAGATTAGTTCTGGAGACAAAGTCAAGGATATGATCCCTTAACAAAGTTTCCAGCACCTTCCCTACCACTGATGTTAGGCTTACGGGTCTATAGTTACCAGGCTGTGAACGACTACCTTTTTTGAATAATGGTATTACATTGGCTTTTTTCCAATCTAGCGGCACATCCCCAGACCAAAGTGAATCTGAAAAGATGAGAAACAGTGGGCTAGATAAAACTGAATTAAGCTCTTTTAAAATCTGAGGATACAATCCATCTGGTCCTGGGGCTTTATTGATTTTAACTTTGTCTAATTTTTTCCGAACCACTCCATCAGCCAATGTGAATGCCCTTCATTTCTAACCTGCATATTATTACAATCCCTGCTGTAAGGACTGTGGGCCCTATTTATAAAAAATTGCTATCGTTATCGGAAATAGAATCAGAATAGCGTTCGCTATCGTAAAATAGCATTTGCTATCGTAAAATAGCGTTAGCTATCGTAAAATAGTGAATGCTATAGTAGAATAATGGTCGCTATCAACAATAACGGTCAGTATTCGCCGATAGCGACCGTTATTCTACGATAGCGTTCGCTATTTTACGATAGCGAACGATATTCTGTGATTTTTCCGATAACGATAGCGATTTTCTATAAATAGGGCCCTAGGATTCTAAATAGTGAAAAACAATGTAGCCATGGTTTAGCAGATTAGCCTTTTCGGCATCCTCTACAACCATTTCAGCCCCATTGTTTAATGGTCCCACATTCTCAGTCCTCATCTTTTTACCATTTATATACTTAAAAAACATTTTAGGGTTAGTTTTGCTTTGTTCGGCTATGCGTATTTCATTTTCTATTTTAGCTAGTTTAATTGCTTTCTTGCACTCTTTATTACAGCTTTTATACTCCCTGTAAGACTGTTCTGTTCCCTCTGATTTCAAAATTTTAAAAACCTTTTTCTTTTTTTCCATTTCCCTTTTTACCTGAGCATTAAGCCATGTAGGAGTGGACCTAATTTTTTTACACTTGTTCCCTAAATGTACAAATTTAGAAATGTAATAGCTTAATATCCCTTTAAAAGTGATCCACATCTGCCTTGTTAAAGGAATTACAGGCGTTCAGATGGATATCGTATTCATAGGATAAAAATGTATTGGGTTGGATGTGAATAGAAATCAGCACATTCAATATATTACATTAGAGCACTCTATGCCATGCCTTGTTACGGGACAAACAGGCATCCAGATGAATAGTTACAGTCCACTGGAAGGGGAGGAGCCCCTTCTTATGGAACAAATATTTATTTTTCAATATTTTTAACAAGTGCACTCATGCCTTGTTATAGGATTTACAGGCGTCCAGATGGATAGTTACAGTCCACCGGAAGGGGCCACTGTTTATGGGATAAATATTTATTGGGTTGGATAGGAATAGAAATCAATAAAGAACAATAAACAGAATGAGAATAATAAAACATGAAGTACAAACATGACAGTATTTTAAAAATGATAAAGCGAAACCTTAGCCAACAAGGACCCTTATTGGCATTTTAACAAGATCACACAAGAATGCATGCTTAGATCAGGGCAAGACAAGCATGCACAGACCCCAGTAAACATTGATATTCTGTAGATGCTGGGGTGAGAAAGGTTAGGAACCTGTAAGAGGAAATGCAAACAAAATGAGATTGATATGAAGGACAAACATGGCAGGATTATAAAGATTATAAAGAGAAAACCTTTGCCAAAAAGTCTCCTTATTACTAAGATCTATACATGTGTAATCTTGACCTCCTTTAGAAATACAGTGTAAATGTATGCTTAGATCAGGGCAAGACTAGCATGCACAGACTCAGTAACAAGTGTTACTCTATAGTTTTCGGTAGATGCTAGGGGGGAAGAGGGGGGAGAAATGGTTAGGAACCAGTTAAATAAGGATAAACAAACACATATAGATGTAATAGTTCAGATAAACTTACTTATATTGGGTTTCTTTGAAAGTATTAATGTGTGCTGCATTGCAAGTAGACATCTGACAGTTTTTATTTGTTCTCCGTGAGGTTTCTCTTCTGAATTAAAGGAAAGTTTATTTTCTAACAAATTGTGCATTCATAAAGAGATCTGGAAAATAGTTCATGCATCTGATTGCACTGAGAGAAATTAAATGCTATTTTGCAACATTTATAACAATTTTATCATAAACCATTGATTAAATTCATCGATTGAACTTCTAAATAAAATTAAAATGAGCATTGATCAAGGACAGATAGCCAGGCATAGCCAGGCATGATTGCTTGAGAAAGGGCTCACTGCAAGCCTGAAAAATGTTGCAATAAACTGAACAGTTCACAGTTTGAAGTACTGTCTGGTATCCCCTTCTTATCCATTATTTACAAATGATATCCATTGACTGCAGGGCTGGAGCAGTCGGAAGGTGTGGGCTCATTTGATATACCTGATGAATTGTGTGCAACATTTGCTGATTTGGTGTCATTATATTCTTTTCTTTAAAAAAAAAAATAGCAAAAAGAAAAATAAGATAAATATGGTTGAACGAACGTTAAAGGAATGTGCCAACTATATTCTTTTAATGGGTTCTTATAGGCTATTACATATTTTTTATTAAGAATGGCATTCAGTGTTTGCATATATTAAAAGTAATTATCTACCCTTAAAACAAAAAAACTGGTGACTTGTCAGTTATCGGCCCCCAACTGCTATTTTTCCCAGTTTTATTACATGCATTTGTAACCAGATATTTATTGCTAAGTTCTGTTTCTTTCTGGCAAATTTATCTGCCTCACCCCTTAGTCAGTCATTGGCTGTGATGTCAGTCATAGCTTGATTGACTGCATTTAGGATGAGGGAAGCTTATTCTGCCAGAATGGGGACAATGTCTGGTTAGTAATGCAGGTAATAAATTGCAAAATATATCAGTT
Organism: Hymenochirus boettgeri; assembly: GCA_019447015.1. NCBI lineage: Eukaryota > Metazoa > Chordata > Amphibia > Anura > Pipidae > Hymenochirus > Hymenochirus boettgeri. The sequence continues at coordinate 109,001,858 of CM033472.1, forward strand.
GGGGGCAGGTTTTTGAGTTGACTGTTATTTGTTTTTGAGGATGAACATTCCCTTTAAAGCGCATGTCCATTTAAAAACAAAAACGTTAGTTAATATTGTAGAACCAGATATTCCAATACATTAATAGTGCTGTTACTCACATCTCCTATTGAGTACTTAGTTGGGATAGCAAATCAAACTTTTGCTGGAAATTTTTTAATCTTAGACACTGATAGCCAAATACTGAACTTAAAACTTAAAACCATCTGAGTTAAGGGCTGCCCATTCAAGCTACCCAATCAGAATCTCCCAATAAGCTTATATCCCAGTACATGCCGTAGTACAAAGACATAACATTTCAGATGAAATGCAAAACTGAAACTATCTCTCCTTACTGAACATTCACTATTTGTTGTGACTCCTTAACCCACCCCCAAATTGTGGGATTGTATCTAGACCAATCAGATTTTGGGAGGGGTGTTTATGAGACACTATAAACAGCATGAAATCTTCAGAGAAGTTCAATTTGTAAGCAGTCAAACTAGTAGGTCTTGCCTTTGTAGTTGGGTTTGAGGTTTGCAAGTAGATGGCTGGTTGTTTGGTTAGACTGCCAAAATGAATATTTTATAGTTCCTGGGTTTCTTATCTAAGGTGTCATTGTGTAGCAGTCCATAAACAGCACTTGCATGTTGATATAACAGATAAATTATAATAATAGCTTTTTGATTACAGAGCCTGAAATTGCTTTATTAGCTAAATAGCCTATAAAACTGTGAGCAACCCAAGTGCATATGTAGTTGCACTACTGTTTTCACTATTGTGCACCTGACGAGCACTCTCAAACAGCAGAGGGCAGTTAGGGAATGTTAGGTGTTTTATATTGAAAACATGCAGCAAGGCTGTCAGAATCAATGCAGTATAAATACAACCAGGTTGTAATGAATACAGCCCTGCTATTTTTATAATTTTATAGTACTTTACATTTACTATAAATATCCTGCAATTATGAGATGATCTGATTACTAAATATATATCCTCTTACAATATAAGCTTATTATAAAATAAAAACGATGCTAACAAATGTAAAATCACAGTTTATTCCTGTGCTGTGCTGGGAAAGGATTTCTCAACTGCTCCACAGCACTGCTAGCCAGAGAAAACCAACTTGGATACCTCATTATACAGAAAGTGAATGGTTGGATAATTCACTGAAATGGTGGCAACTAAAGAGTTACTATGTTACGTAACATAGTAACTCTTTAGTTGCTGCCATTCCTGTGGCAGGAAGTAAAAGGACCTTTCAAATGCTGCAACAAAAATCAAAGTTTATTGCAGGCACTTTCTGCACATTTCCTTCAAGGTAACAGGTATAAAAGGGCATCTATACTGAAACAATAGTTATCTTTAGATATCCAATCTGAACAATCTGAACTGCTGTGAGCAGTTTTCCTATAACTGGAATGGAGACAGTGTTCATGCAAATCATGTGAATTGCATGATGGGAAATTCCCTATTTCAGTGCAGCCTCATAGTGATTATTGAGCATGCTTGCCCTCACAGGAACCTCCAGAAATAGCAGTTCGGTCTAGGCCACACTAGCACGATTTTGATGCGTTTGCTCTCGTGTTTACACATGTGATTGCGCATGCAATTTTTTTCCGAACGTTGCAACGCACCCAAAATGCGAGATCAGGTGTGAATCGCAAATGCATGCGATCTACATTTTTATGTGCAATCGCATGCATTTCCCTATCTCTAAAGAAAAAAGCGAATCTAAATCGCACACGCAGTTGCATGCAATTGCATATGCGGTGCAGTGTGGCCGTGCCCTTAGAGGCAGAAACGAATTACACCAGAAATGGCTTCTACTCTTTACTTTCTGGTACTTTGACACTACAGGAGAACCATAAGCAGCTGAGTGGTAAGGTAAGGATTTTTTAACATTACACAGGTTAAAGGGGCCGGTAGTGGGTTAAAGGGCATGTCCACCCCAAAACTAGAATTTAACCCACTACTGGCCCCACTGTGTAGTGTATAAAAATTACCTTACAAATTACCTTAACTTACATCCCTGCTCCAAATGGTTCTTCTGTAATGTCCCTCCAAAGTCCCAAAAAGTGACCACCAGGATCCTGGCATATAGGACTCTGCCTCCTGTCTCTTCTCCGGGAGAATTTTGCCATGCGCACTGTAGCCCTCCTCCTCCCTCCTGTTTCTCTCTCCCTCCCCCTAGGTTAAATCATATTTTCTGTAGTGTAGGGCTCCCTCCCTCAGCCCCAACCGCTATTGTAATTTTTGCATAAACTCCCCCAAACTCTACTTACATTTCCTGTATCCCCCTTTCACGCCCAAGTCACACCCACTTTATATTTTACATTTTAGCAGGTACAGCATATGAAATAAGTGTTGAAAATTTTCATAATAGGTTTAATGCAAATATCTAGTGTTTCTATAATTATATATATAAGAGAATACAGAAGTCAGAATTTCATTTTAAATGCTTTATTGCACAAAATGAACAAATTGTAATTGGTAGTACTATCCACTTTAACATACATTTGGCACTATGTAATGTACAAGTCATAATGATGTCTAAGTATATAATGGTGCTCAAGGATGGACATAAATACACATATGTAACAATGCATAAAGGTAATTTAGTAGTTAAAGGCTATGTCCACCCACAAATATATTTTTTTATATAAGTTTCCCTAAGGGCTCCCAGCCCCAACCGCTATACTTGTATCTTCAGAAAGCCCCCCAAACTCTACTTACTCCTCTTTCTCCGCCGCGCTCCCGGCCCTCTGCTTGCAAGGAAATGCAAGCAGAGGGGCGGGACCGGCAGCCGCGTCTGTGATTGGCTGAGCGACAGCCAATCACAGACGCGGCTGCCGGCAGCTCACTTACTGGAGGAAAGAGGAGAGGTAAGTAAGAGTTTGGGGAGCTTTCTGAAGATACAAATATTGCGGTTGGGGCTGGGAGACATAGGGGAATACTGCACTGAAGGGGTTTTATGGTAGGGGGAGGATAGTAGAACGGGGGAGGGGGGGGGGGGGGGGGAGAAGGGCTGCAGTACGCATGGCAAAATCTACCTGAGGCAGCTAGCAGGCAGTGTCCTATATGGACCTGCTAGCCTCCTGGTGGGCAGTTTTTGGGACTTTGGGGGGGGCTACAGGAGAACCCTATGGAGTGGGATGTGAGGTAAGGATTAAATACACTACATGATGGGGCCAGTAGTTGGGGGGTTATAGTTTGGGGTGGGGGACATGCCCTTTAAAGGATAAGTGTACTGTAAAATCAAGTTATGTTCATTTGAAAGCTGTAGCTTTAAAAAGACTGTTGGCCATTGCCATTTTTTTTTTCCCTATGTCCCTCCAGAGCCTAGCTTTGTGCATTGAAAGTTGCTGACATCTTGTTACTGGTTTGCTGAATGTTAAGCTCCGCCCCTCTGAGATTTCCTCTGCTTTCTCCTGCTTGAGTCTCAATCGATAATGCCTGTGAGTTCCATGCACACACACTTGCACAGAACTCACAGACATTACTGTTTGAGGCTCAAGCAGGAGAAAGCAGAGGAAATCTCAGAGGGGTGGAGAATGGAGATTAACATTCAGCAAACCAGTAACAAGATGTCAGCAACTTCCTAGGCACAAAGCTAGGCTCTGAGGGGCATAGTTAAAAAAAATAGCAACGGCCAACAGTCTTTTTAAAGCTACAGCTTTCAAATGAACATAACTTGATTTTACAGTGCACTTATCCTTTAAAAGTAACCAAGGAAAAATCAGATGGTAGATAAAAGGAGGCTGGAACAAGGGGAAGTATCCCTGATGACGGCATAGTGCCGAAACGTGTAGGACACTCCTCCAACGACCAGCCGAAATCACCTATTTCTGCTACAGGTACCGGTAGCGGGGGCTTTACAGGGAGTACAATTGGTCTGCCATGGCCAAACAACCACGGTTTGCAACGGCCATCCAGCATGCTAGTGAAACAAGATTATACCGTGCAGTTGTACACATTGACGGGTGTCTTATGATATAATACCTAAGTGACTTAGGTATATTATATCATACGACAGACGACACCTGCCAATGTGTATTCGGCGTCCATTGTGAGGTAGCACTACCTCATGCTTAATGAACTCCCGGTACTGCTAAGTGCATATCGTCTGGACCTATTAGTTATTATCTAGTCTACATGTACACAATGCTGTGGCTTACCATAAACTATTCTGCTACAAAGATTATTTGATCTCTCACTTAAAAGATACATTTTCTTCCCTAGGTGCTTTTTAGGCATCACAATATACAAACCTTGCATAGATTTTTGCCTTTTTTATACATGTTGCATATCTCCTACATTCTTAGTCTGTGACCTTCCTTGTTATAGGCTTTTTATATACACCGATTGAATACATTTTTTTATATCTATTTATAACATGCTGTCTAAAACATGAAGACAGTTAGTTTCCTCAGCTATTTTTATTTGGCATTATTATTATAGCAAATTTTGCTTATTACTGGCATGATAATCCACAGCCAGGATAGTCTGATAGTGGTTTTGGGGCCTGATTAATGGCACACATTGAATTCTACTAAAGGCATGTAAAGTAAACATAACAGCAATAAAAGTACAACATAACACAGGAAAATGTGTTTTATGGTTGAATTATCTGAAAACTGCAGATTAAAATCAGCCAACACAAGTAGGAAATGGATTTTTACAGTTGAGGCATCCATAAATATAAAAAACCAGGAACCTGAATGACAACATTAAATGGTAACTCCAGCCTCATATTCAAAACTTTAGATCCCCCAAACCCAGTTTTTGTTTTATTCTTCCCTTGATCTGATTCTCCCATTTTATTATTAGAACTTACACCACCACGTTCCCTTAATGGCCTGATATATCCCCTCAGCATTACAATTTTGTGAGGTTGAAAGAAGTATTTAATTTTACTGCAAACTGTTTGTCATATCTTGAGAACATAGCACACAACTCTAGAAAGTTTCCTCTATTTGTAGACTGTTCACATTCATTGTGTCCATGCAAAGCAATTTCTTGCTTAGCTAGGTAAAGCAGCAGGGTCAATTATTTTAGAAACATATGTTCTGTTTTCCTGTACTGCTGCATTATGTGATTCTGACTGCATATACAATATTGATCCAGTTTCTTTTGATTTTTTATAAAGTTGCCACTTTAAAAAAGCACATTGCTTATGAGTGTCAGACTCCACATGTTTCTTTACGGAAGTCCTTCTTTCCAGTTATGAGCTGGTTACAAGTGTGCTCAATAGTAAAGTGCGCTCGTAACCACTCGTTCAGTAATGGCTGTGAGTCATTGGCTGCGATGCCACATCGTAGCCATGACTGACAGTCATTACCAGGAAGAAGAGATAAGACTAGCGAGGGATTGTGGTGGTGTAAGTTCTAATAACTCGTTGTGGGATCGTCTGACCAAGGTAAGAATAAAATGAAAACTGTTTTTTTTTAAATCTAAATATACATATTGTATGAAGATGGAGTTACCTTGTAGATACAAAATAGGAATGTTAGAAATGAACTTGATATTTTACATAATGTAAATGTTCAGGCATATAAACAGATCTCATTAATGAAGCACAATTCTACGCTTTGACTTTGCATCAAAACAAATGATTACTTGCTGTAAATTTAGCTCTCTGGTTAAGTCACTTTCAATGTGCAGTAGACACAAAGAAGAAAGCCTCTCTTGACACATTGTAGAGCACATCGAGTTTCTAATAAGCCGCATGGCAGAAAATGATCTTTCACATGTTGCTGTACCAGTAGGAAAGCTAAGTGCTAGCTTGGAGAGCTTTGTAAAATTTGGGCTAATAAAGCATGCTGGGAGTTGTAGTTTCCAAAACATCTGGAGTGCCAAGGAATGAGGCTTTTTTATGGACAGCAGAGTTCCCATAATTTCAACCCTAGGCTTATACTCGACTCAATCATAGGTTCTTACTTTTTGAGGTAAAAATGGGTACCTCGGCTTATACTCGGGTCGGCTTATACTCGAGTATATACGGTAATTGAATCTGTAGGAAGGCTGAAATTGCCAGGCACAGACAGGCAGCCAAGACTGATGGATCTGTAAAGCTAAAAAAATTAAATATTCAGTCATAGCCAGGCTTATTTTTAGTTAATGTCTTCTGTAGGCTGTATAAATCATTTTAGTAATGCCAAATTGGCAATTTATGCCAGCAGCAGAGTTGTACCTTGAGACAGAGACAGGTCACAGCCATACAGCTAATTATCCTTCCCCTGCGGGCCTCCAAAAGACTGATGGCGCATTAATGGCTGCTTTATATAGTCCAGTCTGACGTCACCGCCGGCGCATGCGCATTCGCGAGAGCGCAAGAGCAGTTTTTCGCGGTCTTTTCTCGCGAGGTGGTTAGTGGTGACTGACGGCATATACACGCTACATCCAAGCGTCGCGCTTGTGACATCATATGCGCGTCGCCCGCCCGGCGCTCGTAACAGCTCATAAGCAGACTGCACCTCCAACAAACCCAAAAATAGCACTGACACCACCATCACACACCCCCATCCTAAACACTGGTCCAAAAAAAACAAACGGAAATTTAACCCTTTCACTGCCACAGATCGTATATTCACGATCTGTGCAGTGAATGCACAAACTGCCACAGATCGTGAATATACGATCTGTGGCTTCCCCCTTCCAAAATTTTTTTTTCCCCCTGCTAGGGGCGATCGGGGGGCAGCATTCAACTGCCCCCCTAGTCCCCTCGATCCCCCCTCGGTTTCGTCCAAACTCAAGTTCCATTCACAAATAGGATTTTTTCTAAGTCTTGCTACTTAGGAAGACTTAGAAAAAAATGGGGACAGAGATCAAATTTGGTGATCACTTCTGATCACCAAATTATTGATCTTTGCCAATGAATGAAAAATCACTTCCTGGAAAATGATTTTTCCGATCGGATTTCGAATTGGAAAACGGGCATTTATGCCCGTATTCCAAGTTCGGTATCATTCCCTAAGATGATTTGATGATCATCTTTGGGAATGATCCCCAAAAAATAGGGGAAATGCACAAATAAAATCTTAAAGTGATACACACACCTTTTTTTTTTTAACCTAAAAACTATAAATTAGCAAAAAAATTGTCTTCTCCAAGCTTCCCAATGTCCCCGGTGATATCGCTAAAGAAACGCGGATCATTATTGTTCGATTTCAAGGGAAACTAAGCTATTTAGTAGGGAATTTTGCAGAGGTACCAAAAAAGACCGGATTTAACTTTTAGGATCAGTAAAAGTGTGCAAAAACTGTTGGGACTCTCCGTACTAACTGGTTTTCACTAAAATACCACTAAAAGGGGGAGTGTGGGATAGGTGGGGGGGGGGTTGTGGCGTTTTTTTATTTTTTTCTTGTAATTGCAATTGCACAGGATCCCATTTGAGCTAGTTGGTGGCCCCGTCTCTGTTTGCACCCACCCATATGGCATACCGTTTGATTCAGGACATGTGGGAGATTGCCGTTTAGTGGGTTTTTTTTACTTGCCAAGTGGGTTTTAGGTAGGATTTCAACCATGTGAGTCCTCTTATTTTATTTTTTCACAAAATCTCCTAAAAGCACGGACTTTTGGATCAGTGGGTCTGGAATTCTTCATGTATGTATGAAAGCATGGCATGGTAACGTAGCTGAAGGTGTGTAGATTCCAAAAATATATAGTTTGGGGGGAATTTCCATGTTTTGGGATGCTGTTCAAATACAGAGCACTTTGATTCTTTCTTGTAATTGATTTGTGCATGCGTCCCATTGAGCTAGTTGGTGGCCACGTCTCTGTGTGCATCCACGCATATGGCACAACGTTGATTCAGAACATGTGGGAGATTGATATTTAGTGGGGGGTTTATTTGTGGGGGCGTTTTCAAGTTTTGGGGCTGTTTGAAATACAGAGCCCTTTGATTTTTTTCTTGTAATTACACTTGTGCATGCGTCCGATTTGAGCTAGTTGGTGGCCACGTCTGTGTACATCAACGCATATGGCATACTGTTTGATTCAGAACATGTGGAAGATTGACATTTAGTGGGTTTTTTTTGCTTGTCAAAAGGGTTTAGGTAGGATTTCAACCCTGAATCATCTTATTTTATTTTCACAAAAACCTCCTAAAAACAACGGATTTCTTTGGATCAGTGGGTCTGGAATTCTTCATGTATGACTGAAAGCATGGCATCGTAACGTAGCTGAAGGTGTGTAGATTCCAAAAATATATAGTTTGTGGGGGGAATTTACCTGTTTGGAGACTGTTTCCTTAGAAAAAGTGTAGGGCTGTTCAAATTACAGAGCACTTTGATTCTTTCTTGTAATTGCATTTGTGCATGCGTCCCATTGAGCTAGTTGGTGGCCAGTCTCTGTGTGCATCACGCATATGGCATAACGTTTGATTCAGAACATGTGGGAGATTGATATTTAGTGGGTGGGTTTATTTGGGGGGCATTTCCAAGTTTTGGGGCTGTTTGAAATTACAGACAACTTTGACTTTTTCTTGTAATTACACTTGTGCATGTGTCCCATTTGAGCTAGTTGGTGGCATGTCCTGTGTACATCCACGCATATGGCATACCGTTTGATTCAGGGCATTTGGAAGATTGTAATTGACAAGTTTTTTTTACATGACATGGAAATTTGCCATGATTTTAACTTGAATTGTATTTTTATAAATTTTTCCTGAAAATCTGGTAAAAAAAAGCGAAATTTTACATGAAATTGCGCCCACACAATTGGTGGTATGCATAAGGAATCACACCATTGTGTAGCTGAAGGTGTGTAGATCAAGAATATATAGTTGTGGGGGGTATTTCTAATATAGAGGGGTGTTTGTCTGACAAATCTGAAAGTTGCTGTAATTGGGCCATTGTTCATTGGCTCATTGTGGCTAGTTGATTCCACGTTTGCGTGTGTGTAACCATACATAGGGCATACCGTTTGATTCAGGACATTTGGGAGATTATATTTGGTAACTTTTTTTTACATTACTTGGGATTTTGGCATGATTTCTACCTTTTGAGAGTGTTTTTTTTCAAATTTTTTAGAAAATCTGCTAAAACTGTGAAATCTACGAAGAAATGCGCCCACACCATTGATGGTATGAATGAATGAACAACTACAGAATTTCGTAGATAAAGGTGTGAGGATCGGAAATATATGGTTTGTGGGGGTGTTTTGTGGGGAAAAATTGCAGACTGTTCAAATTAGATTTGACTGGATATTTTTGCTATTTCTGAGCCATTGTGCATTGTTTCACTTTGTGTCTTTTGGCTTCCACGTCCAGTGTGTAACCACACATATGGCATACCGTTTGATTCAGGACATTTGGGAGATTGATAGTAGCTTTTTTTTACATTCCATGGGGTTTTGGCATGATTTCTACCTTTTGAAGTTGTTTTGTTCATTTTTTCAGACAAATGGGAATTTCTACGAAGAACTGCGCCCACACCATTGATGGTATGAATGAACAAACTACAGCGTTACGTAGCTGAAGGTAGTAGATTCTGAGAATATATAGTTTTGCGGGGGTATTTCCAAGTTAGGGGGTGTTCGTTGTTGAAAAATCTGGGAAAATGCTGTTATTGGCTCACTGCGCATTGTTTTACATTTTGACTAGTCGCTTCCACGTCCGTGTGTGTAACCACACATATGGCATTAACGTTTGATTCAGGACATTTAGGAGATTGATATTTGGTAAGTTTTTTTTACATTACATGGGGTTTTGGTGTGATTTTGTAGCGTTTGAAATGTATTTTTCTCTATTTTTCCAGAAAATAGAGAAATTCTAAACGAAGAAACTGCGCCCACACCATTGATGGTATGAATGAACGAACTACAGTGCTACATAGCTGAAGGTTGTGTAGATTTCAGGAATATATAGTTTGTGTGGGGTATTTCTGAGTTATCAGGGTGTGTTTTGTGGAAAAAACTGCAGACTGTCCAAATTCGGAGTTGGCTAAATATTTTCGCTGTTTTCTGAGCCATCGTTCATTGTCTCACATCGGGCTTTTCGCTTCCACGTCCACACACACATGAAGAACTGCCGCCACACCATTGATGGTATGAATGAACGAACTAAAGTGCTACATAGCTGAAGGTGTGTAGATTTCAGGATATATAGTTTTTGGGGAATATTCTGAGTTACGGGGGTGTTTTGTGGAAAAAACTGCAGACTGTCCAAATTCGGAGTTGGCTAAATATTTTCGCCGTTTCTGAGCCAAACGGCATTGTCTCACTTTATGGCTTTTCGCTTCCACGTCCGCGTGTGAACCACACATATGGCATACCGTTTGATTCAGGACATTTGGGAGATTGATATTTAGTAAATTTTTTTTAGATTCCATGAGGTTTTGACATGATTTTTACCTTTTGAAGTTGTTTTTGTTCATTTTTTCAGACAAATGCGAATTCTACAAAGAACTGCACCCCACACCATTGATGGTATGAATGAACAAACTACAGCGTTACATAGCTGAAGGTGTGTAGATTTCAGGAATATATAGTTTGTGGGGGTTATTTTAAGTTACGGGGGGTTTTGTGGAAAAAATGCAGACTGTCCAAATTCGGAGTTGGCTAAATATTTCGCCGTTTCAGAGCCATCGTGCATTGTCTCACTTTGTGGCTTTTCGCTTCCACGTCCGCGTGTGTAACCACACATATGGCATACCGTTTGATTAGGACATTTGGGAGATTGATATTGGTAACTTTTTACATTCCATGGGGTTTGGCATGATTTCTACCTTTTTGAACGTTGTTTGATGTTCATTTTTTTTGAAAATCTGGTAAAAGTGCAAACTTCTACGAAGAAACTGGGCCCACACCATTGATGATATGAATGAACGAACTACAGCGTTACATAGCTGAAGGTGTGTAGATTTCAGGAATATATAGGTTGTGGGGGTATTTTTGAGTTGGGGGGGTGTTTTGTGGAAAAAACTGCAGACTGTTCAAATACAAAACTGGCTAATTTTTTTTGCTGCTACTGACATTTGGCATTGGTCACGCTCTGGGTTAGTTGGTAGCCATGTCTCGGGTACACCCATGAATGTGGCATACCATTTATTCGGGAGGGGTTAGGCTTTCATATTTGAGATGCGTTTGAACTTTCCTCCACCGTTTTTAGCTGAAATTCGCATTTGATTTTGTCTCTGATTTTACAGTTGAGGAAAAAAAAGGAAAATGTGAGAAAGTAACTTACAATTTGACGAAGAGCTGCGTCGGGTATCTGCATTTGATCGAAACTAACCTCACTCGTAAAATCCTGTGGGTGTGTAGTTTCTAAAAATATCTCACTTGTGGGGATATTTTAGATAATTGGTAGATATTCTATGTTAACTGTCAGTAGTGGTTATACATTTTAATTTTGGTGTAATATTCTAGGAGGTGCAGTTTTAGTTTGGGGGGGTCTCCGTAGAGGAAAAGTGGGGGGGTACCTACATATATCTGGTATCGTTGTACTCCGGAGGTATCTGAGCTTTTAGAAAACAGTAAGATTTGTGTGTGTGAACCTTAAGATAACATAGTAAAAATGGGAAAAATCCATGAAATTTGCAAATTTTTTATTTTTTTTACATATTTTACCCATAATTCCAGTAAAATTCCAGAAAAGTTACAAAATTTTGTTACATGTTAAAGTACAATTTGTGCTGAAAAAAACAATGCATAAAATTCCTGATTTACTGCCAGGTTTCCTACTGTAAAGTTAGTCTAAAGCGATTAAGGACAAAAATCTGAAAATTCTTCTGGCAGTTAACGCAAAAAAAAAACGGAAAAATCTCCTGGCAGTGAAAGGGTTAAAGGTACATTTTTTTTATTTATTTATTTTTTTAAAATTTCTGCAGCTTTTCCTTGGATTCACTTGGGACGTCCCCTTATGGAAAATCCGCCTATGCAGCCCTGCTATTTTTATATAGTAAGACAAATTTGAGCCACACACCAGTTTTCTGAAGAATATGAAGGCTTTTATCAATAAATGCTCACATATATAACAGCAACGAGTTCAAGACTCTGTAGTCTCTTTATCAAGCCGTGCACTTAAAGGAACATGATTGTAGGTGCTGCTGCTTTTTTGTCCTATAATATATATATATACTAGAAAAAGTGTGCTGGTTGGTGGAAATTATGTGTGCATGTTTTGCGATGTGTAGATACAGTGTCTATAAAATCTTCATACAGGCACATTTTAAACTATTATTCAAACACTCACCAGGTTCCAGGGAAACTAAGAATAGACCCAGGCAATTCTGCCACAATGTGCAGTTCAACCTAAAAATAATTTTTTTAATTGAAAGCTCAGAGTCATGCTTTCAGTGATATCAAGTTCACAAACACTCCCTTACCTTTTCCACCTGCCAGCTAGGATCTAGGGCCTCTGTGTGGAATAAACCTGCAGGTCTGAGAACAGACCCAGACAATCCTACCACAATGTGCAGTTCAAGCTTAACAGCACCATTGAGCAACCCAAGACCTTAGAAAGGATCCAGATTAAAATGTTAGGTTCATACTTATTAGTATCTACAACAGCAAGTTCCAGATTTACTATCACTGTGGGGTTAGGACAGCACAGGATACTGATTGGATATATAGGTTAGGGAGAGGTGGGGTTAAAGGAACACTAAACTGACAGAAATCACAAAAAGCTGGAGGATACAAATAATTGAAGGCAAACACATACCTCAGTGTTTCACCCTCCAGCGCTCTCTTCTTATTCTGCTCCAAGCCTCCAATCACAAATTAATTATTCACTCCCTGGTCAGTTATGTCCTCCTCTGTGTGCATGTCCCGATCGACCACAGCGAGGACACATGCGCAGTCCATCCAGCTTGCTCACTGCACATGACGAATAGACCAATAGTTAATACAGACTTTTTTTATATAATTCCCCTTTCGTAAAAACTCCATTAAAGAGTTTGGGTCAGTGTCTTAAAAGCAGTTTATTGATTGAAGACCAATTATGCCTTACCTCCCGTTCTTGAAATAATATCTCAGGAGCCAGGGACGGAGAATGCAGAAACTTACATCTCGCACAATCCACCGCAGCAGCCTGCATGCGTGCTTTAGTTAATTAGAACCAGGAAGCAGTCGGGACTTGTCAGTTGTGCTGCGCGAAAGATAAGCAATCTTCACCCCTGGCTCCTGAGATATTTATTGAAGAACCGAATGTAAGGCATAGCTCCATCACAGCCAGTCTTCAACCAATGCATTAAAGGAATAGTTCACTTTTCCATTAAAGAAACAATTTCATGTACCCAGGGAGAGGACATGACCTGTTAAGTCCTCACCCCCTGGGTACACTTTCTGTTCCTTCATAGCTCTGGTCTGTCTGTCAGTGACACAGCCAATGGGAAAACGCGCTATGCAATAAGAGAATCTTCCCATTGGCTGAATTGCCATATTTGGGTAAGCATTGCTGTGCATAGAAAGCTACCCAGGGATGAGGACTTTAAGCGTTTCAGGTCCTCACCCTGGGTACATCAAGTAGTCAGAACAGGAGAAGGTGATTATAATTGTCCTTTTATGTCACACTACACTACAGAAAATGTTTTTTATAGGTAGGGGATGAAACAACATGAAGGGATCTGGAGGGTGGGAAGAAGGGAGGGGGGAGATCTCTGCATATGCCACAGTCCTTACTGAGGACAAGGAAGTAGCAGGCACTGGATGATTCACAGACAGCTCCTACTCTTCGTTTTCTGAGAACCGTATGGAGCAGAGGATTAAGGTAAGGAATTTTTTACACTACGCTGTGGGGCCAGTACAGGGGCAAATTTTAGTTTTGGGGTTGGACATGCACTTTAAACAATGTCTTATCACTCGTAATTTACAGCATGACCAATCACTCCTGACCATTTTGTCAGACAATATCAGACATTATGAATGATTGGATACCTTGGTAAATGGCCAGTCCTGTGTTCTTCAATAGACCACAAAATTGATCAGGCCGAAGTATAGGCAGTACCTTGTACACTGACCTGTATGTACAATTTTAGAAATTTAGTGTTGTCTTTCATCGGGTATCCTTCCCATAATGTTTGGAAGAATTCAAAGACAAACCTAAATCTTAGTTATTACAAAACAATCTAAACAGTAAAGGCTTGTACACAAGGCAAATCAGTTTGAAGCAACCTATCATTTGATCCACAGGAGACCGAAAGATTGGCCATGATTAACAGAGAGCCGAACAGAAGACCAACCTCAGTCGTGGGTTCGCAAAAAATTATAGCAGATATTTCAGATCAACGAACTGATATATGGAAATATGGGTCAGTCAGTGCAAAATATCTGATTGTGTGTACCCAGCCTTAAAGGGCATGTCCACCCCCAAAACTAAAATTTAACCCCTTACTGGCCACATCAAGTAGTTTAAAACAATCCTTACCTTACATTCCTGCTCAAAATAGTTCCCCTGCTGTGCCCCTCCAAAGTCCAGGAAACTGCTGTGTAGGAGCAGTGTGTGACTCATGCTGTGCCTGAGACTTCCTCAACCTCATCAAGGTTGAGGCATGCTCAGTGCAGCCCTCCCTGCCTCTCAGCCAATCATGGACACGGCTGCCGGTCCCGCCCCCTGCTTTCAATTCCATGCAAGCAGAGGGCCTGAACACTGCAGCGGAGGAGAGAGGGCAGGTAAGTAAGAATCGGGGGACTTTCTAACAATTATATTAATGCGGTTGGGGCTGGGGGAGCATGCCCTACCACATATCAAAAGTTAAATTTCGGGGTGGACATGCCCTTTAAACTAAAACTGTTTTAATTAAATTTAATTACTGTCCCTGGATGGGAAGTGTTTGGGTACAGTCTGATTGTGCTGTCTGATTTAAAACCCTCTTTTATTTACAATGCAATGGAAAATCACTCCCTCCTGAATCTTAATCTGCAACAGGGAGAAGGAGTCCTCTCTAGTTTCCGCACCACTTGGCAGAAGTGTGTGGAAGACCTCAGGTTTTGGAGAGTGCTTGTCCTCCGCCCGCGCGTCCTCGGTGACGCGAGGACGTGGGCGGCGCAGGCTTTTACCCTGCTGGCGGCCATCTTCTTCTGGGGCACGGCCAGCAGGGATGAGGTCACAGGGGCCTATTTAGGCTCCTCCTGGCAGTTGGCCTCTTGCTGCCAGTTCAGGGTTTGTTGCTCTGAACTCCTAGCTCCTGGTTAGCTTTAGTTTTGGTATCCAGTTGTTCCCTGTCTCCTTTTTCCAGTTTGCCTGCATTACTACCACTGCTCCTACCTCCTGTTACCTCTGGTCTGCATAACTACCATTGCTCCTACCTCCGGTCTGCATCTCCACTCCAGCTCCTACCACCAGTTACCTCCGGTCTGCATATCTACCACAGCTCCTACCTCCGGTCTGCATCTCCACTCCAGCTCCTACCTCAGTTACCTCTGGTCTGCATAACTCACCACTGCCTACCTCCGGCCGCACCTCCACTCCAGCTCCTACCTCCAGTTACCTCGGTCCGCATATCTACCACAGCTCTACCTCCGGTCCGCATCTCCACTCCAGCTCCACCTCCAGTTACCTCTGGTCTGCATAACTACCATGCTCCTACCTTGGTCCGTATCTCCTACAGCTCCTACCTCCAGTTACCTCCGGTTGCATATCTACCACAGCTCCTACCTTCGGTCCGCACATCTCCACTCCAGCTCCTACCTCCAGTTACCCCTGGTCTGCCTAACTCCCACTGCTCCTATCTCCGATCTGCCTACCTACTACAGTTTCTACCTCCAGTTACCTCCGGCCTGCATACCTACCACAGCTTCTACCTCCGGCCCGCATCTCCACATTGTGGGATTGGTCTTTGTGATTCTCTCTTCTGGAGTCGCGACCTGGTGCCTGCCTGCCGCAAAACATCCTCACCATTAGAGGCTCTGGTGAAGACCAGCAGGTACTTAGACTCCGCGTCCAGAGGGGGTCTCATAGAGGCCTTATCCTGAAGAACTCATAACAGCACAGCAGGTCAGGGGGAGTAGAGGAAATGCAAATCGCTTTGAGTGGCAGACTAGCAATGAGCCGCGCACTCTGCAGAAAAAAACGAGCGTTTTTTAAAATCAAAAATTCTAAGGAACGGAGGCACATACAGAAGAAAAAAAGGTAGGATTGAAGACTGATTAAAATGCACTTTAATTAGTTGGTTTACATGAAAATGTGCCTGAGGCCAGTTTACATGTCCTTTAAAGGAGCTAAAATCTCCCCACAGAGTATAAAATGAAATAGAGCCTTCTTATAACAGAGGGTACCTCACAGCCTCACGTTATTATAATAGCATTGCTCTAATAATCTAACATATAAACACGTATTTTATAACTCCCAGATAAATGGGCGGCGACATGCAAAATATCTAATTTATAGCCTGTGGCAAAGGCATGTGTTTAGATGTAATACAGCCTAATGGTATAAAGCAGGGGTGTTGAACTTGTGACCTTTCACATATTTGAATACTACGAATCCCAGCATTCTCTGTTTGTAGTAAATTTTTTCTTAAAGGGACGGTTCAGTGGAAATTATTAATATTTGTTAAATTGTTAATTTGTGTAATGCCTTCTTAGTTTTTCAACATACTCTCTCCCATTTTGAAAATTCAGTTGATTTCATACCCTTTGCTGTTCCCTGCTGTTGACATTAGTGAGCTGACCTTCTTCTTCCCAGGATGCACCACATCCTTGGAATGTTCCTAACAGTAATTTCTACTGATTGGCTGTTGGATGGGTCAAACATGCTCAGATCTCTACTGAGCAACTGAATCAACCCAGGCGCTGGGTCAAGGGCAAGACCATAACAGTCTCTATTAGGGGTCCTGCAAACAGGAAGTCAGTATTTCGGTTTGACATTCTTTATAATAAATTTGCTCTTTTTTCTGAAAAGCATATGTATTTGCACTGAACTTTCCATTTAATGTCCTGTAGCTAGAGGCATGTGGCCAGATGTAATACAAATCGAAGAGATGCAGAAAAAAAATGCGGTCACCTGCTACAGCTGAGTGGGTCCCACACCCAGCCATGAATAAGAGGAAGACACACTGTTCGAACCCCTAATAATCAACAAGAAGAACAAATCGCAGGATAATATTTTACTTTGATATAGTCCTTATATAACACCAATATATAAAGAATGGTGTATTCTTATAGCCTGGTTGAGCCCAACGGAGCAGATTGCGAGTGTTCTGATCCTCCCCCTGGTATTGGTTTTGAACTACCCACCTCTGCAATCACGTGACCGCTTCACTTGTGACCGTTTTTGGGACTATGCGGAGGAGAGATCGAGTGTGGGAAGTGGTGTTTACAGTCCAACTGGTACGTGCAGTGAGGAGGTGAGGAGTGACAGAAGGGTTGGGAGATGCAGTAGACATGACTGGACCGAATCCCCTCTGGAGCAGGAGAAACTGTGGTCGATACAGTGGTTTGGCTGATCCGGGGAGCAGGGGTTTGTACCACTCGCAAGTTTGGTGTCCGCAGGGCTTTATCTACAGGTAGAAAATATTTTTATCATTGTGTTGTCCTATATTGTTTCCCACTTACAGGGACTCTGGTTTTACTTTGAACAGACTATCTTTTATTCAATAGTGTGATTTTTTATCAATTTATGGTGCACTAATATATATTGTTTATTAGAGTGTATGCATATGTTTTATCTGGTTTTTATATATTGGTGTTATATAAGGACTTTCCTATATTAAAATACAATATTTATGGTCATTATTCTGTGATTTGTTCTGTTTCCAGATGTAATACAGCCTAATGGTACAGAGCAGGGGTCTTAAACTTGGGACCTTTCACATGTTTGAAAACTACAACTCCCAGGATTATTTGTTTGTAGTAAGTTTCTTAATGTCCTGTAGCTAAGGCATGTGTCCAGATGTAATACAGCCTAATGATATAGAGCAGGAGTGTTACATGCAAGTGATCCATCTGCCCTTCCCTTACATCCATAGCTATTACACTATTGGATTAGGGAAAGATTATATGGGTAACTTAAAGGGTATGTCCAGTCTAAATATCATCTTTTAATATAAGATAGATATCCCCCGCCCACCCCCAACCACCATGTTATTTATTTATTTTTTTAAATGAAAAGAACAGTACTTCTGCAAACATCCAAAAAGGTGGTAGAGAGAAGCACACTACAAACATACGCTCAATGCTTTATTTGTAAATCATACACAATGTTTCGGGGGAACACTATGTCCCCTTCATCAGGTGTAACATACAATAACTCCTTACTCTTTAAATAAGGTAAGGCTCCTACTGTAGAAGGAGACTGCTACACAGTGAACAAACAATACAGAGTGCCCAATGCTTAAATGTGCAAAATATCATAAAGTGCATAGAATACAATAGGTCCTTATAAAAGTCCAGTGCATACTCATAAAGTCCAGTGCATATTCGGATGATCTTCATATAAAAACTTGTCCATAAAATATTCCTTCAACACACTGTTGTGTAATAAAAAGTGTCCATAGTGTTCCATATATACTAAAACAAGACATATATTAATATATCAGTGATTACAATAAAATATTCTTCAAAAAGTTATAAAATCATTCCTCTGTGTCTAGAAAACTAAAACATACTTTAAATATACATAAAACATATCAAATACCATCCTGTGAAGTAACCTAGTCTTGTACACACAATAACTTAATCTTATACATAGTAACTAGTTTTATATACAAACAGGGTTATTCAATAAAAGTTATTGGGGGAGATTCAATATAGGGCTTTTCCGTCTAAAACCCACGTTAACCCGAAGAAATTTCGGGTTAACGTGGGGTTTATCTGGATTTTAGAGCACAGCACCATTTCCAAATGTTTTTGGAAATAGCGCCGTGCTATAGATTTAAAACCCCTAACGTTAAGTTTTGCGCTACTTAGTAGCGCGCCACTTAACGATAGCTTTTGGGAGGCGTTAAACCCACGCTCTTACCTTAGCCCGATCCCACGATATAATAACTGACGTAAACGAGATTACGTCAGTTATTGCATCGCGGGATCGGGCTAAGGTAAGTAACGCGGCGGCCAGAATTGGATCTCCCCGCTTATCTTTTAAAATGGTGCTAATTTTGCCCCAACCAATCAGATGTTAGCTTTCAAATGCTAAATAAGATCTGATTGGCTGGGGCAAATTTAGCACCATTTTAAACGATAAGAACTTTTATTGAATCTCCCTGAAATTATCAAAAGGAGGAATTTACCTCTGATTGTAAACAATTTTGACCACTAGATGGCAATGGTTACCTAATCATAAGACAACATTACTATTGCTATTTACATGCTACTTGCACAGATCATAGAGGAAGGGTTAATGCAAAATACCAGATAGGACTTGCAAATTAGTTGTTTGATTCTGTGTGTTTAATTAATAAATGGAGAAAGGGCTATTTTGACCTTTATGCAAAACCCTTCTGATTGGTGGACATATCTCCATAGACTACAAGCACACTGCTTGGAGATGAATCAATTGCTGCACCCATAAGAAACACAGCAATGAAAACTAGAAAGGGAAAGTTTAAGTATAAACTTTGAATTTGGCTTGAAAGACTGCATTTTGGAAGGGAATTTGTGTGTTTGTGCTGCAGATTTTAAAACTCAACAATGTCAATAAGGGGGCATTGTTGTTTTTTACTTACCCTTTAAATATGTCACATGCATTAAAGGTAGGTCAGTTGGTGTGTGTGTATTCATATCAGATTGGGGGATAAAATACTAACTTTTTTGATGATTGGTCAAAATGATTTTTTTTTACTTTAGTTACCCTTTACGTATGGCTGCCATAGTAATGGATAAGTATATCAGTAGGTGTGTGTACCCGTGTCAGGTTGAGAGTTAAAAACAAAACTTTTTTGGTGATTGGTCAAAATTAGTTTTTTTTTTACTTTAGTTACCCTTTAAGTATGGCTGCAACAGTAATGGAGAGGTAGGTCAGTAGCTGTGTATACCTGTATCACGTTGGGGGTTAAAAAAACAAAGTTTTTTGATTATTAGCTTTTTGACTTTAGTTACCTTTTAAAGTATGGCTTCCAAAGTAATGGATAAGTAGATCAGTAGGTGTGTGTACCTGGGTCTGGTTGAGGGGTATGTATTTTTTGTGTTTACAACCATAAAACTATTTTTTTATTGAGGATAAATCTAAATTAGTTTTTTTTTTTTACTTTAGTTACCCTTTAAGTATGGCTGCCACTGTAATGGATAAGTAGATCAGTAGGTGTGTGTACCTGGGTCTAGTTGAGAGGTATGTCTTTTTTGCGTTTACAACCATAAAACTATTATTATTGAGGATAAATCTAAATTAGTTTTTTTTACTTTAGTTACCCTTTAAGTATGGCTGCCACTGTAATGGATAAGTAGATCAGTAGGTGTGTGTACCTGGGTCTGGTTGAGGGGATATGTCTTTTTTGTGTTTACAACTATAAAACTACAGACTCTTACAGACATTCTTTGGGATGAAGATTGTGACATTTATGGTTTCTATCTCATTATATGTGGATACTGTACATTTGCTTGTGTTTATTGCTGCCTTTATATATAAGATTGTGATATCTTCTGTTTTCTCTCTTTACTAGGATTACAAATATGGACTTAGATTACTTTTCAATTGTTCGATATATTGTCCTCTTGGCAAAGGTTATGTATTATTGTTAATTTGCTGTAAGGTGTGCCCTGTCCCCTTTTTCTAGGATGGTATCCTGTTATCACGCTGCCTATCTAGATTTAGTATTTATTTTAATCATGAACAGTGATAAGTGACATTTATATATATATATCAAGAAGTGTACCCTTTCGTAATGCAAAATCTGTACTAGTAGCTCTGTGTTAGGAGTGGATAGTGATCTTGTCTGTTTATGTGATCTGTGTGTCCTCTGTCTTTGCTCTATTGCTGGCCAGCGAACCTCTTTTTCTATTTACTCTTTTTCCTACAGACAAGGTGACTAGACTTTCCTACCCCTATGATATGGTTGACTAAAACAAGTAGCCATAGAGCATTAAGAATACCTGTCTGCTGTTATGCTGTGTAAAGTAACAGGGTGGAATCTGATTGCATAGTCTGAGTGTAATTGGTTATTTGTAAAACCTGCAGCAGGAGTGTTTAAGATGTTTTATTACTTTATACAATATTCTGTTGTAACAGTCTTGATTGATCTTACAAACCTTGTACAGTTTCTTTTATACATGTGATGTACAGAAATGTTTATTTATAGACAAGAACTATCTGTATTTTGTTATTTATGTTATGTGTCTTTAAAAGCTAAGGATGCTGGGAAATCCACCCCAGCTGTAAAAGTTAGTGCAACTGATTATTCAGAGGAACTCCTGAAGTCCGAGCGATCTGTCTGACTGCAGTTTGAAACAAACCCTGTTGTGTTTGGGAGTTTACACACTGTCCATAGTGTGAATTGCTGTTTCTTTTCTTATATTTTGCTTTTCCTATTAAACTGAACTTGCACCAAACGCCAACGACTGAGTGAAAGACATTGTTTTATTTTTGATACAAAACCCACGTCCTAACACTCTGCCCAGTTATTTTATATTTTTGGCCCTGCCTTGATCAGTTTGCATATGAGTCAGCAGCTTCGTATGGCCTTTATTTCATATATGTTACTGGGATGGTATGGCCGGGGGGATATTTTGAAATGTCACTAGGGGGACATATGCCCTTATGGATGTATTGTAAGATGTGACTAGGGGGATATGGCCCTTATGGTTGTACCGTGCACCCTTAATGTTCATCTTTTTCACGCTGAATGTCACAGCAGCTTATATGATATTATAACTCTATGTACTGCCCCAGTTTGATATATTTGTTTACCCTTTTGTCATATTTATTTACTGCTTTGAATAGAATACTATGTCATAACATATATAAGGGATAATGCGCCCCTTACAGTGTAATATACGGCTATTATGCCACCGAGGAGTTCCCTGACCATATAAAAGAATGAGGCCGTAGGCCGAGTGCTTTTATACAGGTCAGGGAACTCCGAGGTGGCATAATAGCCGTATATTACACTGTAAGGGGCGAATTATTTCTTATAATACACAAGTTTTTATTTTAAATAAGTACAGTGATAATAGCTGGTGAAAAGAATTTATTTAACTTTTTTTTCCCCAAAGTTTGGAACATAACATTAAAAAAACATTGTTAAACATTTTAACTATTTAAAATCTTTATCTTAGATATATGTTTAAACATTCATTGTTCAAATGTTAATAGTAATTTAGTCAGAATCAGATGTTTGTTTTAGGTTTATTTCACTTGTTTTAGTTTTATAGGCTTTATGTTTACCCGTTTGTTAATTTTGGTTTATTCCATTTTGTTTGCGCCTCATTTTTGTTTGCATAATGCGTGTGCGCACCCGGCTGCTCCGAGCGCGCCTGCCTATTACTTTGGCATTGATTTCCTCATGTGCCGTAATTGATGGTAATGCGCATGCGCGCCAGGCTGTTCTGTGCCGTGTATGCACGGCTGATCCGTTCCTGTCCAGCTCCAGTTCGATTCCGGGGTGGCTGGATAAGAGGTAGGACACTGATTTTTATGTTATATATAGTGATGGCCCAGTTTGCGGATCCGAACACGGATCCGCGGCAGATTTACCACGTTCACGAACGGCGAATATGGCGGGTTTTCCGCCTTCCGAACTTTTCCGAACCGCGTTTTCGAAAATTTTCGAAATTACGAGGATTTCTCGTATTTTCAAAAATGCGTGAAAATACGTATTTTCGAAAATTTGGGAAATTACGAGGAATTCTCGTAATTTCGAAAACGTGTGAAAATACATATTTTTGAAAATTTTTGAAATTACGTGGATTTCTCGTATTTTCGAAAATGCATGAAATACGTATTTTCGAAAATTTTCGAAATTACGAGGAATTCTCGTAATTTCGAAAACGTGTGAAAATACATATTTTCGAAAATTTTCGAAATTACGAGGATTTCTCGTATTTTCGAGGATTTTTTCATTTTAATGGGTTTTAATGGGTCCGCTCGAGCCGGCCTCGAGCAGACCGGATTTTGCGAAGTTCGGACATCTCTAGTTATATTAGGAATGGAGAGCTGCAGTGGCACTTATAATTGAACTAGTCACTTAGTGACATCACTGAGTGATTCTAATAAGGATTCTCGCCACTGCAGCTCTCCATTGAAAGTGCAGAGACTTGTGTATTATATAAGGGATAATGCGCCCCTCACAGTGTAATATAAGGCTAATTATGGCCACCGAGGAGTTCCCTGACCAATAAAGCATGAGGCCATAGGCAGATGCTTTTATACAGGTCAGGGAACTCCTCTGTGGCATAATAGCCGTATATTACACTGTAAGGGGTGATATTATTCTTATAATACACAGTTTATTTTAAAAAAGAATTTATTAACTTTTTTTTTCCAAAGTTTGGAACATACATTAAAAAAACATTGTTAAACATTTTAACTATTATTTAAAATCTTTATCTTAGATATTGTTTAACATTCATTGTTCAAATGTTAATAGTAATTTAGTCAAAATCAGATGTTTGTTTTAGGTTTATTTCACTTGTTTTTGTTTTATAGGCTTTATGTTTACCCGTTTGTTAATTTTGGTTTATTCCATTTTGTTCGCGCCTCTTTTTTGTTTGCATAATGCGTGTGCGCACCCGGCTGCTCCGAGCGCACCCGCCTATTACTTTGGTATTTGGTATTGCGCGCCAGGCTGTTCTGTGCCGTGTATGCATGGCTGATCCGCTCTTTGTGGACATTGATTTTGTGAAATGTTCGATTCCGGGGTGGTTGGATAAGAGGTAGGACACTGATTTTATGTAATAATAGTGATGGCCCAGTTTGCGGATCCGAACACGGATCCGCGGCGGATTTACTACGTTCGCGAACTGCGGATATGGCGGGTTTTCCGCCTTCCGAACTTTTCCGAACCGCATTTTCGAAAATTTTCGAAATTCAGAGGATTTCTCGTATTTTCAGATTTTTTCTTTAATGGGTTTTAATGAGCGGACCGGATTTTGCGAAGTTCGACATCTCTGTTATATTAGGAATGGAGAGCTGCAGTGGCACTAATAATTGAACTAGTCACTTAGTGACATCACTGAGTGATTCTAATAAGGATTCTCGCCACTGCAGCTCTCCATTGAGTGCAGAGACTTGTGTATAACCTACCCCCTTAATGGATCCCTATGGGACCCAAGTAGCCGATAATATCCTTATAATCGGCGCGCTACTACGTAGTAGCGCGCCGATTATAACCAGGAAGTGCCACCAACCACCCCCCAGCCTCACCCCTTAACTCCTGCTCACGGCGCCATGGCTACTACACTTTTTTAGATGAAGAAGAAGCCGCCATCACCTTTGCTATATAAACCGGAGTTGAGCTGCACCAGTAAATGTAAGTATCTAACCGATACCGCATTCTGTCCGGTTTCACTCTTCTCGCGCATAATCCCCAGCCTCTAGGACCGCGACCCATCACACAGATAATGCGCGAGAAGAGTGAAACCGGACAAATGCGCTATCGGTTAGATACTTACATTTACTGGTGCAGCTCAACTCCGGTTTTATAGCAAAGGTGATGGCGGCTTCCTCTCATCTAAAAATGTAAGTGTTCGCAAAGGGCAGTGAGCAGGAGTTTAGGGGTGAGGCTGTTTTTTTTTTTTTTTTAGTCCTGAGCAGGGGGAGGGTGCCGTGACAGGCTAGTGGAGGGTGATGGGGGGTGGGGTGGCTTTTCAATAGAGAGAGTGCCCTGTCATAGTTAGTGCACATGGAGGTGGGGAGGGAGGGGGTTCTTCCATTACATTGTCTTGTGCCAAGGCTCACAGGTCGGTCTTTGTATTAGGGTGAAGGGTAGGTTTATAATGGATATTGTACCCCCTACTGTAAATTATACGATATCAAAAGTCACCTCGGAGTTCCGTGCCCGGTATAAAAGGCCACTCGCCTGCGGCCTCGTGCTTTTATATGGTCACGGAACTCCTTGGTGACTTCTAATATCCTTATAATTTACAGTAGGGGTACATTATCCACTATATTATATACCCCTTATGATACACTGGCTTATTATACTGGGCAGGTACTGGTTTTGCCCTTATCCAAGAGGCGAGAGGTCCTTTCACTGTGGGCGGATATAAGGTACCTGAAGAGATGTTCGAGTCCTCGTGAGATTATGCATGACGTCACTTCCTCTACTTCCTTAGCAGTCTGTTCTGATGGGTTTACATTTGCCGTTGAGAAAGTCCGACCATGCGGACAAAACACGTCCGGTGTTTTTAATTGGCCCCTGTTCCTAACATCATTTTGGTATCTGGTTTGTGAGACCTTTGGTTTGATCAATGTATGCTTTGCCACTGGGTAATGTAGCCCTACCATGTCTATTTATATCAATTACTGTTTATTATTAGTGGTAGTTTTCTATGCATATACTCATTGGGTTAATATTTGAAGTGATTACATCTCCTATGAGTGTGAATGTGTGTGGCTGTGATAGTATACCGGTATACTACGCTGTTATTATAATGTGCTGATATATACTTAATACCAATTTATAATATTGTTGATGATTATGATGTTTGGGGTTTAACAGGGTGGGTTTTTAACTATTTTTGTGCACTTTAATATATATCTCATAATCCGTACTAATAAAGAATATTTTACCGATATAATAGCAAAGCTGGGTGTGCCCTCTTTTCCACTGCCTGTTTTTCTTGTTGAGAATATACAACTATCTTTTATTGAGGATAAATCTAAATTTGTTTTTTTTACTTTAGTTACCCTTTAAGTATGGCTGCCACAGTAATGGATAAGTAGATTAGTTGATGTGTGTACCTGGGTCTGGTTGAGAGGGTATGTCTTTTTTGTGTTTATAACCATAAAACTATCTTTTATTGAGGATAAATCTAAATTAGTTTTTTTTTACTTTAGTTACCCTTTAAATATGGCTTCCATGGGAATGGAAAGGTAGGTCAGTAGGTGGGTGTACCTGGGTCTGTGTGGGGGGTTGGGGGTATCACCATTTGTATTTATGACCATGAAAAAATCTATCAGTCCAAAAAAGCGGAAGAAGAAAAAGAAGAAGAAATAGAAAGAACAGTAATTTGGCTTTTTCAAGCCAAATTAATAACTTGATAACTGTTCCAAAAAAAATAATCAAAATATGTGGCAAAAGTACACAGGGTTGCGCTCTCTGCAAATTTACTTTCATATTTAATCTGGTATGGAATCATACCAGACCTCAACAAAACGCCTCCCACTTGCTGAGTGGTCATTGTTGGTTTGTTTGGTTTTGAAAGGAGTTAGAAACTTTTTCTGGCTGACTGTTGCAAGTTATATAGCTAGTAATATACTTAACAATCAAAAGGTGGCAGCAGAGGTATATTAAACTTACAAACACACATCAGCTTGTACTCACAACAGAAATGTTTGTATTGTACACAAGCAGCAATCAGGCAGATATTTAAGTAAAAAGGAAACTCTGGACTTAGAACAATGAATAAAAAAGGTATTCAAACCGAAAAAGCAGCACATCACAGAGAATTCTGCTTATCCACGAGGCATGTGACATCCCATTAGAGTCTTGCACGGGTCTAATTTTCTAGACCCGCATCCAATGTTACCCAAAAAATCTGTACTCGCACCCGACCCACAACCCGCTTTTCTGTCCGCTTCATACCCCCAACCCGCAAGTTTCGGACCTAAAACCCGACCCACTTTTAGTCTTCCTAAAATTTGTACAGGGAATATTTTAAAAAGTCTACAAGTTAAAATAAATGTTTCATTCATAGCCAAAAATGTTCATAGAAACAAACCTACCATACCACTAAAACACATAGCAGAGATCTTCAACTTGTAGGCATCCAAATATCTGAAAACTACAACTCCCAGCATTCCCAAGATATCTTCTGATATTGAAAGTGCTGTCGTGGAATGCTGGGAGTTACATTTTTCAAAACAAATGTAGGAACACAGGTAGGAGGAGCTCCTTGGTACAATGTACACTTTATAAAATATATCCCTACTGTCCCTAACTATTGGCCTCAACTGTCCCCTACTTCTACCTACCCATGGGCCTGAGCTCATTTTAAAGCTTTATCTACAACTATTTTCTTGTTGATCTGTGACAGGAATCGGTAACCAGTTGTTATCCAGATGATTTAAAAACTACAACTCCCAGCATTCACTTTATAGCCAAGGAATGCTGGGAGTTGTAGCTTTCAAACATCTGGAGATCTACTGGTTACAATACTCAATATACAATACAATATACATTTTAATCTCCACCCACTGTGCCAACTTGCATTATGGGAGTCAGTAAAGTTACAATGCGCAGGTGAAATAACAGGATTATGGGTAGTGAGTAGGTGGATCTGCAGTGAAATATCTACACCTATATGGATGTATATATTCATGCTATGTTTTGAAAACTACAACTACAACCAGCATTCCCTGTCAGCACTCTGCTGTTGTACAATGCTTGGTAGTTGTCAATCATCTGGAATGCCACGTACCTGCTGTAGTTCTAGCTGAACCTCTTCAAGTGGTAGATTATTTTTATCATCACTAGAATCATCCACATCCTATAGCTCATTATATCCAGAAGGGTTTACAAAGACAAATGAAATCTTGTCATCTGTTTCCATGCAGACACTTGCTCTGCTCTCATGCATAGGTGCAGATAGAAGTTTGTCACTTTTTTCTATGGGAGATTGTTACTTTGCTGGCTCTGACCTCTGTTAGTAAAACCAAGGTCAGAAGTTAAACCCCTGCTTTTCCAGTCACTCAACCACTGGGGATGACTGGCCCAGTAGGCTGATGGGCAAATGTCCCCCGGGCTGGTCTTCAATGAAAAATATGGACTGCCACAGAAGCTCTTAATAAGTTACTAACAGAAGACCTCTCCTCTGTCAAATTAATAGAAGCAGCACAGTGTTAGTCAGCCCCCCATTTCATTAGCCAGTGTTACTTCAGCCCTTTAGATCATTAGCCAGCGTAAGTCAGCCCTCCAGTTCATTAGCCAGTTTTACGTCAGCCCTCCAGACTCCAGGGCTATCAAGTGGGGGTGCAAACTGGTCATGGCTAGCAACTTGTCCATCATCACAGTCTGTGGGTACATCATCAGCTGCAGTATCAGGGTTCTCATCAACAGTGGGAACTTTTGATACTGGAAGCACATGATTTCAGTGCCAGACTTTAAAGGGCATGTCCACCCCCAAAACTATAATCCCTCCCAGTAATGGCCCCATCATGTAGTGTAATAAAATCCTTACCTCACATCCCAGCTCCATATGGTTCTCCTGTAGTCCCCCCCCCCCCCAAAGTCCCAAAAACTGCCCACCAGGAGGATAGCAGAGTCCATATAGGACTCTGCCTCCTATCTGGCCTCCGGGAGAAGTTTGGCATGCGTACTGCAGCCCTTCTCACCTCCCTCTCCCTCCCAATTAGGATTCCCTCCCCCTAGCATAAAACCCTTTATATATAACATTCCCCCTGTCCCCCTAGCCCCAACCGCTCTATTTTTAATTTTAGAAAGTGCCCCAAACTTTACTTACCGTCCCTCTTTCCTCCGCCGCACTGAACTCCCGGCAGCCGCGTCCGTGATTGGCTGCCGCTCAGCCAATCACAGACATGACTGCTGGTCCCGCCTGGTAGTGCGGCGGAGGAAAGAGGGAAGGTAAGTAAAGTTTGGGGCACTTTCTAAAATTAAAAATAGAGCGGTTGGGGCTGGGGGGACAGGGGGAATGATATATCAAAAAATGTTTTCAAGGGTGGACATATCCTTTAATTTTTCCCTCTGGATCACGGATTTGGTACACAGGAATATAAGGTAACTTACCCACCACCTCAAACAGCTCTTTCCTCCATCTGTTGGCCAACTTATTTTTAGCAGCTGGACCCAAATTACGGAGAAGTACTTTGTTACCAAGCATCATGTCTCGGTACCTTACCTTGGCATCAAAACGTCTTTTGTTTCTAGCATACGGGATCATATCCTTGACTTTGGGGCATATTTATAAAAGAGCGAAAAGTAGCGAAATGTTTTCGCATTCGCTTTTCGCATGGGTTTTCGCCAAAAAGACAGTTAACGCTATTTATAAAGGTAGCGTTAACGAATGGCGAAACCGTTTCCGCGAGCTATCGCTAAAACCCTTTTCGCCTTACTTCGCAATGGTAATTTTAGCGAAAAGGGAGCGAAAAGGCATAACGCGATTTATAAAAGAGCGAAAGGTGGTTTTTGCGTTAAAAAGAGCGAAAGATTAGCGCGACCCTGAAGGTGGTGAAAAGTCATTATTTGAGCGAAAAGGCATTCTAATGGGTAATATGTCTTGGAAAAGCGAACGCGCATTAGAAGGGCGAACGCACATTAGAAAGGCGACGGCGCATTATAATGGAATATGCCTTGGAAAGGCGATCGCGCATTAGAAAGGCGAACGCACATTAGAAAGGCGACCGCGCATTATAATTAGAATATGCCTTGGAAAAGCGATCGCGCATTAGAAAGGCGAATGTGCAGTGCAAAAGAAAATTGTATTCCAATTGAGAAATTCTAAGAAGATTGACTAAATAAGACGTGGCTGACTTCTTGGTAAATGTGAGGTGGCCATTTTGAACTTGACATCATTTTCTAGTGGGCTTTTCTGGTTTCGGATGGTTTTCGCAATGCAGTCTTCTTAGATGCGTTAAGTTTTCGCTGCGATACTTTTCACTCTTTATCGCGCCCGTTCGCCTTTTTCAGCTGTGAAGTGTGTTTTTTTCGCTTTTTTATAAATAAGGCGAAACGAAGCCCCAAATGGCGCTATTTTCGCTGCGATGTGCTGCGCTAATTATTTGGCGAAAAAGACAATCCTTTATAAATATGCCCCTTTGTCTCCAGAGCTCATCTTAGTAGTAGTCAGCATGGATTTATGAGAAATAGATCATGCCAGACAAATTTAATTGTTTTTTATGAAGAAGCAAGTAAGAAGTTAGATTCAGGCACAGCAGTGGATGTGGTATACTTGGATTTTGCGAAAGCTTTTGATACTGTGCCACATGGGCGACTAATGTATAAACTGAGGACTGTTGGCCTTGAAGAAAACATTTGTGAATGGATAGAGAACTGGTTATTGGATCGCAAACAGAGAGTGGTGGTTAATGGAGCTACATCTATGTGGGCTAAAGTTCTAAGCGGAGTGCCTCAGGGTTCTATACTCGGGCCGCTTCTGTTAAATCTGTTTATAAATGACTTAGAAGAGGGCATTGAGAGCAAGGTCTCAGTGTTTGCTGATGACACTAAACTATGCAGAGCTTTGGAAACTTCAAATGATGTGCAAGTGCTGCAAGCAGACCTAGATAGATTATCAAAATGGGCAGCAGAATGGCAGATAAGATTCAATGTTGATAAATGTAAGGTGATGCATTTAGGATTTAATAATCCCTGTGCCACCTACACCATAAATAACTCTGTGTTAAGTGCATCTGTAATGGAAAAAGATTTGGGGGTTCTGGTAGATAACAGACTTAGCTATAGCAAACAATGCCAGGTAGCAACGGCTAGAGCTAGCAAGATATTGTCTTGTATAAAGAGGGGAATAGATTCAAGAGAGAAAAATATTATTCTCCCTCTTTACAAGGCACTGGTAAGGCCTCATTTGGAATATGCGGTGTAGTTTTGGAATCCCATATACAAAGGGGACATCTTGGAAACTGAAGCAGTTCAGAGAAGGGCAACTAAATGAATAAGGGGAATGGAGGGTCTTGAATATGCAGGCAGATTAGACAAGTTAGGGCTGTTTACATTGGAGAAGCAACGTTTGTGTGGGGACATAATAACCTTATACAAATATATTAATGGGCCATACAATGAACTCTCTGGTGCATTGTTTACTAGGTCATATCAGAGGACCCATGGTCATCCTTTAAGGTTGGAAGAAAATAAGTTTATCTTCAGGTTAGGAAAGGTTTCTTACATGTGGAATGGTGAAACTGTGGAACGGTCTTCCAGCAGAAGTGGTAATGGAAACTTCATTGAATGCTTTAAAAAAGGCCTGGATAAGTTTCTAAACTAAAAAATATTGAGAATTACGGTAGTAATGCATATAGATCTGGTTGATCCAGGGATACTTTCCGATTGCCGTTTGGAGTCAGGAAGGAATTTTTCCCCCTTTTTAGCTGGGTTTTTTGCCTTCCTCTGGATCAACTGTTAGGTAGGGTTAAAAAAAAAAAAAAGAGGGTGAATAGGTTGGACTTGATGGACGTATATGTCTATATTCTACTATTACTATGTTACTATGTTACATTTACATTTACATTCTCCTCTGCCAATCGGTAAGCCTCCTTTAAGCTTGCTTGGAGACGAACCACATAGTGATAATGCTCTTGACATCCTATCCCATCAGTGGATACACCCATCTGGATGTCAATTGGGAGTCAAGCTTCTCTCCCGAATATGAGGAAATAGGGAGAAAACCCAGTTGAATCATGATGCATGCAATTATATGCATAAACCATTGCACTCACATGGCGACTTCAAGATTGCTTAGCCATAGCTAAGAGGGTACCCAGTATATCTAAGAGGGTGCGATTTAAGTGTTCAGGAATGGCATTCCCCTCAGGATGATAGGGAGTAGTACGACTTTTTTCAACATTCAGTAGACTTAACAACTCCTTTATTACTTGCGCTCTCAAAGTGGTCTGAGTGAATTCAGTTGGGAAGCCCATAATGTACTAAGAACTTCTCCCATAACATTTTTGTTACCATCTCAGCTTTCTAATCTTTGGAAGGATAAGCTTGGGCATAACGTATATAATGATCAGTCACAATCAGAACATTTGCCGATCTCACTAGTGTCATTGTCAATGCACAAAAAGTCCATGCATACTAAATCCATAGGTCCATGTTCCATTGGTGCAGCCTTAGTAGGCAGGATCTTTGTTTGCAAACAGGCTATGCATCTCCTGCAATAGCCAACTACTGTTTCCCTCATCCTGGGCCAGAAAAACAGATCCTGCACAAGGCCATATGTTTTTTCAGTTCCTAAATGTCCATGATGATCATGTAGAAACAGCTTTTCTGTAAACGTGGGGAAGCACCAATTAGTAACGCCACTGAACAAAAGACTCCCTGACATGGCGAATCACAGGATCCCTTTTTTGTAACTGTATCATGTCTTGTGCTGTGGGGAAGCAATACATAGTAGGAACAGAGCCCTTTGTCCCTCCAAGGGAGTCCACCAGCCGTAACTCAGAGAAAGCTACACAATCTCCCTGCACAGCTGCTGTAGCACAAACAGCAGCCACTGCTGGACCTAGAAGTTCTTCCCACTCATCTTCTTCCTGTTGAGGAGGTAGATCAGGGCATCTTGAAGTGAAGGTGTTCCGGGGGGTCATCAGAATCATCAGGATTAAACAGAGCCAAGTCTCTGACACTCCTAATTAGACAGGTAAAGAGTATAAACATTCCACAGGGTAGCAGTGGGATAGTTTCTGACAGGCTGGAATTAGTATTGAATAAGAGGTGATGTATTTTAGAGGGACCACATCAGTCCTAGGGCATGGCACCCAGCCATTCTTTGAAGCCTCTTCAGGGTCAGTTTTTAACAGAAAGAAACTTCCACTTGAAACAGGTACAATCTCCACGGAGGATTTGCAATTCCCCTGATGGAAACTCTACTGGATGCCAAGAGTTTCCAACACAAACCCCAAGAGATTCGGGAGCAAATGTCTGGCAAATCTTTTTTTTCCAGGGGGCCTCACATAAGCAATGACTTTAAGTGGGGGATCATTGTCTCCAACTAACCCAGGGATGTGTAGTTGTACTTCCAGGCAACCATCCATGTAGATAGGACCTTTCTCCACACCAAAAACTGCCACAGGACCCACAGGCTGCAGTGGAATATGACTGAGAATAATAGTCAATTGAGAGCCTGTGTAGAACAGTGTAGAGTTGGGTATGCTGTTACAAGCAAGTTAAATGTGCATCTACGCCCCACACTGAGGAGAACTACAAGCTGTGAGGACCCCCACCTTTTCCTTGATAGCTGTCCCATTTTGCTTTCATTGTCTAGCTGGTCGGCAAGTACTTTACACTGATGGACTCCATGTCCAGTCTGCCCACAACGGAAGCACTCCAGAGGAGTGGAGCAGGTATAATCTGGGGGCTAATACCAAGTGTTGGTGGAGGCCCATGACAGTACATGATGGGAAGGTCAATGGCTACGTGATGGCCCCCCAGCATTCCATATATGAGTTGGTTTCACCATTTTTTATGAACTTCTCCAATAGATATGATATTTTTAGGCACCAGCTTCCATAGAACATTTTCTAACCGTCTGATAAAAGCAGATACATCCTCTTTCTCCCTTTGTTTTAAACTTTGAAACATGTGGAGCCAAGTATGAGGATTTTCACAGGTGCCATACACATCTTCTAATGCCTTTAAACAGTCTTTAGCAGAGGCATCAGGATGGCCCTAGCAAAACATTTTTACTACTCGCAGGAGGAAGCAGGTTTTCAGTTAAACAAATCCTTTTCTCCAGCTCAGAGGACAATCCTGTAGCATCTGCATAACCTCCTAAAAAGGATTTTTGCTTTGGGTATTTAGTTCCCCTTACTATTAGTGTCTGGGGAGGATAAACCACCTGGGAGGTCAAAATAGCAGGTGATCCTAGAGGCTGCACATCATCTGTCTTCTCGGTTAATGTTTGAATTTCAGACTTAATGTCAGTCCCCCTTCTTGGAGGTATAGGTATAGATAATGGGTCAGCACAAGGGAGTGCACACAGGAAAAATGGTATAAGGCCCCTCTGCATTGCTATACATTAAGGAGAAATATCCAGTTACTGCTGAATCATTTTTAGCTAGCAAATGGGGGCCCACCAAATTTTGGTGGTAGGCTAGCATTATATTAATTTATTCTGTAGAACGATCCCCAGGTAAATGATCGATGGCAAAGGCATGCCATGGGTTAATAAACTCTGCTACAGCCAATGCATATACATCAACTAAAAGTATCAGAGGCATGATGATACTATATAATGTCTATGCAGTGCTAAAGGTAACTCATTTATACAGTCACTATTGAAAGAGACGTGGTACGGGAACAAAGAACCACAGATCTTTACCCTTTTTAAACCCCACGTTGGGTGTCAAATGTTAGGCGATAGTAAAAAAAGGGGGTTCTTAATTTCTCTAGAGACTGTCAGCCTTACCCAAATTCCATGCACAAGACTCTTATTTATCAGGAGTGGGCCCTCGCATATGTTGGAGGCAGGGTGTTGCTGAAACACACTCAGCTAGAATGCATAAATGGGCACCAGTGGTTCTTGAACAGTATCTTATTTATTAAAAGAAAAAAATATTAATAAGGCATTGCAATTAGCACAATAGAGGTGACATAGCATGACACTGATGTCACGAACATGAGTGCAATGTAAACCATAGACAATGTCTGTAATTGCAGCAGTAATTTATTAGCATTGTCAAGCAGTATGGCAACTCCCGCTTAGCCCATTGTCAGGTAGTCAAAGGGTTACTAAAACTCTGCCTGACCATTTGTAAAAACTCTGAGCTTTCTATTATTTGTTTAACCCAGCATGGATTCTGCCTTCAAAGAGGCCATAGGTGTGAAACCTCACTGCCACAGCAGCCAAGCCAGACCTTTCGGCAGGAGAACCCCATGGGGTCCTCTGGTTTAGAACAGAGCTAAAACCAAATGTTAGTTCAAAGGAAATTTATATTTCTAATAATTCAGGGTATAGAAATATTTCATATTTTCAAAAATACTCTCAGTATATACTAGAATCAAATCTGCATTTATAGATGCCTTGCAGGATATGATATCCAGAGCCAAACTCAAGATATTATCCTTCTTAAGCTTACAAACTCCAATATATGTCATCTTTGGTATCATTTTATTGTGTAATTAAGGGAATGACAACAAAAATATTGAATGTGACTTGTATGGTATGCACAGTATATACTAGAGGAAAAATAGAAATTAAAAAGCAACTTTGTGGGCAGAACTAAGCCCACCCCTCTAGAGACCAGACTGCTCCCATTTTTCAGAAGAAAGGATAAATTGGGAGTATGGACTCAGCGCAAGAGTTCGTCATAACATAATTTTAAAGGAACATCTAGCCAATCAGATGGACCATATATTGGCTTCCATCAATTTGGACTCACTTTTTCCCATACTGGATTAACAAATTTCCTGGACTGTTCAGATGCCATTTATTCTTAAGTATTCTTTCTTTTATCCCATTCTACTTTCACCTGTGTGTTACCTTTAATGTTCAGTAAGTTAATTTAGTTTTTCTGTATATTTTTTATGCACTTTTTCGTTACCTTTTAATAAATTATATAAAATCATTTAAAGGCTAATTGTTCTAATCTGAGTATATCCCAAAATGAACCTGTCTCTGAAGTTACACTACTATAGAATAAGTATTTTTAGGTGTATATATATATATATATATATATATATATATATATAAAACTGTGTATAGAATAATAGGTGTTCTTACAGGATTGTTATAATGTAGGGATGTGTATAATCCCGTAGATATATTTAGTAGGTCATTCTAATCTCGGAATGTGGAGTCAACTATCATATAGATATTGAGGAATATTAAGTGTGTGCTATATTGTTTTATTCACTACCCCCTCCTTGTCTGTTCTGTTTTATTGGCTTGTCAGTTACTTGGAGTACGTTTTCCGATAACTGATAGGTAGATAAGCGGACTGAACTGGAGAGTTTGTGACAACAGATATCACATAAATACTCTCAAACCAGAGGAATAAGAAACAGCATAAATAACTATCAGCTTGTTAGTGCCTCTCCAGCTACCAGGTCACTGTAGTAGAATCTTCTATCCCTATATTTTTGGGTAGTATAACCAGGACTCTAGGACTCTAGTCCTTACTAAATCTCCTTGTTGGAGCTCAGGCTACTCACTTCTACCCTACTCCTATCTATCACTCTTAGAGTGACCATACAGAGATTTACACTAACTGGGCCTACCTGTTATCTAGGTCCCCATGGTTCTTCCCCTATCCTCTGGGGAAACTCCAGGAAGTAGAAAGATCTGAACACATGGTTCTCTCCCTTTTATACTTTTACACAGCAGCCCCTACTGGCCAAATCCTGTCAGAACAAGTAGACAAGGGTAACTAGTTTATAGTTCCCTACAACTGTAAATTAGGGGGCTATCAGGTAAATATCTTCTTTCTTTATCTGTCGCTCCTGGTCAGTTGATTGAAGAATGGAAGGTAAGGTAAGGTCCTTAACTTCCCGGTCTTCAATCAATGCATTAAAGGGCATGTCCACCCCCAAAACTAAAATTTAACCCCTTACTGGCCACCTCAAGTAGTTTAAAACAATCCTACCTTACATTCCTGCTCAAAATAGTTCCCCTGCTGTGCCCTCCAAAGTCCAGGAAACTGCTGTGTAGGAGCAGTGTGTGACTCATGCTGTGCCTGAGAATTCCTCAACCTCATCAAGGTTGAGGCATGCTCAGTGCAGCCCTCCCTGCCTCTCAGCCAATCACGGACGCGGCTGCCGGTCCCGCCCCCTGCTTTCAATTCCATGCAAGCAGAGGGCCTGAACACTGCAGCAGGGGAGAGAGGGCAGGTAAGTAAGAATCGGGAACTTTCTAACAATTATATTAATGCGGTTGGGGCGGGGGTGGGGAGCATGCCCTACCACATATCAAAAGTTAAATTTTGGGGTGGACATGCCCTTTAAAGGAATGCATTAAAGGAATAGTTCACTTTATGAGCACACCACCAACATTTTGCCGCACCCTCTTTTAGTGGTAAAGTATACAGAAACTTATTGTTTTTTTGCAGCACGAATAAGGCTCCACTTTGGTAGTGAACTATTCCTTTAATACCCTTTCACACTGACACCCCTTGCACTTTCTGATGACCTCACAGTGCCAGAACTACAGGTAAAAACAATAAACTTGCAGAAACTGGGTATCCTGGACACCTGTAATCCTCCCCCTAAAATCTCCTTTGCCACTTGTTTCAACCCACATTTCGTCAGTGGCATAACTACAGCACCTACTATGGCGGAGGGGGAGAGCAGGGGCTGATGGCCCACCAATCTCCCTACTAATACCACCATCATCAGTTCTTAAACAGCTGATCGCACACACGTATGTAAAGATGCACAGGATCAGCTGTTTTAAACTACTGCTGGTCTGGGAGTGTCAGGGGCCTGGTGCAGGGGCCCCTGCAGTTATGCCCCTGTATTTCGTGATTCTGAATCTTATTGCCAGAGCAATGCAAGTGTACCAGCCACACTATGCACTGTATTCTGATTTGCGACTGGAACGTAGATTTTTACAAAAATAGTTGATTTAAACGTCACTTTTGACCCAGACTGACCCTCTTAAACTCAGAACTAAACCCGCAGGAATTAGGACAGTTGAAATCATTTTCTTGGCATGCATTTTTTTATTTTCCCCTTGCCAATGTATCTATAATTTAACAATTTCCTCTGTTTTATGTGTGAATGGACTGTGGGGAGAAGTATAGAGATAGATATTATTCATTCTCCACTACTAACCATCATCCACTGCAACTGAACTACTTTATTAAAGGGGAACTGTGGTACTCATTGTTTATTTTGCATAGTTTTGAAGATATTTACATTTTTGTAAATATGGCAGCAGCATCACCAGGTCCCCTGCACTTCCTGCTTCTTGCTCTGAAACCATGTCAGTCAATCTGCCCTGTGTCTCCTCCTCCCCTTTGCAGACCCTCTGTTCCCTCCTACTCATGGACTCCATGGTCCCTCCAGTTGCAGACCCATCTTGGCCCATTCTCTTACAGCCCCATGTGGCCCTGTGCATAAGCCCCACCCACCAGC
Source organism: Hymenochirus boettgeri (assembly GCA_019447015.1). Classification (NCBI taxonomy): domain Eukaryota; kingdom Metazoa; phylum Chordata; class Amphibia; order Anura; family Pipidae; genus Hymenochirus; species Hymenochirus boettgeri. The sequence goes on from CM033472.1 coordinate 109,039,669, forward strand.
AGGTGCATTAGCCCCGCCTGCCCGCAGGTGCACAAGCCCCACCTGCCCACGGGTGCATAAGCCCCGCCCACTTGCGGGTGCACAAGCCTCGCCCGCTCGCAGGTGCCTTGGGCCACTCAGAACCCCCCTACAAAAATTCTGCCTGAAAAGGATGTTTTCACATAGTGGGAAAGAAGGGCTGTAGATTCCCTTACCTACTCTGTCAGGACTTCACACAGCAGAGAGGAGGAGGGACTTCCTGTCTCCCTCAAACACTGAGGGAGTCTGAGGCTGTGTCACATGTCAGCCTACCACCCATTAACTTTCTGGTCTTAACTTATGGCTTAGCTCAGTCTTCCTCCACATACTCTGCAGGCCACGTGGGAAGTGTGCACCTATATCCCTCTTGCTCGGCTTGTTTTTTTTCCTCCTTTTCTTTTTCCAGGTAATTTGTTTTCCAGAAAATTACCTTTTGCTCACTTGGATAGGAAAGAGTAGGCAACTAAAATTCAAGATGTGTTTAGGATGTTTTATATTTTATACAAAAATACTACCACCTGACCCACAGCCAATCACCTAAGTTGCTTATACACTAGTAACTTACCTGCAACATTCAACAATGTTCCCCGAACCAGATCTTTCGATCCACTTAGTTCAAGGCCACAAGTATAATTGCACACATTATCACACAATTATCAATTGTGTGTGCGATTCCGGCACGATTTTCGTGCAATTGCGCATGTGATTTGTTAATTTTCGATATGGAAATGCATGTGATTGCACAAACAACCGTGGATCGCATGCATTACCAAATTGCAAATACATGCCTTTGGCATTGTCAAAAAGGTGTGCAGGATTTCCTTCTATTTCTTTGGCTAAATCACAAACAGATGCGCAAAGCGCAATGCACCAAAATCGCAAAATTGCCACGATTTCTATACAATTTAAAAATTGCATGCACAATCGCACAAGTGTGGCCTAGCCTTTAATGACTGTCATTACAGTGTAATTAGTTTTTGACTAGTTTCAGACGAAGATCTTTTGCAGGCATTTTACTGTCATGTCCGTATCCTTACATTTAGGAAAATACTCCATCCAGCAATTTCCTATTGGCAGCTGCTAAGAAACTAATCTGGTTCCGGGAATGTCATGCAAACATCACAGGTTCGTTACTAGTGTATAGGCACCTAAAGGTGACCATATTAGGTCTATTGCACCGGGAGTTGGTGGTAACCACACTCTGAGAATAAGGAAGAAATCTGTACGGAAGAAACACCTTTTGAGGATATAAAAAAGATGAAAGAAAAAAAGAGAACAAAAGCAAATGTGATAAATCATACATATGAATAATTTGGCCGTACAGAACAATTGTTTTGAATAAAGTTTATATCCTGCTGACTTAAATCAAATCCTGTTGCTCAGTTTATTTGATTAGCTGCTCCGTTCAAACAATTTAATTTAAGTTGCAACAGCTTCAATTGTTAAAGGGGTAGTACAATATTTTTTACAATCTGACTTTTAAATAAATCTATGCAATAAAATTCCAAGAATGTAATGCTGTCCACACCAATATTTTGGCCCAGCTGATCTGGCATTCATAGACCATAGGATTGCCTGTAACTTAATCTGTGGGCCCATTTGAGCTTGCATTAGAATGCGAGATTGCAGTGACTTGTGATCCTGTGCAGTACCGCGCATGATTTAGTGCACGTGTGCTGCGCTTCTGCTATTGAGCCCTATTGGAGCACATGCAATACGCACCAAAAATGGTGGTTGCATGCTCTACAATAGCACATGGAAGAGCATTACATGTAGTTGGGCTGTTCCCAAAGGATTCTACATGCCCTCACTTTCACAATTAAATCTGAAACACTCTAGTAGGGTCTAGCCTTTACTGAAACTTCTGATCCCTGGGACCAACTGATTTTGCTTACAAATTGGTTGTTAGTGATTGCAGATGATATTACCACTTCAACTACCAAAATATGGGTCCTAACAATCAATAAATATTGGATGCAGGGGACCAGCCCTTATTGCTTCTAGTAATTGCAGTTTTCCTCATTTAGCTCTCCTTTAATACAACTGTTAATGCAACAATAAATAATAAGCTAGGCTACTGGCATTAGTGGTACAGAAGTGACAAAGATGGTTGGTTTGTAGTTTCTGTAAGCCTTCTAGGTGTGTGATATCCCATACTAGGTTGAGGGGGTCCTGCAGATTACATTGAGTTCTCATTCCTAATTTAACAGAGACTGCTGTTGCCCTGCAGGCACTGAACACATTTATAACCTCTGCTGTTACTTAAAACAATCATGCCAAGTAGTCATGAGTCCCAGAAATGATATCGGGGAGGAACTGCGGGGTTTCAAAAACGTGCAGATCCAGCAGAATTGTGGGATTTTTAATGAGATGCAGTGCCGAAAATTCAATTCCGTTTCAAAATTCAATGTCTAAAATGTTAAAATCATAATTTGATGGGAGGCCCAGTGATTCCTAGTTACGCCACTGGTCTGGGGTCTCGGGTATGTGACAAAAAAGCAAAATATGGGCCAGTGTTGACCAGGGAAAACCCAAACAAGCTCTTTTTTTATTCATTTAAAAGGAAATAAAGGAGGGAAAAAGTTAATTGACCATTTTTGCCTTTGTCATTAATCTGCAGCAATTTTCTTTTAATGTACAGCGCTGCATATCCAATTGGCGCTTTATAAATAAAATTATACATACATACAATCAGTTGTAATTAAATATTTTGTAACTATTGTAGGTATCATCTGATTGATTGCTGCAAATGAATAGTATAATTAGAAAATGAAAAATGTTTAATTATAAATTTTTAATTTGGCATGAAAGGCTCTATTATTACTGTGAGTGCGTGTGAGTTTGCTGCAAGTTCTAAATCCTGCGCCTGTGACTCAGGCAATCAAAACAGGAAATCAGAATTGATTAGGTCTGCTCACAGCAGATGCAATCAAGACGTGTTGATTGTGCCTGTGACATATTTCATTAAAGTTTGTGCACTGAACACAACCCATGAAAGGGCTATAACCACTTGGAAGCTTGACCTGGCTTCCCAATAAATACATACAATACAAGGATCGTGGAAGCACTCCAATTAGGCTAATGTACAACTATATTTAGCGGAAGTGCTACTGATCTGGTCAAACATTTATACAAACATAGAAAAGATAATCAATGCACATTCCTAGGCCCCATACAATATCATATTATCTGCACACTGGCATACTTTATAAACAAAGGGGTTTTAGTATACATTACTGTGATCACATGAATGAAAAGCCTTCCAACCACGTCAAGGTAACCCCAGTCTGGAATGTCCTAACTTCTAACCTTTTTACTTCAATTGCAATTAGCAAACTTTTGCATTTCTCATAGTTGTGCACTGGATCCATATAACAGGCTCTCACTTCCCCCCCAGCCCTTTGGCTTTTTAAAAATGAGGGAAGAGGCCGTCCATCCAGTGCTTTATATTAAAGGCATAGGACCTCCCATAAAAGGGGCGTGTTGGGGGTGCTATAAACACATGGAAGCTTTACCTAGCTTCCCAATAAATACATACAATATATGTTTATATATTTAAATCAAAACAAGACACAAAAGGGACCCAGTAAAGCTTTATTAAAATACAGCAAAGTGGTTATTAATAAACTGTATGCTTTAAAATTACTAAATTTATGTAATAGTCTATTAACTTTTCTTATTAATTGTAGGTAAAGACATCTTGGATATTAAATAAAACCTTTATTGGCTAACTAAAATGATTGAAAATACAAGCTTTTGAAGCCCTTAGGCTTCTTCACCAAGCATGATACTATCTGTAAGTGCTTTGAAAGCTTGCATTTTCAATCATTTTATTTAGCCAATAAAAGGTTTTATTTTATATCCAAGATGTGTTTCATTGATGGCTAACGCAGTACAATTCTCTCATACTTAATTGTACAGGGTATATTAGTCTGCCACTAGATGGCAGAACTTCTATACTGTAATTTAAAGGAGAACTGTACTTACTACCACCACCCCTTCTGATTTTCCCACATTTAAGCTGTGTACACAACATGCAAATAGTTCAGTGTGTCAGTCGACAAGGGTGAAAAAATTGCATTGGTTTGTGGTGGCCAACAACAACCGAATCGGACGAACAGGCAGTCAGACGGATCAGAAAACCACAGGCGAACGTGATGTCCTTTATGGACCCCACACTATGTTGCGGCAAACTGTAGGCCAAGGCAATTGACAGTCCTTCATCCTTAAAAGGGGGGCTGTGGGAGCACTCCTGTGGCAAAATTGCTTTATAACAAATAGTGGCACTGATCTGACCAAAACATTAGAACAAACAAGAAAAGAGGTGATCAATGCACATTCCTGGGCCCCATATATCATAATATCTATGCTAGTGCAAACAGTAAAAACATGGGGGTTTTTAGTTACAATTTTATGCATAAAAGTGAAAAGCCTTCCAACCACGTCAAGGTAACCCCAGTATGGAAGGTCCTAACAGTTTACCTTGGGTCATTTTTCTGGGCTGACACTCCCTGCTTGGTTGCATTTTCTTGGGAAGGTGTCTCCCTGACCTTGCATCGGATTAGTATTACAGGCTATCACTTCCCCCCCGCCTACTGGCTTTTAACAAGGAGGGAAGAGGCCTTTCATCCAATGCTTAGCATTCAAGGCATAAGACCTCCAATTAAAGCATTGGATAAAAGGCCTCTTCTAAAAGCCAGTAGGCGGGGGGGAAGTGATAGCCTGTAATACTAATCCAATGCAAGGTCAGGGAGACAACCTTCCCAAGAAAATGCAACCAAGCAGGGAGTGTCAGCCCAGAAAAATGACCCAAGGTAAACTGTTAGGACCTTCCATACTGGGGTTACCTTGACGTGGTTGGAAGGCTTTTCACTTTTATGCATAAAATTGTAACTAAAACCCCCATGTTTTTACTGTTTGCACTAGCATAGATATTTTGATATATGGGGCACAGAACGAGCCATATTTGAGAACGAGCAGTATCGCAATTTAGCAATACTGAGCATTATCGTAATGTACAACAGCAGCCGTAAATGTAGAATACCATGCGGTAGCAAACTATCGCAATTGTATTCTGTGGAGATCGTAAATATACAATCGCTTTATCGTAGATTTACGATCGTTATGGATAATTTACAATAGAGATCGTAAATAAACGAACATTCAAATGATTGGAAAGTAATGATCGTCAAACCGATCGTTAAAGGCATGGTATCGCTAAAAAATTGATTCCGCGCCTTTATGAATATGGCCCAGAGGTTTCCATGCATTCCTCCATCGTTAAGACGATTTGGCGATCAATCCAAAATCAAATTAATGTCAGGGGCAGCTGTGGATATACCTGCAGACACTCTTGCAGCTTAACAGGCACAACTACCCGATTTTGTTTTAAACAAATATATAAATTACAAAAAATAATTAACATTCTGTTAACTATAACTATTAAAGGGCAATTATACTAGGTTTTACCTCCCGTCCCACATTTATAGTACCCAGGGTGAGGACCTAAACCCTCACCCGTGTTTGTAATATTTACTAAAAGACCCAAATCAAGTCCTGGGGTCACTGCCCCTTCTTTCAGTCGGGAACTGTTCCCAGACTTGCCATTGAAGAAATTCCAGGCTGGAAAGGAGGCAGTAGCACTGATACAAACCCAGGGGTTAGGAGCTAGCAGTTTAAAGCTGGGTACACACTTTAACGATAGAGACAAAACGCGTAGTTCCCTTACTTTATATAGGGAGAACGACGCTCTGGGACTGTATGTAGGGTAAATAATGTCCTCACCCTGGGTACTAGTAAAAAATAGGTTATAACTGCCCTTTTGGCTGGAAATACACATTGCAGATTTGTACTAGATGAGATCACAGATACTGAACAGAGATGCTGCTGCAGGTGGAATCTGTTGGTTATCTCTGCTGTATTAGGGGATGTTTTGGGAGTGTTTTGATTGGGGTTTTGTATCTGTCTTTATGTACCGTATGTTCATTTTGTTTACACCTTTACAATTTGTGTTATTTTATAATGCTGTATATACTACAGTGCTGTAAATTAAGTCTAATTTAAAGATCTATGTAACAATCAATATTACAATGTAACAATCTATATAATAATATATGTAAAAATCTATATTACAATCTAACAATCTATGGAATAATCTACATAACAATGTATGTAACAATCTATATTACAATGTAACAATCTATGGAATACTCTATATGTCAATGTAACAAATGGAACAATCTATATAACACAAAATATATCTGCACAAATTATATCAAATGCTTTAAATATGGAAATATCTGATACACAAGTTAGTAACCTGCTCGCTTTATACTTTTTCTTTATTTAGCTTCATAAGAGTGTGTGTTAAATAACCACACACATGGCCAGCATCCAGCCTGCTCAATAAATCTTTCATCTCATGGAACTCCTTGTGTGGTTGCTGTTAGGGTAAGAGTGGAACTAGGGTTACTAACTAAAGTGCAAAGATCTCCATGCCTGCAGAACCATTCTTCATTGGGAAAATGGGTAATGTTGATTTGTAATTATGTGGAAGTTTTCTGTTTGGAGAATCCTTTAGAATAAAATATAAACTGTTGGACTGACTACACCCTATGTACAAACTACTATTAAACAGATTTGGTTTGCATAGATAGGAAAGTCTGCAGGGTATTGAAATGCAGAGCTGTGAATGACTCTTCTTTAAGTCACACCCTATTGCATACAGTAACAGTTGCCATTGTTGCTTCCCAAGAGGTTCAGCAGAAGCTGAGCACATTCATTTGCAATAAATATCAGCCCAATATGGAATGGAATTATTTAATTGATAATAATGTAATTGAATGACTGAATGAATAATGTAATTACTTTTCTAATATTTAATAAAGGGGAACGGGTTTTATGTAAGAACTGGATGTAATAAAAAAGGGTTGGTATCATCAGAAAAATGCCTACAGGGGATACTTATACAGGGTCCACCCGGGGAAATCGGCCAGGAACTGGTAACAATGATAAGACAACTATAAAAATGAATGGATAAAATTTTATTTGGTTCAATCATGAATAAATAAATTCTATATGTTAATAGTTAATGTAATTCACAAGCAGAATGCTTATACTTAAAAACTCACTAGCTGGCCAACTTACAAATGCATTGAATATTATAATACACTATATAGAATCATATTTAAAAAATGATTGGATCACGATTCATATATAAATTAGCATAATTCATTAATATGTATGTATGTATTTTATTTCTTATATAGTGCTACATATTCCGCAGTGCTTTCAGAAGCGCTTCCATAATAAGGGACCCCACTGGGTCAGTTTTGACATAGTAAGTTATTCAATAGTGATAGCCTAAAATATACCAGTATAGTAAGTAAAAAGTTTGGAGATTGCAATCAATATTCCATGGACAGATTATTAGATTGTATGGCCTCAGCTACAGCTACAAATTATTGTTTTTACAGAAATCTATGGCAGGATTGCAAAACCTGAGCCATGCTCGGGTCCACACAAGTTGCCCCCCATGCAGTGACAAGGCCGTGGGAGTAGCCAAAAGCCCAAAGATCCGACCCGGAACACCCAAACTCCACCCGGAATGTCCAAGCCTCACCCATCCGGGAAGTGTTCACGAAGCAGAACTTTATCACTTCTATTCTCAGCATTTAAATACAACAATGGTGTCCTTGGCAACCCCAATCTCTTGTAAAGTACACAGGGTGAGGACCTTAACCACTAGGTCCTCACCCCTGGGATTAGTTTCTAAGTCCTGTACTTACCTATAGAAGTTCCTATGCACAACGTGGCTTCCTATTGGTCAGCTCGTGGCATTGGAAGGAAGAAATGAAGAACAGCGTGCCAGCAATCAGAAGTTCTAGATGTACTAAAGTCCAGGACTTAGAAGCTGAACCCAGGAGCAGTGCAGGATTATCCATAAGGTAACCCTAGGCACCTGCCTAGGGCCCAGCAAACTTCTGGGGGGGCAGCTTCAGAAGCAGTAACAAAATGACAGTGTATACAATATATGTAACAAAATAGGGGGCCCTAAATGATGGCACTGCCTAGGGCCCCATATCTGACCAGGAGTAATGGCCTAGTGGTTTAGATCCTCACTTTTAAAGGTCCGTACAAAAGGATCAAATCTGAGGTGAGTATAGTTGTCCTTTAAAAGTAAGGAAAGCTGTCTCTGAAAGAAAACGTATAATTTTCTAAATGTGTTGATTTAAGAAGTTATGTTGCAACAGTGAATCTAACTCCTGGCTTTATGCCCAGATCACATAATTTATCTGGTCACGAAATTTCATTTTCTTCTTCCTTCTTGCAGCAGAACTGCACCAGCCAGCAATCTAGCAGAGATTACAGCATATGGCAGAGACTGTAAAAAAAAAAAAAAAAAGCAAACAGTAGAGTGGAATATGAGAAAGGTGACTAGCATTGAATAACTGAGAAAATGTGTGTCATTTTCATATGCTTACGGTTGGGGGACCTTTAAAAATTAGGTGTGGCATGTGGGGCACACCATAATCATAAAAATGTCCCTAGAATTAATTTTTAAATTTTATCATCCCTGCGCAGGTCTAATTTTCCAAATCCCACACTCGACCAACAAAAAGTGCTACCCGCACCTGCTTTGTTAGAGGGTTTCATACCTGTGCCCGACCTGACCTATAAGTTTTCCAACCCGCAACCCGACCAGAGTTGTGTAGGGAGGTTTAAATTTAAAAAAAGCCTGAAAGTTAAAATAAACACATTTTATTCATAACCAAAAAAGGTTTATCTACAATTATGTACACTAGAGAAAAGGAGCTTGTGTAGGGATATGATCACTGTGTATAAATACATTAACGGCCATACAATAAACTACCTGGGACATTGTTCACCAATAGAACATGTCAGAGGACACAAGGACACCCCTTAAGACTGTAAGAAAAGAAGTTTAGTCTTCAAGTTAGGAAAGGGTTTTTCACTGAGAACGGTAAAACTATGAAACTGTGTTCCAGTGGACATTGTGATGGCAGGTTTATTGAGAAGTTTAAAGGGCAAGTCCAGCCCTAAAATGAAAACTTACATACAGGTAAATCACCCCCCAAAACCCTGAACAGCAATAGTTTGAAATCTGAAATATATAAATCTAACCTGAAATCCTGCACAATGTCCTGTTTCCCGTTTCTGCTTCCAGGTTCTTCCAGTTAGCAACTGTCAGTTATGGATTTGACAGTTGACATCACAGCCAATGACTGAATGTTAATCCCCTATCTGCTTCTTCTGAGCATGCCCAGGCTCAGTACCTGCTCAGTACAGGTTTCTAAATTGCTCAGTTTCCATGAGGCACCCAGAAGCATAGCAGGCATATAGTAATGAATTCATAGGACAAAGTATGATATATCAACATATTTTAAAGAGGCCGTTCTTTCTAAAAGATGTTTTTATGAGGGTGGAGTTGTCCTTTAAAAAAAAAGGCTGGCTGAGTTTCGAAAAACAAGTAATGTTGCAAGTTACTGGTATTGATATATAAAGTAGAGTTGATCCAGGGATATTTCCGATTGCCACTTGGAGTCAGGAAGGAATTTTTTCCCCAATCATAATCCTAGTAGGTTTTTTCCCCCTTCCTATGGATCAACAGTTAGGCAGGGAATGTGGGTATTGCCGATTAGGTTGGACTGGATGGACGTATGTCTTTATTAAACCTCAAATACTATGCTATAGTATATATATATTATAAGTAGGGTTGGGTGTGATAAAACCACAAATACACATCAGAACTTCTGCATATACCCCACAGGATCTTTGCTTCAATTGTCAGAAAAAAACTACTCTCTGCGTCCTATCCATCAACCAATTTTCCATCCATGTACAAATGTACCCCTACAGACCAACAGACCTTAGCTTATACATAAGTCATCTATGGGGGACTGTATCAAAAGCCTTTGCAAAATCCAAGTATACTACATCTACTGCTATGCCAGAGTCTAAATTACAACTCACTTTCTTGTAAACGTCACGCAAGTTAGTTGACTATTCCTCCTGAATCCATGTAGATAACTACTTAGTTCAGTCCTTGAAACATACTCTAGAAAATGTACACTTATTAACCTTTCAAGTATCTTTCCCACCACTGAAGATTAACTTACAGGTCTGTAATTACCCAGCTGTGAACGACTACCCTTTTTGAATATTGGAATTACATCAGCTTTTTTCCAATCCAGAGGCTGGCTTTCGGACATGAGGGAACCTGCAAAGATAAGAAACAATGGCCTGGACAAAACTGAACTTAACTCCCTAAGGACCCAATGATGATGTATTTTATCCAGGAGCTTTATCAATATCAACCAGGGGCATCTCTAGGGTCTGAGAAGATCTGGAGCACTTCTGGGCACTCAGCATGCAATGCACAGCTCAACGAAAACCTTTTAGGCCAAGGCCCCTTCCCCTGGCCCAATTAAGCCACACCCATTCGGTTGTTAATAGAAATAGGCAGATGGCCATAGAGACAAACATAGACAAACCAAGAAATAGATACACAGCCAGAAAGTGAAAAATAAATAGATAGAGATAAGGGGTAGACAGAGATACACAAATTTATGATACAGAGGCACAGTATTCCATTATACTGGTAGCAAACTGACAATATCAGCATATTCTGGTAGCAAAATGGCATTTTCACTATATACTGGTACCAAACTTGCATTTTCATCACATTTTTATTTTAGCACATTGGAAATGTCATTATATACTGGTAGCACACTATAATTTTCAGTATATGTTGTTAGCAAACTGGCATTTTTATTATCTAAGGATAACACGCTGGCCATTTCCCTATATACTGGTAGCACACTGGAAATTCCATCATATACTGCTAGCAAACTGGCAATTCTTTTATATACTGGTAGCAAACTGGCAATTCTTTTATATACTGGTAGCAAAGGAGAATTTCATCATAAACTGGTAGCAATGTGGGAATTTCATTAAATACTGGTAGCAAACTGGGAATTTCCTCACATACTAGTAGCAAACTGGCAATTTCATCATATACTGGTAGCAAACTGGGAATTTCATCATATACTGGTATCAAACTGGGAATCTTATCAAATACTGGTAAAAAAACGGGGATTACATTAAATACTGGGTATTTCATTATATACTGGTAGCAAACTAGGAATTCCATTATATACTGGTAGCAACCTGGGAATTTCATTTTATACTGGTAGCAAACTAGGAATTTCATTAAATACTGGAAGCATCCTCGAAATATCATTAAATACAGGTAGCAAACAGGGAATTTAATTATATACTGGTAGCAACCTGGGAATTTCATTATATACAGGTAGTAACTTGGGAATTTTATTATATACTGGTAGCAGCCTGGGAATTCCATTATATACTGGTAGCAAACAACAAATTTCATTAAATACTGGTAACAACCTGTGACTTTCATAAAATACTGGTTGTAAACTGGAAATTTCATTAAATACTGGTAGCCAACTAGGAATTTTATTAAATATTGGTAGCAAACTGGGAATTATATTAAATACAGGTAGCAAACTTGGAATTTAAATACTGGTAGCAAACTGGGAATTTCATTATATACTGGTAGCAACCTGGGAATTTCATTAAATACTGGTAGCAAACCGGGAATTTCATTAAATACTGGTAGCAATATGGGAATTGCATTATATATGGGTAGCAACCTGGGAATTTCTTTATATACTGGTATCAAACTGGGAATTTCATTATATACTGGTAGCAACCTGGGAATTTTATTATATACTGGTAGCAAACTAGGAATTTCATTAAATACAGAAGCAACCTGGAAATTTAATTAAATACCGGTAGCAATTTGGGGATTTTATTATATACTGGTAGCAGCCTGGGAATTCCATTACGGTATATACTGGTAGCAAACTAAATACTAGTAGGAAACTGGGAATTTTACAAAATAGTGTGGTAGGCTATTACCAACCCAATGTGCAGGGCAATTCACTGGGAATTTCATTATATACTGGTATCAAACTGGGAGCAACCTGGGAATTTTATTATATACTGGTAGCAAACTAGGAATTTCATTAAATACGGAAGCAACCAGGGAATTTTTATTAAATACCGGTAGCAAACACAGTATTTCGTTATATACTGGTAACAACCTGGGAATTAAATTATATAATGGTAGCAAACTGGGAATTCTATAATATACTGGTAGAAAACTGGGAATTTCATTATATATTGGTAGCAACCTGGAAATGTAATTATATACTGGTAACAACCTGAGAAAATTTATTAAATACTGGTATCAAATTGGGAATTTCATTAAATACTGGTGGCAACCTGAGAATTTCATTAAATACTGGTAGCAAACTGGGAATTTTAATAAATACTGGTAGCAAACTAGGAATTTCATTTAATACTGGTAGCAAACTGGGAGTTTTATTAAATACAGGTAGTAAACTTTGAATTTCTTTATATACTGGAAGCAACCTGGAAATGTAATTATATACTGGTAGCAAACTGGGAATTTTATTAAATATTGGTATCAAACTGGGAAGTGCATTATATACTGGTATCAAACTGGGAATTTCATTATACTGTTAGCAAACTGCGAATTTAATGGAGTACTAGTAGCAACCTGGGAATTTCATTAAACTCTGGTAGCAAACTGGGAATTTCATTAAATACTGGAATTAAACTGTTAATTCCATTATATACTGGCAGCAACCTGGGACTTTTATTATATACTGGTATCAAACTGGGAATTTTATTAAATACTAGTAGCAAACTGGGAATTGTACAACACACTGTGGTAGGCTATTACTTACCCCATGTGAATTTCACTATATTCTGGTATTAAACTGGGAATTTTATTATATACTGGTATCAAACTGGGAATTCCATTATATACTGGTAAAAATGGGGGAATTTTATTATATACAGGTAGCAACCTGGGAATTTCATTATATACAGGTAGCAACCTGGGAATTTCATTATATACTGGTAGCAACCTAGGAATTTCATTACATACTGGTATCAAATTAGGAATTTTATTAAATCCTGGAAGCAACCTGAGAATTTCATTAAATACTGGTAGCAAACTGGGAATTTCATTATATACTGGTAGCAACCTTGGAATTCATCTCATAAAAGGCAGGTACTGATATAAAGACAAAGTTTGAGAATTACGTCTCCTAAGAAGGTATAAAGTTACTAAGGTAAAAAAGGTTACAAGTTAGGACCCAGCAGAATAAAGCAAACCGTGAAGTGGTTGCTGGGCTTAAAATAATTTGGCTAAGTGATTGAACTAATTGCTTTAATTTATCCAGAGAAAAGGGCAGACTTTTTAAGCTGCAATATAATGGTAAAGTAAAATATAAGCAAGTTGCATCTATTGAGTACTAGGAATTTTATTAAATACTGAAAGCAACCTGGGAATTTCGTTAAATACCGGAAGCAAACTGGGATTTTCATTAAAGGGCATGTCCACCCCCAAAACTATAATTACCACCACCACTGGCCCTGCTCTGTAGTAAATAAAAATCCTTACCTCACATCCCAGCTCCAAATGGTTCTCCTGTAATTTCCCCCCAAATTCCCAAAATCTGGTCACCAGGAGGATAGCAGAGTCCATATAGGACTCTGCCTCCTGTCTCCCCTACGGCAGAAGTTTGGCATGTGCACTGCAGCCATTCTCCCCCTCCCTCTTCCATCCGTTTTGGACTCCTACTCCCTAGCTCACAATCCATGTTATATAGTGTAGGGCTTAGTCCCTCAGCCCCAACCGCTATATTTTTAATATAAGAAACTTCCCCGATCTTTACTTACCTTCCCTCTTTCCTCCGCCGTTCAGATCTGCCGGCAGCCGCATCTGTGATTGGCAACCTTTCAGCCAATCACAGACACGGCTGAAGGTCCCGCCCCTCTGCTTGCATTTTCGCGCAAGCAGAGGGCCGGGCAGTGCGGCGGAGGAAAGAGGGAAGGTAAGTAATGTTTGGGGAAGTTTCTTACATTAAAAATATAGCGGTTGGGGCTGGGGGACTAAGCCCTACACTATATAAAAAATTAAAAAGAAGGGTGGACATACCCTTTAAATACTGGTAGCAAACTAGGAATTTCACAACACTGTGGTAGGCTATTACTTACCCTATGTGCAGGGCAATATACTCACTGTAACAGGACAGTGAGAGACAGCATTTGGTAATGTGCACTCACTAGGAGACATTATGAGTATAATAATACCTATAAGAGGAAGTGGCAGAGAATGCAATCGCAGGTAAATTTCTTCTGTTCACTCTTGGCTCTTGTTGGTTTAATTGAAGAATGGGAGGTAAGAGATATCTCCTTTACCTCCTATTCTTCAATAAAACTGAGAACTAAAAAAATATTTTTCCAGTGGAGATACCCTTTAAAATAAAATATTTTGAGGTTTGCCATAAGCTCAGCTCTATTTTGCCACCAGCATAATATAGGTAAAGTAAATGCCGATGCCCAGAGTCACTGTTTGCATTTCAGTTTGGCAGAGATGTTTTATTGTGACCCTATGATCAGTCCCCTGGACCGTCCCCCTTGCAACGAGGCCATAGGCAGGTGCCTATGTTGCCTTGCCCATAATCCAGCTCTGATTTTCTGATGACTTCAAAGTACCAAAACTGCAGGTAACTATGTGCTAGTAGAAAGGGGGGACTCTGGGCACCTGTTACCCTCCCCTAAAACACCCTTGAGATGGTGACACTTCAACAACTAGTAAGATGTGAGGAAGCATGAGGTTGGTCCAGATACCATAAATATTGTAATGTAAGTCAATGCATACATTTTGGCCCCCGGACATCTGGCCACATCTGAGTAAAAACCAAAGTAGAAAGAAAAGACAGTACACATTACCTTTGCAGGTAAAAGGAGGCCCTTGGCCAATTTAATAGGAACACCACAGTATAATGCTTCTGAGGAAAACCTCCACCCTTCGACAGAACTTCATAGTTTCAAAAGAACTAATTTGATTTTTTCTTTTAAATAAAACACAGAAACTCATATTAATGCTGAGGCTTTTTTTTTTTTTTGATCAATAAAAAGGTAAACCTTTTACTTACACAAAACAGTAACAGTGTTATTCAATAAAAGTTATTTTTGTTAAAAAAGGTGCTAATTTTGCCCCAACCAATCAGATGTTAGCTTTCAAATAACATATGATTGGTTGTGGAAAAATTAGCACCATTTGTAACAATAAGAACTTTTATTGAATCTCCCTGAAAATGTTTGTTTTTTTTAATACCTATCTGTTTGACTATTATAGTTTATAATAGTCAAATTGTGGGCCTTTTCTTTCTATTTTGGGGTTTCAAATTCTATTTGCAGTCTTATTTTGCCTATAATACTCTTAATAATCCACATTACCTTTGTCTTTGGTCATGATTAGACTAAATTTACCGCCTCTTCTGATGGAATGTTATGTTGCAGCTGACAAATTACTACCCCATACTAGCCCCACTATAGAGTTTAAAAAAATCCTTGCCTTACAATCCTGCTCATTATGGTTCTGCAATCCATGTCCAAAGTCCAGGAAAGTGAAGAGTAGTGGCTGTCTTCCTGTCCAAACGTTGCTGCCTTCTGTCTCTCCTCCGGGAGGGATGGTGACATGCATATTGTAGAGCAAACCCTCCCACCCCCAACCGCTAAGTTAAAAAATCTTTGTCAAACTGTATTTACAGCTCCTACCATTGCTGGTAGCTGCGGCTGTGATTGGCTGCCTCTCAGGAATGTTTCTTTGGAGGGTGGAGATGCCCTTTAAACAATGACAGTTTTTGAGCATAGTGTGGCTTTACCTAGTATTTCCAGTCACATTTTTAGGCAAAGCTAAGTGCTCAATTTATTTTTACATACTGTAAAATGATCCCCCTCCAGTACAAAGCTATTATGACAGATTTCTAGTTCTGCTGCTGATTTATGATTAAAAAGGACAGGCAGCAGCTCTTCAAAAGTGGATATCTTTATTAAAATGCCAAAATCGTCTTGCAGTGTAAATCATTTCTGATATATTTTGGGCACAAAAAGATTCCAGTTTTGGAAAAGGAGCAGCTTACGTTTTTTTCTTATATTGATTCGGGAATTAGAGTCCATCTATGGCCTAAATTAGGATTAAAAGACCAATACCACGCACCACATAAAGCAGCTCCTCGTTTTCCTTATATAAACCATGACTCCAAAGACTTAACATTTCAAACACTTTGCCATTAAATGCAAACAATACTTTACACTGTTAAATAAATACCAGGTTTATACTTCTGCTTTAGTAATAAAAGGCTTCAAATATTCTTTAAAAATCTACATTATAGAAATAAATAAATATATAAAAATGTTCAGAACCATTTTCTTTCATAGGAGGTCACCATCTAAAATCATACTGTTTCCTTGGCAGCACAAAATCCATTGTCATGTCCTTTTGCTCTTCCTCTGTATCTATAAGTTGGTACCCAAGAAGGTTCATTGCAGCCTTACACACACTCTGAATCTCCTGGATTTTTTTAAAGGACAGAACACTCCTCCAAGCCTGTGATACATTTGCAGCATCCCGTGATGTGGTTTTAAAGGCGTCTCTTTTGCTGCCAGAACTTTTTCCATGTGTTATATTATAGATCCAGCTCTTGAGCTTGGTAGTCAGTTTCAGATTAGCAAATTCGTACATCTGCGTTATTTCTCGTAGAGGATCTTTTACTACGTCCTCATAACGCACCAACATGTAGCGATCTTTAAGAAAGCTTGGAGTTTTATCAATGGCTGTTTCATACATTTGGACATGGCTTCGACAGATTTCACGCATAACATCAAATCTTACGTCATCTACTTTAGTGCCATTGGTATTAAGGACAATGCCATTGTCACGAGTCAGAGCTTTCATTGATTGCTCTCTGGACTTTACAACCGCTCGTGGATCACGTACCAAGTGAAGGATTTTAAGGTTTAAGGAAGGATCAGTGAGAAGTGGGTAAAGCACCTTTATATCGAAGAAGCGCACTTCTTTTAAAACAACATGACTATAAGTGTTGCATGACTCTTCAACTTTACTAAAGGGATTTTTTCCACAAACTGTTTTACAAGAAGTTTCATTTGCTATATCATCACGAGCAAAGTAACTACAAGCAGGATACGTACACAGGGCTCTGCTAACAGCCCACTGAAACAGAGCTGAAACATTCCTTCTTTCTGGAAGGTAAGCATCAAAAACAGACATGTCACACAAAAAGACTGATCGAATCAAATCTCTTACTGCCATGTGTAAAACTTTGGCACTGTTCTGAAACATGGCCACCCATACATGCCAAGCCGGTTCCATTAAGTAGAAGACATCTGGGTGCTGGCTAAAGATTTGACCAATAAAGGAGGATCCTGATCTCCAAGAGGAAATAATAAGAAGATGGACTTTCTCTGGTTTTGTATCTGTATATGGCAGAACAGTGTGCTTAGAATAAATTAAGAGTAAGAATATTGTTTGGAAAACAAAAAATCCAGCGACTACTACATTGATCACCCGTAATCTGGCCATGGCTTTTATTTTTCTGGAAAAAACAAAGTAGATTATTAAAATTTATAAATGAAAATTTCTGGGTTAAATAGAAAAAAAAAGTTTTCAGCCAAATAACAGTAAATTGTGCTTTTATCAGCAGGCATGTTAAAACAGTCTGGCGTTGTTTATCAACCTTTTGGGCAAACTGACAAACAATGACCCAACAAACACACGCGAGATTATTGGCCTAAACGTCCCGCGTGTGAGAGATTGCACAGCCCTTTTTTGCATCTTTAGTACATAAACACAATTTAAGTGGAAAGCTGGATCAACAGCAGCCCACCACTACCACTTCACAGTTATTAGATTCCAAAAACAATAGGCACTTATGGGAATATATTTTTGACCTACAGGTTGAAATATTGCCTTGTTGGTACCTAGCTATGCCACTAACTGGATATTTTTTATACTATTTTCTGCAGATTGCTGGAATTAATACTTACAAAAACACACAAAGCATCCTGTTTGGCAATAACAATAATGCTGAATTCCAAATAGAGATCACGCCTTTTCCCATTCTCGTGTTTAATGTAAACTTTGATTAAAGTTTGTTTTCTGTATGTGCCACATGATTACTTATCAGTTCTGTTTATCAGAAACGGTAGTATTGGTTATTATCAAAATGCTTACAACACAACTCACCAATGCAGAAGGATAAGGATCAAAAGAAAACAAACATTAAAGGATGTGTGAGGTCACATTTGCTTTACATAGCAATGAGCTGAAATGACCGACAAGTTAATGAAATATCCTGGTATATATGACATAATAATATTTTATTAAATTTAAGGATATTAGAAGTCACCGATGCATAATGTCCGAATCTTACTGTTTTATATACTTTTATTTTTATGTATAAGGCTGTAAAGTAAAAATTTCAATAAGAAATGTGCAATTTCTAAAAAGTGCAGCTGATGATGCTCTGTCCCAGCAATGGACATGCTCAAACCTGAAACTTGAAATGTGGGGGTAGACCAGTAGTGCTGTTGATGTCACAGCTAACAGTGCCAGCAGGAAAAAACACACTTAGGGCTAGGCCACACTGCTGCGCTTTTTTTGCGTTTGCGCTTGCGTTTCTTTCATATCAATGAAAACGCGTCAAAGCACCAAAAACTTGTTTTTTCGGGTGCGTTGCGATTTGCGTTCCGCATTTTAAATCACAATCGCATGCGTTTTTCAATACTTAATGGAAAAAACGCATGCGCAAACGCAACGAAATCGCACGTGATTCCGTGTGCAATTGCGTTAGCATTGCAGTGTGGCCGTGCCCTTAATGCTGCTGTAACTTTGGATTTAAAGGTTAAAGCATGATCCTGGAGTTTTTTTAAAGGTAGAAGTATGCTCTTTTAAATACTGTAAAGGCCACTTGTATGGAGACCGCAGTTACCCTTTAAAGGGCATCTATAGTGGGGAAAACCATATCAGGCTCATTTAGCCAGACTCGCTATTGCTCAGGGTAAATGCTACTTTCGCAATTCAATATCCCATTTGCGAATTTTAACGCCAGTTATTGTTAAAATTCTGCACTAAAACTAGTGCAAACTCGATATTGAAGTTTTGAATTGATTTTTGTGTAACCTGCGCATCCAACACTAATATGGAGTATCCATATATTTGCCCAGCGAGTCTGGGTAAATGAGCCAACACATGTTCTAGAATTCCCCCCAACCCCATAGTACCTTTATTTTCTTCAGTTTCCTTCTCTGTCCTGAGATATACAATTTAAAAGAAGTCAAGATTTCAATACACCACTCCTGCTTGAGCTATCAATCAAATCCCCTAACAGCATGCCGGTGTAGTGTGTAGGCTTACGCAAGTTTTACAGCAAGTCTCCCAATGACTCCTTTCTGCTCACTAAAATGCTTGGCAAATACTGTGTTAAAAACAGAAGTAAAGGGAAGGAGAAAGACATAGAAAGAGCAGGATTATGCCCCCCTCCTCCCAAGCTTTCACCAATTTATTGCTTGTCAGGCTGCAGGACTCGGGACTCTCCTAACTCACTTCCCTCCCACACCTTATGTAGCAAGTATCTCCAGAACAACCGAGACACTTCCTCTCTACAGTTTTTGTTTTTGTTTACAAAGGTTATAGTATAGTGTAGGAGGATTAACCCTTTCACTGCCAGAAGAATTTCATTTTTTTTTTGCGTTAACTGCCAGAAGAATTTTCAGGATTTTGCCCTTAATCGCTTTAGACTAATTTTACAGTAGGAAACCTTGCAGTAAATCAGGAATATTATACATTGTTTTTTCAGCACAAAGTGTACTTTAACATGGTAACAAAATTTTGTAACTTTTCTGGAAATTTTACTGGAATTATGGGTAAAATATGTAAAAAAAAATGAAAAATTTGCAAATTTTCATGGAGTTTTCCCATTTTTACTTATAGTTATCTTAAGGTTACACACAAAACTCTTACTGTTTCTAAAAGCTCTGATACTCCCGAGTACAACGATACCAGATATATGTAGGTACCCGACTTTTCCTGTACAGGAGACCCCCCCCCAAACTAAAACTGCACCTTCAAGAATATTACACCAAATTAAAACGTATAACCACTACTGACAGTTAACATATAATATCTACCAAATTAACTAAAATATCCCCACAAGTTAGATATTTTTAGGAACTACACACCCGCAGGATTTTACACGTGAGGTTAGTTTCGATCAAAATGCAGATACCCGGATGCAGCTCTTCATCCAATTATTTTCTCACATTTTCCTTTTTTTCCTCAACAGTAAAATCAGAGACAAAATCAAATGCGAATTTCAGCTAAAAAAACTGTGGAGGAAAGTTCAAACGCATCTCAAATATGAAAGCCTAACCCCTCCAAAATAAAACGGTATGCCACATTCATGGGTGTACCCAGAGACATGGCTACCAACTAACCCAGAGCGTGACCAGTGCCAAATGTCAGTAGCAGCAAAAAAAAAACTTAGCCAGTTCAGTATTTGAACAGTCAGCAGTTTTTCCACAAAACACCTCCCCAACTCAGAAATACCCCCCACAAACTATATTCCTGAAATCTGCACACCTTTAGCTATGTAACGCTGTAGTTCGTTCATTCATACCATCAATGGTGTGGGCGCAGTTCTTCGTAGAAGTTTGCACTTTTACCAGATTTTCAAAAAAAATTAACATCAAACAACATTCAAAAAGGTAGAAATCGTGCCAAAACCCCATGGAATGTAAAAAAAAGTTACCAAACATCTCCCAAATGTCCTGAATCAAACGGTGTGCCATATGTGTGGTTACACACTCAGACGTGGAAGCGAAAAGCCACAAAGTGAGACAATGCATGATGGCTCAGAAACAGCGAAAATATTTAGCCAACTCCGAATTTGGACAGTCTGCAGTTTTTTCCACAAAACAACCGAATTCACACACCTTTATCTACGAAATTCTGTAGTTTGCTCATTCGTACCATCAATGGTGTGGGCGCAGTTCTTCGTAGAAGTTTGCAGTTTTAGCAGATTTTCTAAAAAATTTGAAAAAAAAACACTCTCAAAGGTAGAAATCATGCCAAAATCCCAAGTAATGTAAAAAAAAGTTACCAAATATCAATCTCCTAAATGTTCTGAATCAAACGGTATGCCCTATGTATGGTTACACACGCAAATGTGGAATCAACTAGCCACAAAGTGAGCCAATGAACAATGGCCCAATTACAGCAACTTTTCAGATTTGTCAGACTAAACACCCCTCTATATTAGAAATACCCCCCAAAACTATATATTCTTGGAATCTACACACCTTCAGCTACGTTACGGTGCCATGCTTTCCTACATACATGAAGAATTCCAGACCCAGTAATCCAAAGAACTCTGTGTTTTTAGGAGGTTTTGTGAAAAATAAAGTAAGATGATTCAAGAGTTGAAATCCTACCTAAATCCACTTGACAAGCAAAAAACCCCACTAAATATCAATCTCCCACATGTTCTGAATCAAACGGTATGCTATATGTGTGGGTGCACACAGAGACGTGGCCACCAACTATCTCAAATGGGACGCATGCACAAATGCAATTACAAGAAAAAATCAAAGTGCTCTGTAATTTGAACAGCCTACCCTTTTTCTAAGGAAACAGTCCCGAAACATGGAAATTCACACAAACTATATATTTTTGGAATCAACACACCTTCAGCTACACAATGGAGTGATTCCTTTATGCATACCACCAATGGTGTGGGCGCAGTTTCATGTAAAATTTTGCTTTTTTACCAGATTTTCAGGAAAAATGTATAAAAATACAATTCAAAGTTAAAAAAATCATGGCAAATTTCCATGTTATGTAAAAAAAACTTGTCAATTATCAATCTTCCAAATGCCCTGAATCAAACAGTATGCCATATGCGTGGATGCACACAGGGACGTGGCCACCAACTGGCTCAAATTGGATGCATGCACAAGTGTAATTACAAGAAAAAAACCATAGTGCTCTGTAATTTCAAACAGCCCCAAAACTTGGAAATGCCCCCCACAAATAAAACCCCCCACTAAATATCAATTTCTCCAACATGTTCTGATCAAACGGTATGCCCTATGTGTGGATGTACACAGAGACGTGGCCACCAACTAGCTCAAATGGGACGCATGCACAAATGCAATTACAAGAAAAAATCAAAGTGCTCTGTAATTTGAACAGCATACCTTTTCTAAGGAAAACAGTCCCGAAACATGGAAATTCCACCCACAAACTAATTTTTTTGGAATCTACACACCTTCAGCTACTTTACGATGCCATGCTTTTATACATACATGAAGAATTCCGGACCCAGTGATCCAAAGAACTCCTACCTAAACCCTTTTGACAAGCAAAAAAAACGACTAAATGTCAATCTCCCACATATCCTGCATCAAACGGTATGCCATATGTGGGTGCACCAGAGACGTGGCCCACAACAGCTCAAAGGGACGCATGCACAAGTCCAATTACAAGAAAAAAATCAAATGTTCTGTAATTTGAACAGCCACAACTTGGAAATACCTCCACAAACTATAATTTGGAAGCTACACCCCTTCAGCTACGTGATGGTATCCTGCTTTGTATATACATTAAGAATTCCAGACGCTGTTATTCATAGAACTCCGTCTTTAGGGATTTGTGAAAAAATAAAATAAGAGGGACTCAATGGTTGAAATCCTACCTAAACCCACTTGGCAAGTAAAAAAACCCACTAAATGGCAATCTCCCACATGTCCTGAGTCCAATGGTATGCCATATGGGTGGGTGCAAACAGAGACGGGGCCACCAACTAGCTCTAATGGGATCCATGCTCACTTGCAATTACAAGAAAAAATACAAAAAACGCCACAACCCACCCCCACACCTATCCCCACTCCCCCTTTTAGTGGTATTTTAGTGAAAACCAGTTAGTCACACAAGTTTTTGCACACTTTTACTGATCCTAAAAATTCAATCCGGTCTTTTTTTGGTACCTCTGCAAAATTCCCTACTAAAATAGGCTTAGTTTCCCTTGAAATCGAACAAATAATGATCCGCGTTTACTTTACCGATATCACCGGGGACATTGGGAAGTTTGGAGAAGACAAAGTTTTGTGCTAATTTATAGTTTTTAGGTAAAAAAAAAAAAAAAGGTGTGTGTATCACTTTAAGATTTTTTTTGTGTGCATTTCCCCTTTTTTTTTGGATCATTCCCAAAGATGATCATCAAATCATGTTAGGGAATGATACCGAACATGGAATACATGCCCGTTTTCCAATTCGAAATCCGATCGGAAAAATCACTTCCCGGAAATCATTTTCCAGGAAGTGATTTTTCATTCATTGGCAAAGATCAATAATTTGGTGATCAGAAGTGATCACCAAATTATGATCTCTGTCCCCATTTTTTTCTAAGTCTTCGCTAAGTCAAAAAAATCCTATTGTGGAATGGAACTTTGAGTTCCATTCACAAAATGTATAGTAAAGCTGTCAACTGCAAAGAAGTTGGGGAGCACACTACTACGTTTCCAGTGTTTATTTCAGCAAAAATGCAAACATACAACGTTCGGGGGATACAATCCCCTTCCTCATGAGTTTGTATCCCCCGAAACGTTGTATGTTTGCATTTTTGCTGAATAAACACTGGAAACGTAGTAGTGTGCTCCTCAACTTCTTGCAGTTGCCATATTGCTGTGGCCCTTAAGGTGGAGGGCTGGGAGGATTGCACCTACCGCCCAAAGGCCGACATTTGAGGTGTGCTGAGTGTACCTACTAAAAATAGTAAACTATACAGGTACTGCCCGTGATCTGAATGGAGATCGCACTGCAGTACCTCACTAGACCACCAGGGGCAGCCTCCTACCACTTCAAGGGAAGACCCCGGTGAAGGAGGAACTCCTGTAACGTCCCCGGGTCTCCCTTTCCGCTTCCTCCAAAGACTCCACGTGGGACCGCTCTACATGCGGAACCCTGCTACAGTATGGGAATAGCTTCCGTCCCCCCCCCTCGGATTTGGACGAAACCGAGGGGGGATCGAGGGGGCTAGGGGGGCAGCATTCATGCATTGAATGCTGCCCCCCGATCGCCCATAGAAGGGGGCAATTTTTGGGGGGGGACTTTAAGTCACAGATCGTATATTCACGATCTGTGGCAGTTTGAGTATTCACTGCACAGATCGTGAATATACGATCTCTGGCAGTGAAAGGGTTAATGCGCATGAGTGGATTGGTTCACAGGCATGGTTCACAGCCAGATTATATAAATGGGGGATCATAAATGGTAATCAGCTTAAAAAAGGAACTAGAATGTCCTGAATGCTTGCTATGATTATTTTAGTTAGCCAATAAGGGTATAACCTTTATACCACTTTCGTTATTTTTTTATTTAAAAAGGGTTAACCTGTAAACATTTTGAATGGCTAACACGGTACAAAACTTTTCCTGCATAAACGGGGGAATGACCATAGAGGGGAGAGGGAGTGGGGAGCTCTGCAGTAAATCAGACTGTGTGCAAACACGGAGCCACAGAGGAAGGTGGGAATAAGGCAGCATACACTAACCTTTTTTTATTTCTGGATTGGAGCAATTTAAACATTTTACTATAGATGCCCTTTAAGTTTTAATGAGTCATTTTAGCTATGCACCAATTATAACTAACGACCTAGCTAAGCAGTGTTTATATAAGGCATAATGCGCCCCTTACAGTGTTATATATATAGGTTTGAAAGGTATCAGGAACATAAACTACCAGGGTTTAGCTGGGTACACACATCACAAATGTTTGAAAGATGACAGACAGGATCTGCAAGATCTTGACTGTCATTTCTCAAAGATCAGGGTACACACCATCCACAGTGTTCTCCCTATACACAGTATATACACAGCATAGAGAGAACATTTGGGATTGCATGTTTCCCATGACCATGGCCGACTCCCCTTAACTATAGTACATGGAGAAAACTTTTGGTCTTTTCTGAATGACCGCAAGGCCACCAGTAATTATCATCGGCCTTGCTGTTGTTTAAAAAATGCGCTACACACAGTAACGATAAAGCCCGATGCCATCGTATCTGTTGGTATTGCTGCTTTATTTTGTTACTGCTGTTACTGTTATTTTGTTACTGCTGTTACTTTGTGTACCCAGCTTAAGAGGAACAGACATGGAGGTTAAAGGGCAAGGCAAGTCATTAAATGAAAAATAACATATAGGTAAATCAGACTCCAAAACCCTAAACTGTAATAGTTTGAAATCTGAAATCTATAAGTCTAACCCGAAACCATGCACAATGTCTGTTGTCCTTGTTTCTGTGCCCTGGTTCTTCTAGGTAGGAACTGTCAGTTATGGATATGCCAGCCAATGACTGAATGCTAATCCCCTATCTGCCTCATCTGAGCATGCTCAAGCTCAGAACCAGATCACTAAATGGCTCAGTTTCCATGAGGCATCCAGAATCATAGCAGGTATACAGTAATGATTCCAAAGCAAAAGTTAGGGTATATAAACATATATGAGGCCATCCTTTCTAAAATATGTTATTATGAGATTGATGATGTCCTTTAACTAGCTACATGTATTAATGGATATTTAATAAGCTAATTAATTTAACTGCAGTCACGAAAAGGGGATAGTGAGTGTGTGGGAAGCAACAATGAAAAAAATTGTATCGAGTGATTTTTATAAGGAAATATTCCACTGTTGCTCCCATTATATTTTGCCACTCTTATAGCTAGCTGGTGCTCCCAAGTTCTTCCCCATTGAGTCATGAATCTGTATCTTGCACTTACAAGATCAAAACAAGTAATGTCTGCAGGTGGGATGAATGACTCTATTTTATTTATTTTTTTTTTTTTTGCAGCCTTTGTGGACGTGCGAGTGGGCATGGCCTGGGCATACCAGGGTAGGGCTATACCCTTGGCCAGGTCACTGCATGGGGGGCCAATAGTGTTGCTCCTAATACATATTTTGAGTACAAAACAGCAAAAATGTAAGATATACTTGTGAAAATATGTCCATGGCAAAAATTCTGAGGTACATCTCAGCAGTAGTACACCCTTTGGGAAAATCTGCATTAGGCTGTATTGCATGGTATTATGCCAGTAGTTGTGGACACATGCCTTAGGCACAGGACATAAAGGAAAAACTTTGCATGTCTCCATCCTTTTCTCTGGAAATCTTGTAAAATCTAAGAAATTGCACCATATGTCTTAGATTTTATGGACAATGCTATTCTTACAGAATGAGGCTGCAAAGTATCTCCTGTTTTAAGAAGGCTTTATGTCGTATTATAAGAATATAATACATACTTCATACATTTAATCTATGTAGCTGAATGACTGGTATAAGAATAAATTCTGTTATTGCATAGAGGCTGATAGAGATTTTTGGCTGACAATGATTGTTTGTCTGCCACCGGATTGGGCATTTCTCCACCACACATGTGGCTCTGGCAGGATTAGCCGTTTTATGGGTATTCTATGTACCCATCTTAAAGGAGAACTAAACTTCAGTGTTTCAGATCCTAATGTGAAAGTTTTTCTCCCCAGAACACCTACACGTTGAAAGATTCTTCTCTAGTTATTTGCATTTAGTAGATATGAGTAATAGATTCTGTAACAAAGGAGGCTTCCATCTTGTTGCCAGTACAACTCATAGCCCATGTTGGCTTCAAAGAGCCACGCCCCCTGACCCCAGCATTCACTGTCTCTATGTGCAGAGTTTCTAGCATCTCTTTCTAGTGAAAGATAAAGCCTCTAAATGTACCTGGAATCACAGCTGATTTGCTGGTGGCGCACCATGTAAATGCTTTAGAAACAATTAGACCAAGAAGTCAAAAGTTCAAATCCCCTAGTTTACTTATGAAACAATATAACATGGTCTACTGTCTGAGTTTAGTGCTTTTTTTGTTTGTTTGTTTCCATGTTTCTAGAAAAATATGAAGTTTCTACATATGTACAATCTTTATATATAGCAGCTCTATTATTTATTTACCAACCAGTGTGAATTGCTGACAGTCTTCCAGTAGCAATACAAAACAGTGTACTGATTTTACTGACATTTACTTCTATTGATTGAGAGTTCACCTGTGGCGTGCTCTGCTAAAGTGCTGGGTTAGGAAAAAAATCAGACTATTGGGACACAGGTTCGATTCTCCATGTACTAGTCCATTACTTATTAGCCCTTGTGGCCTAGTGGTAGAAAGCTTTCTTCTTAGAAAGACACAGAATAGAAGGTTGCTGGTTCGATTCCCCATACTTACTTTTATTTTTTGCTGAAATGTTAAATGTTCTGTTTCTTTCATCCATGCTAGCAAAGACATACACTGCAAAGATTACTTTTCTTTTTTGTATGTATAGCATAGGAATTTATCATTGTTAGGGCCAGGAGCATTTCTAATGTGTTTACACAAAAACTGCACTGGTATCTGTGTTCTGTGTCAGAGGGAGGGAACTCTGAGCTGTAACATGATTGGCTGTCAGCTTCCAGGAAGCAAGACTGCAGTTTCCTGTGAAGTGTCCGGCGGACACTTAGATGGGTGTTCCCAGATAAGGTGAATTATGGGAGCTGACCCTTAGTACACACAGGTTATTTTCATAAATCACCCAGCATCCACAGCAAAGGGAGACATGAGACACAGCTTGTTGTTCGTTTGTGAATGTGCTCTCTCTATTGGGACAATGTTGTCTTGGGACTTTAGTTCTCCTTTAAAGGATTAGTTCACTGCATCGATTGAAGAAGGTGAGGTTAAGGGCTATAGAATGTGTGTGCGTGTGTATGCATGAGTGTGTCTATGCATTAATCCTGGGGGCAGGGCTATAAGGGGTGGGTACTCCTTGTGAAATCAGTTTTGGCAGGGTGGGATGTTTATAAAAGGCCGTAACATGAAACATTCTGAATCACAATTAAGAACCCAAACGACAAAAAGGGAGATGTGCTGTTGCTTGATATGACAGATAAGAAATCAGTAATAAAAGTACAGATTAATTTTGCAGTAAAATGTTACATGATGAAAGAGTAGTTGACATTCTAGAAAAGGTGTTTTTTTAAAGACATACAGGACAAATAAACATAAATGAAACGTCTCTTGGTAATGCATAATAGGATAAGTTGTATAGTATCTTATTTTGAGCTTGGTTCAGTCTGAAATAGTTAATTCACTAAATAATGTTAAATTAATAATTTAGGCTTCACACAACTCCTCTGTCAAGCATTATTAGCTGACCTGTCCATAACCTTTCTGTAAACATAGAAAACAAATTATTTATTCACAGGAAACTCCAAAAAAGACAAAATACCAGCAGAAATGCTGATGATTTTTTCCCCAAAATACCCCTATTTTGTTTACAGAATTAATGTTACATATATAAGCAAATCACAACTGAAAGAATCCAACTAGTCTCATTTACATTTTAGCTTTAGTTCTCCATTAAGTGCCTAAAAAAAGTAAACACATCTTCTATACAGTACATTATTAATATCTATATATCTATCAAATCTGTCCAAATAATGTTCCTTTACAAAGAGCATTCTGTTTTTACAATTACTTTGTGAAACAGCGACTTTCCGTTTGTGGATTTAAAGGGTATCTCCACCCTCTATATCATTTTTTTTTTAAATGTAGGGCATCCCTTCCCACCCCCAAGAGCTATGTGAGTTTGTTAAAAAAAGAAGCAGAACTATACTTACAGCCCCTTGCTCCTGCTGCGCTCTGATCCAGCCCTTTGTTTGCCAGAAGTTGCAAACAAGTGCCAGACTGGCATCCATGGCTGTGATTGGCTGAAAGGCCAATAGAGGACGCCGCGGGAGAGAAGGACTGTAAATAAAGTTCAGAATTTGTTTTTAGCAATCTAATATAGCGCTTGGGGTTGGGAAGGGATCTCCTACATTATATATAAAATGTTTTATGCTAGGCAAGGGGCAGCAAGGGAGGGAGGGGGGTATTGGAAGGGCTCCCCTGTGCATGGCACTGTCCTCTCAGAGGACAGAGGAGGCAGAAAGCTTTCATACACAGACAGCTCCTACTCTTCAGTTTCCTGGACTTTGGACAAGCACTGCAGGATGACCATAAGGAGCAGAGAACTATGGTAAGGATTTTTTTTTTTTACACAGTGGGGCCAGTAGAGGGTTAAATTTTAGTTTGGGGGTGGACATGCCCTTTAAAGTGTCAGCTTAAGTCCACTAGCACTAAATGTTTGGACAGGGGCATAACTGCAAGGGAGAGGTGCCCAGGAGCCAGTGGTGATTTTTATTTTCCCCATGATGGATACAGCAATGAGATGTGTACAGCAGTGTATATATGTGTGTGACATTGTAAAGCTGTGTGTACAAATACGGTGTATGTATGTGTGGGGTAGTAATGCATATGTGTGTAGCAGAGTATGTAAAAGTGTAGTAGTATATGTATGTTCCAATGTTATTGGCTCCCACTTCTGTAGTAAAGGAAAGACAGTAACTGGTGGTGTTTTTTCAGTTTCAGGACCTATCGAGTACAAGGTTAATAATTGTAATATACATGTATGGAGTCTCTATAAGGTTCCCCGTTTTCCCTACACAATCCCCAATCCCTTTACACAGAGCAGTGGTATCAATGACCATACACATGCCTATCTCCTATACCGGTTGCTGATTTGTCCTCCCGAACAGCTAAACCCGATTGGTCAAGCTGATGAGATACGCAGGGTCAATACAAGTAAAGTCACTGAGAGGGATCTCTGACAGAACATGGGCGGTACCATTGTACAGCTGGAGGGAGTCCCAATCTTTCTGTCACCTACTGACAGCTCTGTTTATCGTGGGCGGGGGAGAGGGGGAATTCTGAGGCGCTGTGTGTGAGCAGCCTTACTTCCTGGTTATATGCAACACACTACTACGTAGTAGCGTGCCGATTATAATGTTATTATTTATCTTTGGATCCACTATAGGGGTAGATTATATATAATATTAATTTATGATCCATGTATAATACAATATTTGTTTGAACTTCCTACTGTGCTTGTTCAATGATAACCCATTCAGAACCCCCCCCCCTTGAAAATTCTGCCCTTGCCCCTGATGTTATATTCGCAAATCAGTCACTGTCTCAATATTTTTTAAATACAGACAAACCTTCAAATAGAAATCTAAAACTGGACACAAAACCCTGACACATCAATTGTACGTGCATCCACAATAACATAGCCTTCAAATTACATAAAAATGTCCAAAGGACAAAAATCAGAGTTGGTTTGCCCAGACACATGATCACAGGCTACAATCTCCTCTTTAGCCTTGACTTGCCAACAGTATTTGATTTGTCTAAAGAGAGGGACAATCTGTAATATCCAAGACAATGCTTTGCCTTTAGACTTTTCGATAGTTCTAAGACAGTGGTGGCAAAGCTATGGCATGCATGCCAGAGGTGGCACTCAGAGCCCTCTCTGTGGGCACTCATGAACAGCAGAGTTCACCAGAGTTTGTAACCAGAAAGCCAGAGAGAAAGTGTAGCAGCTGTCTGTAGCAGAGAGAGGTTACATGCTATAACATTCAGCTCTGCTTTAGTTTGGATCCAAAACTTCTGTCTAATAATGTAGGGGTTAATGGTCACTCTTTTAAATCTCAAACTCCTGTGTGGTAATGTAGAGGTTAATAAGTTATCAATAATCGATACTATCTACTGTATTGGTCTGTGTCTATTTGAGTTGTTTTTTCTAAAGTAAAAACTCCGTATTCAGGTTAAATTATCATGTTGGCACTATGCAATCAAAAATGGGGTTTTGGGTCGCAGTTTTGGCACTCGGCCTCTAAAAGATTTGCCACCACTGTTCTAGGATGACTGTACTGGGCTTAAAGCTCGGTAGATTGGCAGCCCCTCATTTTCCAAGTTCTGTGAGTTCTGGCGAGCCTTCCTCACCTCTTAAAAAGCAAAATGTCACAGCTAACATACAATGATAAATTCATCCAAACTCCTTCTTTAACATTTTTTGTTTAGTGTACAACTGAAAAAAATGAACCCTTAAATCTGAGACCCTCCAATCTGCAGTGCCCCTGGGTGTTGTTAAACTATACAATCACACTTCCCAGTGCTAAAATGCTTCTATAACAGGATAGCTGCAGACATTGCATCACTGGTATAAATACATAAACCTCACAATGGAATTATTATTAATTATATATTATTATACTACCATTATTACATTGATTGTAGCATTAAGCATGCTTTTATTCAGATATATATACTCAATTAAAAATGTGTTAAAAACAACCCAACACATTAAAATCCTAATAACAAATATTCCTGCCACACAAATCACCAAGCACAAGGTGCAGAAATCCCAAGTGAAGTTGTGCTGGGCAGCAGCCAGGAGACAGCAATGGGTTCAGATGTGGCTCTGCTGTGGCACTAGAATCAGCCAAGTCAGAATGTTGCCCACAAATCCACAATTTGTAGTTTTGAAGGATCCACACAATGTGCTGTCCTAGTGGAAGAATTCGCTAAACTCCCAATGTGGAATTCTCAGGTTTACTTAACCTCCAATAACCAGCACATGTTATGTCACCTGGTGAGGACACACAGGGCTCCTAAATGTCACATTGAGACTACAACACAAACAATGGAACTGAGCACAGGATCAACAGAGAGTACCTCTTGTCAGCAAAGTAGTAACTTTTTAAATGGATGGCTATTACCCTATACCCCATTCTATACATCATTCCCCATTCCTCCTTATACCCCCATTACATTCCCATTATAACCTACCCCTGGAGTGGATTTCTATGGGAGGAACTGTAAGATTATAGCCTTATAATCTTACAGTTCCAGGAGAAGGAAACCAGAAGCCACAAAGGGGTAGGTTATAATAAATAATGCACCCCCCCAACTGTAAATAATAAAGGATATAATTTACAGTCGGGGTGCATTATCCACAGCCCCTGGAGCACTACAAATTAAGGTAATGACTTTGCCCCCAGTCTGTACAGTAGAACCCACAAGTGATAAGGAACTAGATAGACACACCCCGACCCAATAGACTCTTTAAACGTTGCTGTTTGATCAGTAGATGGTTTCCAGCCTTCTAATTACCCATTAGGGTCAGTACGTAAAGACAGGGTCTTATTCCACATTTCCCTCCCAGCGCACACAAGTCCCACTGCCTGAACAAGCGCATCCATCCATCCTCACATTCCAGCGCTCACCTCCTCCTCGCAGGTCCTTGCCGCCTCTCCTTTCAGCTGGACAATGAGACTCATTCAGACGTGGCCGTGGGTCTCAAGGAGGGGGTGGAGCTCGTGTGGTCACCGCCCCTTTTATAACGAGAGTTCCAGTTTTATAGGGGGGGGGGGGGGGGGGGGGGGGGCGGGGTTGTGGAGGGAGATACGATTGTGAAATGAGTCGATAGTGACAGTAGGGTAGGAGAGGGTGTTACATAGGGATGAATCATTTTCTGAATTTAAACCTGTTTATTTCCTGCTGCCCTGTCTATCACTCAACGCTGATACTGTCCTACACTGTCCTAGGGGGTCAGGGGGCAGCACCAATGGGCTCAGTTCAGTCCGGGACTCATTTTAGCTTAAGGGGGAACTAAAGCAAAAATATAAACTAGAAAGGGAAGGTTTAAGTATAAACTTTTAATTTGGCTTGAAAGACTGCATTTTGGAAGGGAATTTGTGTGTTTGTGCTGCAGATTCTAAAACTCAATAATGCCAATGCGCACTGCAGCCATTCTCCCCCCCCCCCCCCCCCCCACCTCCCGTTTTGGACTCCCCCCCCCTAGCTCAAAATCCCTATATTGTTCTGTAGAGCTTCGTCCCCCAGCCCTAAGCACTATATTTTTATTTCCAGAAACTTCCCCAAGCATTACTTACATTCCCTCTTTCCTCCACCGTTCAGATCTACCGGCAGCCACGTCCGTGATTGGCTGCCTCTCAGCCCATCACAGACGCGGCTGATGGTCCCGCCCCTCTGCTTGCAGTTTCAGGGCCGGGCAGTGCGGCGGACGAAAGAGGGAAGGTAAGTAATGTTTGGGGAAGTTTCTGAAAATAAAAATATAGTGGTTGGGACTGAGGTACGAAGCTCTACAGAATATTAAAAGTTTGTTAGAAGGGTGGACATACCCTTTATGTATGACTGCAACAGTAATAGAGGGGTAGGTCAGTAGGTGTGTATACCTGTATCACGTTAGGGGTTAAAAAAACAAACTTTTTTGATTTGTGATCAAAATTTGCTTTTTTGACTTTAGTTACTCTTTAAGTATGGCTGCCACTGTAATGGATAAGTAGATCAGTAGGTGTGTGTACCTGGGTCTTGTTGACCCAGGTCAGTTTTATGGTTGTAAACACAAAAAAATCTTTTATTGAGGATATATCAAAATTCTTTTTTTGAATTTAGTTACCCTTTAAATATGGCTTCCATGGGAATGGAAAGGTAGGTCAGTAGGTGGGTGTACCTGTGTCTATTTGGGGGCTTGGGGGTATCACCATTTGTATTTATGACCATGAAACAAACTGTTTTGAAATATCCACATTTGAGGATTGTTACCATTATAGTCTATGGGAAAAAATGTCGATAACGCCGTAATACTTCTGCAGATTCCTTAGCTAGAAGATAACACACTTCTCCTCTATGCCCCGCACGTCTGTACCGAATTTCATGTCTCTAGCTCAAAAACTGGAGATACAGTCCAAAAAAGCAGAAGAATAAAACGGAAGAAGAAAAAGAATAGAAAGAACAGTAATTTGGCTTTTTCAAGCCAAATTAATGATCATGGATATAGTATCTAATTACTAACATATCCATATTGGCTGTATATGTATTCGCTGTATATGTATTGGCTGTATCTGTATTGGCTGTATCTTTATTGGCTGTATATGTATTAGCTGTATCTGTATTAGCTGTATCTGTATTGGCTGTATATGTATTAGCTGTATCTGTATTGGCTGTATATGTATTAGCTGTATCTGTATTGGCTGTATATGTATTAGCTGTATCTGTAATCTGTATAAGGGCTAGGCCACACTGCTGCGTTTTTTTTGCGTTTGCGCTTGCTTTTGCGATTGCGATTGCGCTTGCGATTTTCCAAAATCATTAAAAACGCGGCAACACAAAAAAGCGCACGTTTTTCGGTGCGATTGCGTTTTGCGTTCTGCATTTTTATTCGCAATCGCATGCGTTTTCCTATACTTACTGAAGAAATCGC
Organism: Hymenochirus boettgeri; assembly: GCA_019447015.1. Taxonomy (NCBI): domain Eukaryota; kingdom Metazoa; phylum Chordata; class Amphibia; order Anura; family Pipidae; genus Hymenochirus; species Hymenochirus boettgeri. Next base: position 109,073,854 of record CM033472.1, read on the forward strand.
AAACGCAACGAAAATAGCACATGAAATCGCATGCTATTGCGTTTGCGTTGCAGTGTGGCCGTGCCCTTTGCTGTATTTGTATTGGCTGTATCTGTATTGGCTGTATCTGTATTAGCTGTATAGTTGTGGAGAAATCAGCTGTAATCAGCAGGTTTCTGGGATTCCCTGATGTCTACAGCCCTAGTGAGGAATAATAATTTATGGATCCGGACAAACTTGGTCGCAGACGCCTCGCACACATTATAAGATATTTTCAGCTGACCAACCGATACACTGTACATCGGCCAGTCAGCCGAAAATATCTTATCGTGTGTACCCAGCCTTAAAGACAGAGAGGTCATGTTATTTCTGCCAGTAACCTACTAGCGGGGGTAATGCTTTTCATTTTATTACAATATTCATGTAATAGATTTTGTGTGGATCAAAGTGCCCAGTACTGCCAGGACTATTAGACAAACAGATAGTAGAACCTCTAATGCTGGCCTGCACTATGCAAACATTAGATAGATTAGACATTCATTAATAGATGAACATCTAATCTATTTAATGTCTAAATACCACATCTAATCTATTTAAACAGGTCAGGCAGTTCTAAGGATGTCGCGGGAACAACTTAAGGTAAAGTATAGTGTATGGGCACCTTTACAGATGGGTATAACAATTCTAACAAGTTAGATTAGTGGGGAGATTAAACCCATCTATGTTCATATCTGTCAACAAAAATGTATTTTGTACACCTTTCTCTGTGTAGAATATCATTGCAGAAAACAAAATACCATGGGGTAATCCTAGTTTAATGCATGAATTGCTAATCCTGGAAACAAGCATATTGGATTAATGTCACTTTGCAGTTTAAAATTTCATTAAAGCTAGTTGGGCTCAGTAGAGTAACCCTGCTTGCTCAACAAAGCTTTGATCCAACAGCATAAAATGCATATTAGCCTCCCTGCAACATATCCCTTTACAACTCTTCTAATAAGCAAACAGTTGTCTCAAATGATATACCCAGAGCACTAAATATCTCATAAGATTAGCCTGTATTAAATAGCACTTTATAGGTATATAAGCTTAATCCATAGACTTTGCAATTCCTCCTTAGCAATTGCTTATTTACACAAAAACAAAGTGTTAAATGTTTCTAACATCCTCCATAGCAGACTGAATGTTATTTGATGCTTACTGCACCTGCAAGCTGAAAATGGCCCTTTGTTTAATGAAAAATTTAAGCCAAAAATGTAAAAAAATGCCAAGAGCAAATTTAGCATCCACAGTTCTTAACATTCTGTTCTAACATCCGGTGGAGTCTTATTTTTAGTGATAGTTCTGTGTTTTTTTTGTTGAACTGTTTGCTTGTCACAAAGTTATTTTAGGAATGTTAGGGACAAAAGTATATATACCCTATGGGCCCCATTACTCCTGCTCTGGCATGATGCCATCACAGACTGGATAACTGCAAATAATCATTAGTTTTATAGGTACAATTATGCTGGGTATGTTTTAGACTGCCCCAATCCTGTCTTAAATCTTGGTGGTCTATTGGTCTTCCAACCAGCACTGAAAAAGACCAGGGCCTTGGTGTTATCAATTACCGTATATACTCGAGTATAAACAGAGTTTTTCAGGCTGAAAAATCAGCCTGAAAACTTGGACTCGGTTTATACTCGAGTCAGTAGCTTACCTGAGCATTCCGGCAGCCGCACAATCTTTCTGTGTACTGGCGCGCCGGCCTGACGTCACTGCCCGGCTCCAAGCCCGGCACGGGCAGTGACGTCAGCCGGCGCGCCAGTACTGGAATGAGCACGCGGCTGCCGGAATGCTCAGGATACAGCTAAGGATACTGTACCTGCCAGGAAGCCCTTGGATGGAGGAAGCCCTTGGATGGAGGAGAGCCCACAGGTACAAACTAAACTGGTGGGGGGTGAGGGGGCATTCAAGATGTTTGGGAACTACAACTCCCAGCATGCTTTATAGCTGGGAGTTGTAGTTTCCAAACATCTTGAATGCCAAGTGAGGGTTGCATTCAAGATGTTTGGAAACTACAACTCCCAGCTAATAAAGCATGCTGGAGTTGTAGTTTCCAAACATTTTGAATGCCACCCTCACTTGGCATTCAAGATGTTTGGAAACTACAACTCCCAGCTAATAAAGCATGCTGGGAGTTGTAGTTTCCAAACATTGTGAATGCCAAGTGAGGTGTGCATTCAAGATGTTTGGAAACTACAACTCCCAGCATGCTTTATTAGCTGGGGTTTGTAGTTTCCAAACATCTTGAATGCCAAGTTTCTACCCTCGGTTTATACTCGAGTCAACAACTTTTATTAGGATTTTTAGGTGAAATTGGGTACCTCGGTTTATACTCGGGTCGGTTTATACTCGAGTATATACGGTATTACAAATAAGATATTGACTTGTCGATGTGTGGCGATAGCTTTTTCTCTTTTCACGGCGATACTGTACTTAATGCAGCAATGTCGCCAGTGTTAAGTACAGTATCCCGGCTAAAAGAGAAATTGCCCACCAGTGCAAATAGCATGGTGCATTGTGCGTGGTGGGGTGAACTGTTATGTCATTAAGAAAGGAGTATGGGTAAAAGTGGAGCAAAAGTGAAGCCAACAAGGCCTCCAAAACAAAGTGGGAGATCACCAAGCTGCCAGCATAGAATTAGCCCAGTAAAATTTCAGAGAATAAATAAACCATAAGTGAGTCCTTTCTATAGATTTGCTGATCTTGTCCATTGATGCTTATCTGCATTTGCTCTTAATTCCTTGCTTCTCTCACCATCTTATTCCATTTATTTTGCCTGTGCAAACCAAACCCTTGGGCTATGTCTATAAAGGATTTCAGTCTAGGTTGTTGCATATCAAGAAATATTCTAAGTATCATTGGGCCTCCTCCCTGCTTCATCTACTGTACAGTGGTTTTCTGTGGGTAGGCTGTACTGTTCACAGGGAAGGAACAAAGATGGGGTTCCCCAGGCTCCCGGAAACCTCTGTAGTCGCAGGGATTGCTCCCCTGATATTTACGCCCTGTATATTAAAGATTATCTCCACCCACAAATATGACAACTTATTTCAGTTTAATTAAAGAACCATAGGTAAAGGAGCTATGTCTTACCACCCATTTTTCAATCAAACCAACAGGAGACAGAATCCACGCTCCCTTACAATGTACACACATGAGCGTGGATGTGGTCAGAACCTGTCAGAGGAACAGGACATGTTTAGTGATTTAAGATGTTTCACCTTTCATCCAAGTGGCTTCCTCTGTTTAATTGAGTGATAGGGACATTCCTCAACATTTAAATAAAGTTTTTTGTTAATTGTTTACGTTTTATTTGTCATAGAAAATCATCATTATTCAGTTTCCTCAACTGGAGGTGAAGTTTAGTTCTTAAAGGGCATGTCCACCCCTTTTTTTAAATTTTGATATGTTAGACATATGGATCCCCCAGCCCCAACCGCCGTAATAAATTTTTTAGAAAGTGCCCCGATATGTACTTACCTTCCCTCCTATCCTCCGCGGCACTCTCCAGTCCCTCTGCTTGCACGGAAATGCAAGCCGGGGGCGGGACCGGCAGCCGCGTCCCTGATTGGCTGAGAGGTAGCCAATCAGGGACGCGGCTGCCAGCTGCTCAGAATGCCGGAGGATGGAGGGAAGGTAAGTAACTATCGGGGCACTTTCTTTAAAAACTGTTACGGCGGTTGGGGCTGGGGGATCACTATGTATAATATATAGTGGGGAATTTACACGAGGGGGAGGGAGAAGAAAACAGGAGGGAGAGGGAGGACTCTCCTGCGCATGCCTCAACCTTGTCGAGGTTGAGGCAGAGACAAGCACAGGAAGAGTGACTGGGAGCCTCTACACTACAATTTTCCTGGCTTTGGAGGGGAACAGCATGGCAACCATAAGGAGCTGGGATGTAAGGTAAGGATTTTTGTACACTACAGAGTGGGGCCAGTATGGGGTTAAATTTGAGTTTTGGGGGTGGACATTCCCTTTAAAGACATTTCATTAGTCATCCATCTAGCTTTCCCAATTCAGAATGACTTGGACAAGAAACTTTTGCCCAAAAGAAAGATGTAAAGTTTTCCTAAAGGGCAACTACACCTGGTAACTACCATATTTAAATGCTGTAATATGACAATGGTTTTAACACTGTATTGTTTGAACCCAAATAAAAGGATCGTTATTGATAATTACTGTTATCGGTCCTTTATAAATACGTCCCATATTGTACTTTAAAGGGACAGTTCAGTAGAAATTATCAATATTTGTTAAATTGTTAGTTTGTGTAATGCATACTTAGTTATTCTACATATTCTCTCCAATTTAGAAAAATCAGTTGTTTTCATACCCTTTGCTGTTCCCTACTGTTGACATTAGTGAGCTGATATTTCAGGATCTAACGTTCCTTCTTCTTCCCAGGATGCACCACTTCCTTGGAATGTTCCTAACAGAAATTTCTACTGATTGACTGTTGGATGGGTCAAAGATGCTCAGATCTCTACTGAGCATCTGAATCAACCCAGGCGCTGGGTCAAGGGCAAGACCATAACGGTCTCCACTAGGGGTCCTGCAAACAGGAAGTTAGTATTTCGGTTGCATTTATTTATACACAGACCGAATGTTGAATTGGCAGATTAAGGTCATCGGGATGAAAAAATACTGCTCTTTTTTCTGAAAAGCATATGTATTTGCATTGAACTTCCCCTTTAAAGGAAAAGGACATTAATTGCACTGTTGGTAGCACTGCAGAGGACAGGGGCCCTTGGCAAAATTACTTAAAAGGGTTAAAGTGCAGCAACAAAATGCAGGCCATATTGAATAAAATTGAAAATGCACCAAAAAACTCCAGCTTGTTGTCATTACACTAAAAATTGCAGAGGGATAAATGGTGAATTTCAATGTTTGTGTAGTTTGTAGCTGTTCATTTAAAATGGATGTGAAAAGAACATCCATATTGCTTTCAGACTACTATCTCACAGTAAAAGAATCTATTCATGTTCCTTTCTCTAAACCTGCAGGAAATTAAACTAGAGAACAAAAGATTTTCTTTTAGTTTTGCTGCTGGCTGCACTGGCACAGTTACAGTTAAGCTGGGTACACACTTTCCAGATTTTTGAAAGATTATAGACAGGATCTGCAAGATCCTCTCTGTCATTTTTTTAAAAATCAAGTTACACACAATCCTGTAAGGCATAATGCATACTTTACAGTGTAATATAGGGCTATTACATGACTAAGTAGTTGACCAAAAAAAAGCATGATGTGGCAGGCTTTTATACAGGTCAGGGAACTCCAAGGTGACTTAAAGGGCGTGTCCACCCCCAAAACTATAAACCCCCCCCCACTACTGGCCCCACTCTGTAGTAAATAAAAATCCTTACCTCACATCCCAGCTCCATATAGTTCTCCTGTAATTCCCATCCCCCCAAAGTCCCAAAAACTGCCCACCAGGAGGACTGTCTCCCCTCCGGGAGAAGTTTGGCATGCACACTGCAAACATTCTCCCCCTCCCTCCCGTTTTGGACTCCCTCCCCCTAGCTCTAAATCCCTATAATATTCTGTAGAGCTTCTTCCCCCAGCCCCAACCGCTATATTTTTATTTCCGAAAACTTCCCCAAACATTACTTACCTTCCCTCTTTCCTCCGCCATTCAGATCTACCAGCAGCCACGTCCGTGATTGGCTGCCTCTTAGCCAATCACAGACGCGGCTGACGGTCCCGCCCCTCTGCTTGCAAGCTTGTTCGCAAGCAGAGGGCCGGGCAGTTCGGCGGAGGAAAGAGGGAAGGTAAGTAATGTTTGGGGAAGTTTCTGAAAATAAAAATATAGCAGTTGGGGCTAGGGGACGAAGCTCTACAGAATATTAAAAGTTTGTGAGAAGGGTGGACATACCCTTTAATATCCTTATAGTATAATGTGAATGGTCCATTATTTCTTATAAGACATAAGGTTTATATATTTATTTTTTTGTCTTAAGACTGTGTACAGCTTTAAAAACTAACAGAGAAATTCAATAAAAGTTCTTATCGTTAAAAATGGTGTTAATTTTGCCCCAACCAATCAGATCTTATTTAACATTTGAAAGCCAATATCTGATTGGTAGGGGCAAAATTAGAACCATTTTTAACGATAAGTTGAATTTCCTAATATGTCTTCAGTACCATTGCAATGTTGTAATTTTAAAAGGATACTGAAACAAGGATGGCAATAAAACAAGGTTGGTTTGTCTCTCTGCTGGTGTAAAATAATTAAAGCCAAATTTAAAAGAAGAGATAACTGGCGATATGGATGTTAAAGTGGAGGCAATATGGGTGGAATTAGGCAACTGGAAAGGGGATATTGTCATTGTTGGTGTCTGTTATAAGCCCCCAAATACTAGCAATACTGACATTAATTGGTGGAGTGGAACTGCCAACACAGAAAAGGGCGATGAGTTCCTGAATTTGCTGCAGGATAATTTTCTCTAACAGGTGGTTGAAGTTCCCATTAGAAAAAAGGAACTCTGTTGGATCTGGTAATATCTAACATCGTAGAGCACATTATAGATATAAAGGTAACTGGAGGCTTAGGGAATAGTGACCATGAAATAGTGTTGTTTGGACTATGCTATTGAAAGGAAAAATGTGCTGGGTTAAAGACTTTTAATTTCGGGAAAGCAAATTTTCCAAGCTTAAAAGTAGCTCTTCAGAATGTTAACTGGTAAAGGTACTGAACAGAAGTGGACTGTGTTTAAAGGGATTTTAAGTAATTTCACACCTAAATTTATACCTTTGTGAAATAAATGTAAAAAAAATAAATCTGTGCCCATGTGGCAGACTTTGCTGTCGGCTACAGGCTCTTTAGTAGGGATGGAAGGCGAAACGGTGAAAAGCGTGAAAAATTCCAGCCCAAAAATAGGGAACAGAAAGGGCCTTTAGGGGTTATAAAAACTGTAACAATGAGTGTAAGAAAGCAGTCAAACTAGCTAAAAGAAGATAAGGCCTGAAAATGTGGCACCATTAATTAGTATTATAAATAAGTTAGTTATGGAGGATGGCGATAAAGCAAATGTCTTAAATATTTTTTTCCCCTCTGTATACACTATAAAAGATACAGATATCATAGAGTATCGAAGCAATAATGGTATAAAACATGCAAGTAAACTTTGGTTAACCGAGGATATGGGACAAAAACAACTAAATAAGGTTAATATTAAGAAATCTCCTGGACCAGATAAAATACATCCTCGGGTCCTTAGGGAACTAAGTTCAGTTTTATCTAGGCCATTGGTTCTTATTTTTGCAGATTCCCTCATGTCTGGATTTGTGTCTCTGTGTTTAAAGGGCATGATATATGTCTCCCTCCCCCAGCCCCAACCGCTATAATAGATTTTCCAGAGACTCCCCCGATCGTTACTTACCTTCCCCCTTTCCTCCCGGCGTTCTGTCCCGGCCCTCTGTTTGCATGAAACTGCAAGCAGAGGGCCGGACCAGCTGCCGCATCCCTGATTGGCTGAGAGGCAGCCAATCACGGACACGGACGCACAGAACGCCAGGGGAAAGAGGTAAGGTAAGTAGAGTTTGGGGGAGTCTCTGGAAAATCTATTAGTGGTTGGGGCTGGGGGAAATTTACACAAAGGGAATTTACACTAAGGGGAGGGAGAGCAAAACGGGTGGAAGAGGGAGGGAGGGGGGAAGAGAGACAGTCCTATACGGACTCTGCTAGACTTCTGGTGGCCAGTTTTTGGGACTTTGGAGAGGCATAGCAGGGCAGCCATTTGGAGCTGGGATGTAAGGTAAGGATTTTTATGCACTACACATTGGGGTCAGTGGGTGAAATTATAGTTTTGGGGGTGAACATGCCCTTTAACATCAGTGATGGGGAATATACTGGAAAGTTTAATAAGGGAACATATTCTAGAGTATGTTTCAAGGACTGACATATAAAGTAGGTTACCAGCATGGATTTAGGAGGGATATATCTTGTCAAACTAACTTGCTTGGCTTTTATGAGGAGAAATTTAGACTCTGGCATAGCAGTAGATGTAGTATACTTGGATTTTGATTTCCAAGGTTGAGAAATGTAAGGTGGTGAATTTTGGTTTAAAAATCCTTGTGCTGCTTATACTATAAATGGCTCTGGGTTAAGTGAATCCCTGTTGGAAAGGCCTCGTTTGGAATATGCAGTGCAATTTTGGAATCCTGTGTACAAAAAGGACATCTTTGAAATGGAAAGGGTTCAGAGAAGGGCAACTAAATTAATAAGGGGATTGGGGGAGCTTGAATATGAAGAGAGACTGGATAAGTTACAATTATGTTCACTAGAGAAAAGGCGCTTGCATGGGGATATGATTACTGTGTATACATACATTAAGGGGCCATACAATAAACAATAAATCTGGGGCATTATTCACCAATAGAGCATGTCAGAGGACACGTGGACATGCCTTAAGACTTGATGAAAAAGGGTTTAGGCTTCAAGTTCGGAAAGGGATTTTCACAGTGAGAACAATAAAGCTATGGAATGGTCTTCCAGTGGACTTTGTGATGGCAGGTTCATTGGTCAGTTTTTAAAAAAGCTGGATGAGTTTCTGCAAACAAGGAATGTTGCAAATAACTGTTAATGATACATAAAGTGGAGTTGATCCAGGGAAGTTTCGGATTTTCCCCCAACAAATTTGTTGGGTTTTTTTTGCCTTCCTCTGGATCAACAGTTAGGCAGGAAATGAGGATATTGCTAGATGGGTTTAACTGGATGGACATGCAGTATGTCTTTATTCAATCTCAAATACTATACTATACTAATGGGGTTGGAACAGTTTATGGCCCGAAGGGTATGGGAGCTGCAATTTTAGCAGTGACATAGTTGGGGGATTACTATAATAAAATATTCCACTGCTGCCCATTATAATTTGAGCTTCTTTATTATATTTGTAATAAATATATAGGAATAAAAGCTTAAAACAAACTGAACTTGGATGTCTAAAGTCATAGAAATAGCACTATGTAATGCTGGCCATACATCAACTAGATATTAGTTTGCTTTGGTAGTTGATTGTTGCATTAATCTAGGTAAAAGGTTAACAAATGTATGTTATAATAATGATCTAATTAATGGTTACAGATTACCAGTATTCCCCAACAACCCTTTAGGGCTCATTCACACTATAGACTGAGTGAGATTAAGGTGAGATTAAGCAAGTGTTTTGTGCTAATGTACACCGGCACAGAATGCATTGCAATGCACTTGTTGATTCCCCTGGACAGTATGCAAAAATTGTTCTTAATTAATTGCAGGTTATGGTTACCGTTACCTTATCACTGTTAAAATTTGCAAAGAACTTTTTGATGGCGATGTAATAAGGAGTGTCTGCTCCAATTACCTTCCTCACTTCTGCAATGCAGTAATCACTTTTGCGACAATAAAGGCAAAGCGGTATCGAAGAAGGTGAGGTGTGCCGGTTTAAGGACTAGATTGATTTGGAGTTACATTTGATGTAGAGTAGTTGCTAAGGGATTTTTTGGGTTTAGGACAAAGAATACAAAAAAGTCATACAAGGGGTACAAATACATAAATAGTTAAGTATATTTATAATACATTATATAAATAAACAAATAATTATAAGTACTAGAGTCTTGCCAAAAGAGGTCCCTTCCTCGTAGAGCTTACAATCTAATTAGGAATGGCTTCCCGATTGGATTTTCAATTATTTTGAACAATTTAAAATTCAATAGGAAGAACTGATAAATTTCCCACCTTGCACTGCCAATCTTCCATAGATTTCAGCTTGAAATCTGTGAAGCATGCAGTTGATGGATATTTTGCCTGATTTAATTGAGTCCGCTGAATCAGTTGAAATAGCAATGCAATGTATGGCCAGCTTAAAAGGACAACTCCACCCTCATAACAACGTCTTTTTTAGAAAGAATGGCCTCTTTAAAATATGTTGATATATCATAGTTTGTCCTATGTATTCATTACTGTATGCCTGCTATGCTTCTGGAGGCCTCATGGAAACTGAGCAATTTAGAAACCTGTACTGAGCCTGGGTATGCTCAGAAGAGGCAGAGAGGGGATTTACATTCAGTCATTGGCTGTGATGTCAACTGTCAAATCCATAACTGACAGTTGCTAACTGGAAGAACCAGGAAGCAGAAACACAGGAAACAGTACATTGTGCAGGATTTCAGGTTAGAAAAATATTTCAGATTTCAAACTATTACCATTCAGGGTTTTGGGGGGTGATTTACCTGTAAGTTTTCATTTTGGGGCTGGACTTGCCCTTTAAGGCTATGGCTTACGCTTACCCTTCACGGCCCCTTTAATTTCTTCTTGCTATAAAGTAACGTACTATGGGCCATATTTTTAAAGCCGCGGTATTGCTTTTGAGTGACACCGCGGGTTAGTAAATTTACGATCGCGATCATACATTTACGACAGAACTTTAGTTAATTAACAAATGTGCGATCATAGAACACTGTGCAGTAGTAATCTACCGCAATGGTATTCTATGGGCTTTATAAATATGGCCCTATAGGTAGTTCTTGATCAGGAGATTATTGAGGAGATGCCATTTTGGTAAGAGCTGCTAATTATCTGCCCAATATCCTGTGATACAATAATCATTTTGCGAGATTTACTGCATCGCTTGGACCCAGAGAGTAAGGTGCACTTTGGAGATGTTAAGTTTCATGGGACACAGTATTGCAAAAACTTAACATTTTACAGATTGCATTGGGTGCCTGGTGTCGTTATTGGAAACAACATAGTACCCCAGTACTTCAGTGAAAAGCCTCGCTAACCCAATATAACATTGGGTAGTTTGGGTTTCAACTTATTTGGTCGTTTATGGCCCTTATTGCATCTGCCTGTGTTTCTAAGGAGATTGAAAGCAGGAGCATGGAGTTCTGATAACTGTAGATCCTGTGTTTTAAACCCAGGTGCAGTGGTAGTGTAGGATACATTGCTAAAGGCTATACCAAACATTCTGTTTTGAGATAGATGCTTAAAGGTCTTTCACATCAATTGAAAAACGTTATTCTCATCTGGCATTTCTTTTTCTAGTAGTTTATTTAAAAAACATGTTCTTCCGCTAAACAAATACCCTAGTTTAGCAATCACACTGTGGCTCTGGGAAAAATTGTTTAATCATTTCTGAGTTTTAGGTTGACTGCATGATAACACATATGGGGAACAAGATAACATGAAATATGTTATTGCATTTGTATTTATTTTCTTCTGTATGTTTATTTAAACATGTCCATGCCCATAGACCTTAAAACCTTTTCCTAATGTACCCACAACCTCAGTTTGTCTCAAAGAAACTTCTCAAAGAGAAGATATTAAAACAGGTAATTGCTTTCTAATGACATATTGGAAATGGCAATATTATAAAAGCTATACACTGCATAAAGTATCTGATTTGATTTATTTTAATAGCAATGGATAAATACCAATGGATAGAATGTGGAATACCGGTAAGCTAATTTAAAAATGTCAATTCTTCAGGGCAAGCAAGGTTAAATACAGGGAGAGATGGGTTGAAGGCTGTTATTTATAATTTAAGGCAGTACTAATTCAAGATCAATGTCCACCAATTATGATTCTACACATAAAAATTTAGAAAATTTATTTTGCCCACATCAGTTTTTTACAGGACACAGACACTATTATTTCTACCTCCCACATTACATTAATTTTTGATTTTTTTTTTTGAGTTTTGATTGCTAGCTCTAGTACATATTACTCTCCCAAAATCACTAAGAGGTCTTTTGATGTTAAGGCATTCATGTGGGTGGACTATTTTAAGATTTGTAGATTAATGTTTATATACAATAAGGACTGTGGGAAAACTCCTTAGGTTAAATTACCATACAGTATTCCCATTCAGTAATAGCCAAATCTGGTATGGCTATTACTGTATGGGAATTCTGCTATCAATTTAAGGGGCAACTAAAGCCTCAAAACAAAACAGAATCAGAAGGCAATCTTTTTAACAATAAATACCATCCTCCTGATTCTGTATTTTGAGGCATTAGTTGCCCTTTAAATGGAAAGTAATCCCATACAGTAACTCCCAATTCCTTGGCACTCCAGATGTTTGTAAACTACAACTCCCAGCATGCTTTAGTTGCTGGGAGTTGTAGTTTCCAAACATCTGCAGGGACAAGGAACCTGGGCAGTGTGCAATCCAGTCGCTCGCTCTGCATCTGCCTGCCTGACGTAACTACTTCGCGCCGGGAAGTGAGACAGGCCCCGAGTAGTGACGTCAGCCAGCAGATGCGGAGTGAGCGGCTGACAGATTTTACTATTATGCAGTATTATAAATGTCTATGGCCTGGAGAATCAAGTGACAGCAATATTATTTAACAGTTGTGATTGCTCCCCATAAGAAGTACTATGTTTGCTCCCCATAAGAAGTACTGTGTGATTTTGTTGTTTCCCTTTAAAGTAACAAAACAAATAAATATTTATTATTATTATTCATTTGTACCAGGGAGAAGTCCCCCTTCCTGCTTGTTCTGTTCGGCAGAGAGAGCATAGTTGCCTTGCCTGTAAAAATGTATTATTTTGGAGCACCCCTGACTGTTTAAAGAGCATGTCTACCCCAAAACTATAATTACCCCCGCTACTTGCCCCACTGTGTAGTGTAATAAAATCCTTGCCTTACATTCCAGCTCCAAATAGTTCTCCATTAATCCCTCCCCCCAAAGTCCAAAAAACTGGCCACCAGGAGGATAGCAGAGTCCATATAGGACTCTGCCTCCTGTCTCCCCTCTGGGAGAAGTTTGGCATTGCAGGCCACCCCCCCTCCCTCTCCCACCCGATTTGGTCTCCCTCCCCCTAGTGTTAAACCTTTTCAATATATTATAGGTATTGCTTCCCCAGCCCCAACCGCTATAATCCTATTAGCAGAAAGTCCCCCGATAGTTACTTACCTCACCTCTCTCCTTCGCCGGTCTGAACTGCCGGCAGCCGCGTCCGTGATTGGCTGCCTCTTAGCCAATCACAGTTGCGGCTGCCGGTCTGGCCCCTGCTTGCAGTTCCCTGCAAGCAGAAGGCCGGGGCAGTGCGGCGAAGGAGAGAGGTAAGGTAAGAAACTATCGGGGGACTTTCTGCTAATATGATTATAGCGGTTGAGACTGGGGAAGCAATACCTATAATATATGGAAAGTTGTTTTAAAGTGGACATGCCCTTTAAGAGGTAACAATTTTATTCAGTATCAATTCCCCATTAATCTCAAGCGCTGTAGAGCAACCAAGATGAAAATTTTGCAGCTTACAAAAGTAAAAACAAATGACAGCTGAACACGGAGGAATCTTTGCATACAAAAGCAGTTATACAGTGATAAATTTAAAGGACAACAATATCAAAAATAAACATCACCCCCATTACATTTCCACACTTCCAGCAGCTGAAATCACTTACTCACATTTACAAACATGCTGCCCTCCCTTAGATATCACACAGCAAAGATGAGTGCTAAAATCCTGCCACCTAGACGGCCCAGTTTTGAGTGACAGAGGCAGTCAGAATCATTACACCCCCTTCACAGCATGGCTAATTACAGGCAGAGAGAGGCTCGAAATCAGGAAAAAATGTATGGGGAGGGCTGCAAACCTTTACTCTTTTGAAAGCAATTAAGAAAAAAAAATGCATCAAGGCAATACAGTTATCCTTTAATTAAAACTAAGTGTCATATAAAAAAAGTATAAATACAAACTATTTTCATTTCAAAACTTTAACAAACAACGAATGCAAAATATTTAATTCTGCAAACCTTAAAGGACATGTACACCCTTTTTTCACTCACCTGGTGTCTTTCGCCTAACTTTAAACTTTACTGTAAATAGTTCTCACTAGTCTCCCCAAACTGTAGACTACAGTGAGATCTTATTCTAACTCTGATTCTAAAAGTCAATGTTTAATTGATCAATTAACAAAAAGGTTGAGCTGGATTAATATACTCTGAAGTAGAGAAGGTACCCACTGGACAAGGTGGTGCTGTGGTAACCAGGCCTCCAAACACTGTAGCCCCAGTAACGTGTACTGTATAAATCCAAGAACAAGTTAAGGTAGAAGATGGAAACCAAGAATGAACAGACTCAAAAGTCTATTTCCAGTGCATTTATTGTGCTACACACACGTTTCAACCACAATAAATGCACTGCAAATAGACATTTGAGTTCGTCCATTCATGGTTTCCAAGAATGAACATCGCCTGAAATGGCTGTTCGTTACACATCATGCATCGTGAGTCAGCCCTGCAATCCCACGTGTGTACAAGCCTTATAGAATGAATAATCTGGCAAACCAGTTGTCGCCCTTCACATTAAGACACAAACACATATCAAATCTACATACAGAAAGGTTGCATTGATTTCAATGTAGCCATACACCATGTCAGTCATAATGAAAAGTAAATGAATAAAGCCTTTAGAGCAGATTTATCCGGCGCCAAATTATATCCCAAGTAGGCACTGACACACTGACTTAGCAAGAATATGAAAGCTAGAATGAGATCCCACTGAAAGTGTGGTAAGACTCTTACTATATGATGAAAAAAGTGATAAAATCTACTACCGTATTTACAAATTACCAAAAAAAATGATCAAGAGAAATAAAAACGTTGAAGTTAGGAAAGACATAAAAGGTAAGTGAAAAAAAAGGGTGAACACGTCCTTGAAGATTTCCTAAGGAAATCAAAACTAGCACATATTAATATTTTACTTCTATTGTCTGTGTTTCAATATGCATTAAAATGACTTCGATTTTGACATTATGCTTATAATTTAGTTTTTTACCTATATTCAATCTAAAGCTGGATACATACAAGCTATGTCATGCCTAAATTTGCAGCAAATATAAACAAATCTGCCTGTAACCTGTTGCATTTACAATGTACAATTCCAGACCCACCTACAGTAATTTTACTAGGACCCAGACACAAACCAAGAGACCTTCTCCTGCACAATCCTCTTATCATCTGTGTTTATGTTGGCCATACACGTATTAGATATTAAACAAATTTGACATTCAGTCCTTAAATTTATGTAATAGCTAAACATACTGCTGATTTTACCTCCCGATGTTCCGTCTCTTCTTCCCAAGATCCTATGCTTCTTGCAATACCTCCCAGTGAGACATTTTTATTTGGCACAAGCACTATAGACTTGAATGGGGTTTACATTGCCAGAAGCAATGTACAATGGGAAACAGTAAGATAGGGAGCGAAATAAAAATTAGCCGATAAAAATCATCATTACAAGACTTATTTTATTATTACAATTTTATTTTCTTTTAACATACTGTGCCACTTCCCTTTAAAAAAACAAACAAAAAAAAAAACAGGAAATGAATGTTAAAATTTAATGCGAATATGGACTCCACCTTCCCCACACTGATCTAAAAGGTAATTTTTCATATTGATTTTCATTTTACGCTGTACAGAAAAGGAGTCAGCAGTAATAAAAGCACCATATTGCAAGCAGCTTGGTAAAGTTGATATGACTTTTTATCTTATCAGTCCTCAGAGAACAATATTATATGAACCTCCTGTGTCTATTAGCACTTGATTGACAAATCTCCTTTGCAATTTTAAAGAAACATGTAAAACTCTGCTTCAGGCTAGAAGAAACTTTCTATTGAGTTTACTTTATAATGGCCTTTTTTTTTTCTGAAAAAGTCTGTTAACCCACGCTATCCGATGTATTATCAGGTTAGTGTGGGTTTTACACTAAGTTTGCATTACCTGCACCATTTCCGAGAATGCTATAGCGGGGCGAAGTCGATGCAAAACCCCCTTAGTAAAGTTTTGCCTGAGGAAGAAGCCTTTACTAAGAGCTTTGAAAGCTTGCATTTTCAATCATTTTAGTTAGCCAATAAAAGGTATTATTTTATATCCTAGTTGTCTTCACTCAAATCTGAAATATGTTATTCTATGTTACATGGGCTCCTTAAGCACACAAACCTGGGTGGGTGCTGACTTCCTGAATACTCCCCACTTCCAAGGTAGGTAAATATCAACCAGTTCTGGATTTTTTGGAGTCGCACACCTTAGGTGAATTTAAAGTGTTTTATTGAAAACCAAACATCAAAATACAACGTTTCGGGGTACGTGAGGGCACGTTCCCCCGAAACGTTGTATTTTGATGTGTGGTTTCCACACATCAACATATCCCTTGCCACAGGGGCATTTTAAAAAATAAACTACCTGTGTTGTATTGCACAATTGTATTTGTATTGTATTGGGTAAACAACGGAACAATTCACCCTGCATTTGTTGCAATACCATTATCAAAGGAGATCATGTAAACCACACTGCCAATGGTAATGCAATCCCAATAGAGCATTGCTCCTCGTGCAATACAACACAGGTAGTTTATTTTTTAAAATGCCCCTGTGGCAAGGGATAAGTTGGGCAGACTTCCCGACCTATTAAAGAAAGGATAAAGGAACATAGGGGGTACATTAGGAACTACAAGCCCAATACGTATACAGATACAACTGTATCCAGAATTTTTTTTTGAGAAAAATCATAACCAAAATCAACTTAAATGGATGGTATTCGAGAAGGTGGACAAACAGACAAGAGGTGGCAATTTAAAAAGGAGACTGTTACAAAAGGAATTTTATTGGATTAAAAAATTGGGCACAGTTCAACCTAAAGGGCTTAACGATCAATGTAATATCAGTTGCTTTTTATAGCTTGATTAATCTTTACCCGCTTTTTTTCTTCGAGAGTATGAGAATAGCTAGGACGGTTTTCCACAAGATAAGGTAATATTGCATTTAGGTATAGTCTTATAGTGTCCATAGGACATAATAGGGAATACCAGGTATTCGGTTTAACAGGGCATGTCCACCCTTGAAATTTTTTGGGGGTATAACATTCCCCCTGTCCCCCCAGCCCCAACCACTATATTTTTATTATTAGAAAGTGCCCCAAACTTTACTTACCTTCCCTCTTTCCTCCACCACACTGCCAGGCCCTCTGCTTGCGAGAAAATGCAAGCAGAGGGGCGGGACCGGCAGTCGCATCTGTGATTGGCTGAGCGGCAGCCAATCACGGACGCAGCTGCCGGGAGTTCAGTGCGGCGGAGGAAAGAGGGAAGGTAAGTAATGTTTGGGGCACTTTCTAATAATAAAAATATAGCGGTTGGGGCTGGGGGAATATTATATATAAAGGGTTTTATGCTAGGGGGAGGGAATCCTAATCGGGAGGGAGAGGGAGAAGGGCTGCAGTACGCATGCCATACTTCTCCTGGAGTCGAGACAGGAGGCAGAGTGGACTCTGCTATCATCCTGGTGGGCAGTTTTGGGGACTTTGGGGGGGGACGACTACAGGCTGGGATGTGAGGTAAGGATTTTATTACACTACATGATGGGGCCATTACTGGGGGGGATTATAGTTTTGGGGGTGGACATGCCCTTTAAAGTAACTTGGCATGTTTTACAGACATGCCCCTTGATCTGATTTATTTTCTATACACCGATAGGCCTGATTGGCAGTTTCTACTGGACTAATAGATATTGATAGCTAGAAGATATCTATCCTTAATTAATGGATAAGGTTTTGATTTTATGACACTTTCATCTTTTATAGATGGTAATACGTCACTACTCGTGTTCACTTTGTTTTGCACTTGATAAAGGGCACATGTCGCTCTAAACATGTTGTGTGTATACCTGTGGGAATAAACACTAACAGGGTTATTCAGTAAAAGTTCTTACCGTTAAAAATGGTGCTAATTTTGCCCCAACCAATCGGATGTTAGCTTTCAAATGTTAAATAAGATCTGATTGGTTGGTGCAAAATTAGCACCATTTTAAACGATTAGAATTAGAATAACCCTGTAATACTTTCACAGCGCAGGCTGTGTTAAATTTTGGTTTCTCCACATCCTCTATTTTTGGACTGTATGTTATTATGAGGGTGGAGTTGTCCTTTAACTGTTTTAACTCCGTTTTCAGCTATGGGACCAACTTGTAGTCATGTGACCAGCCTATGCCTGCATTAATAGGCCCCTATTCTCAGCTGTCAATTTTAAAGGTCTGTTCGTGTACTTCTGTTTTTTCCCAGCATTTTAACGACGCCACCCTCATAAGAACATCTTTTAGAAAGAATGGCCTCTTTAAAATATGTTGATATATCATATGATGAATTCATTACTGTATGCCTGCTATGCTTCTGGATGCCTCATGGAAACTGAGCAATTTAGAAACTTGTCCTGAGCCTGGGCATGCTCAGAAGAGGCAGATAGGGGATTAACATTCAGTCATTGGCTGTGATGTCAACTGTCAAATCCATAACTGACAGTTGCTAACTGGAAGAACCAGGAAGCAGATATAGGGGAAACAGGACATTGTGCAGGATTTCAGGTTAGACTTATGTATATCAGATTTCAAACTATTATCGTTTCGGGTGTTGGGGGGGTGATTTACCTGTATAAGTTTTTATTTTGGGGCTGGACTTGCCCTTTAAGGCCAAGTCCAGCTTGCAAATGAAAACGTATATACAGGTAAATCTGAAATAGGCCATGGAGTTGTCTTTTAAGTTTTAACTGAGCATGCTTCTCCCCTGGGGCAGAGGGGAGGGAGCAGAGAGTCAGGTGATCTCACTCAATCTAATGGAAGCAGAAAATTCAAACATTATGGGCACGGCCACACTGCAACACAAACGCAATCATTGAAAACGCGTCAACGCACCGAAAACACGTGTTTTCAGGTGCGTTGCGATTTGCGTCCTGCATTTTAAATCGCAATCGCATGCGTTTTTCAATAATGAAAAAACGCATGCGCAAACGCAACTAAATCGCATGCGTTTTTTCATTAACTATTGAAAAACACATGCGATTTAAAATGCGGAACGCAAATTGCAACGCACCTGAAAATGTGTTTTCTGTGCGTTGCCGCGTTTTCAATATGAAAAAAACGCATGCGCATTTCAGTTAGTGTGGCCTAGCCCTAACTGAAATGACAAAGACTGCACCTAGGGCTCATTTTAAAGGAAAGATTGCAGTCTTTTATTTTACCCTAACTTTCCCAGACCACCACTGCCCTTTAAAGAGAAATAACGGTTGCTGAAAGATGAATGCGAAAAAAAGACCTTTTTTGTTTTTCCAAGTATGAGTTAAAGTTATCTCCACCCCAAAAAATTCCATAGAGTAGGGTACAGCAGCCCATCGCCAACCACCGTGTTAGATTTGTAAAACAAGTCCCAGTTACCACCAATCATTCCTTTAGTGCTCTGCTCCTGGCTTGCCGGATGTTTCAATCATGGGCCGGTCCGGCAGCTGCATCTTTGATTGGTTGAGTCAGCCACGATCAGGTAAGTCTGTTTCTGGGGCTTGTTTAACAAATGTAACACAGCATTTGGGGGTGCGCTGGGGTACCCCACACTACAAAAAAGGACTTTAATGGTAGAGAATGAGGCAGCCATGAAGGGATCCGGAGGGTGGGAGGGTTCCCCTGTGTATGGCAGAAACCTCATAAAGCAAGCATCCAGATGACTCCGACAGCTCCTACTCTTCACTTTCTGGGACTTTGAGCAGGCACTGCAGGTGAATAATTTGGAGCAGAGGAGTAAGGTAAGGATTTTTAAAAACTATACAGTGGGGCCAGTAGTGGGTTAGATTTTAGTTTTGGGAGTGGACATGCCCTTTAAGCAGAGCCGCACTAACACCAAGTTTAGACTTCTGTCAGCAGGTAAAAACAATGCTGCAACCAACATTAATTCCATTGTGATTCCATGTTCACGTCAGAGGCAATTGTCATAACTTCGGGTCAGTGTATGAACGAGACAGAGGAGACTAGCTAAAAACTGCTGTTTGCATCTTCTGTTGTTCCTCTTACTGGCCCATTCAGTTTGTGAATGAATACCGATTGCAAACTAAAATATAGTGGGATTGTGGGTAAGGTAAGATTCTAAAGTATGGGTAGCTTTAATGCTGCTTAAATGAGAACTCCACTTCAACCCCCCCCCCCCTACACCACCACCTCTTCCATAATAGAACCCAGAATGGGAATCTAAACTGCACAGTCCTCACCCCAGGGTTTGCTCTAGATCTCTTATACTTGCCCCTATCCCCTCTCAAAGTCTGAGACTTGTACAATGAGAAGAACGGGGCCAGACTAGATTAAAACAGGGGTGATGATCTAGTGATTTAGGTCTTTATTTTGGTTACTATTAGGGAAGAGATGGATTTATGGTAATATAATTGCCCTTTAAGTCATGGATTAAAGGAGAACTTATTAAATAGAAATAATGAAATTCTCTCAATGGGTTGAATCTTCATATATTATAACACTTTGCTGCTCTTCTTCCCAAGCTGGTATCCTCCTTTGGTCAACCTTATCTATTTTTCACCAGTCCTTTAGTATTGGATTGGCAGGGATGTCCAACCTGTGGACCTCCA
The DNA here is from genome assembly GCA_019447015.1 of Hymenochirus boettgeri. Taxonomy (NCBI): domain Eukaryota; kingdom Metazoa; phylum Chordata; class Amphibia; order Anura; family Pipidae; genus Hymenochirus; species Hymenochirus boettgeri. The sequence goes on from CM033472.1 coordinate 109,094,255, forward strand.
GATGTTTTGAAAGAATGCTTGTAGGAAAATGCAAGGAGTAGTAGTTTTCAGATATCTGGGGGCCTGAAAGTCTGAGATAACATATATATTTGAGTATAAACTGTCCAGAATATAAATTGAGGTACTTTATTTTAACTGATTAATTAGGAAAACTGCTTGATTCGAGTATAAACCGAGGGTTGATTTTCTCCCATCGACAGCAACATATCGATATTTTATAGGACTGTTCCAAACAGTCCTATAAAATGTCCAATACACAACCCCACAAAAGTCCCATACACAGCCCCATAGAAAGTCCCCAGATGTGTCCTGCCTACCTTTATGTGCAGCCTGAACACTTAAAAATTGTTTTTTTCCTATTCCCTTGCAGTCTGGGCTGATCTGAGTGAGCAGGACAACAATTGCCTAACCCAAACCAAGAGGATTCTGTTACAGGGTACAGCTTTTGTTTTCCCAGTGCTATGTGTTTTTGCCTAGCAGCATTCAGATCTGCACAGACCTGAGTATAAACCGAGGGGAGACTTCCAGGATGATTTTAAAGGTAAAATATATCTGTTTATACTCAAGAATATAGTACTTATTTAAAGGTATGTATTACCATTTATAATGTTAAAATACATGGGCTAATTTTTTATAAAGGTGCACATTTTTTCCCGTGCTCTTAAAGGAGAAGCTCAGTGCAAATTCATGTACTTTTCAGAAAAAAAGAGCAGTGTTTTTTCACCCCAATGACCTTAAAGGGCAGGTCCAGCCCTAAAATGAGAACTTGCATACAGGTAAATCACCCCCCAAAACCCTAAACGGTAATAGTTTGAAATGTGAAAGATATAAGTCTAACCTGAAATCCTGCACAATGTCCTGTTCCCCCTGTTTCTGCTTCCTGGTTCTTCCAGTTGGCAACTGTCAGTTCTGGATTTGACAGTTGACATCACAGCCAATGACTGAATGTTAATCCCCTATCTGCCTCTTCTGAGCATGCCCAGTCTCACTACAGGCTCAGTACAGGTTTCTAAATTTCTCAGTTTCCATGAGGCCTCCAGAAGCATAGCAGGCATACAGTAATGAATTCATAGGACAAACTATGATATATCAACATGTTTTAAAGAGGCCATTCTTTCTAAAAGATGTTCTTATGAGGGTAGAGTTGTCCTTTAATCTGCCAATTCAGCATTTTGTCTGTGTATAAATAAATGCAACTGAAATACTGACTTCCTGTTTGCAGGACCCCTAATAGAGACCGTTATGGTCTTGCCCCTGACCCAGCGCCTGGGTTGATCAAAACATCTTCAAGAACTAACTGAATACAACAGATATGTTTAATATATTGTTGTTAAAGTCTTATGTTCATGTACCCAAGATAATCTTTATTATTTTTATTATCTTTGATGAATTTTATATAAAGATGGCAAGGGAACGGATATTGTAGTAAGAACTTGATTTTGGAAGACAAATACTTTAATCCTCTCAAACACCCATAGGAAAATCAAGAGGATGCTAACATACTGAATCCACGCATATTTAAGCATTTCCCAAAAGCCAGGCACATATGTAGGGATTGTTAAGGAATCATTGCTCAAAGAAGATTAAAAAAAACAAACACACAAAAATATTAATTGCATAATTTGTCAAGTTTTAGCAGACCAACCTATTTACAGAAACAACATTTACAAGATTAGAAACACATGCAAATGTATTTTTAAAAGGATATGATATTGTTTCCACAGGATACCGGATAACCGCATTAATAACAAATGGATCAGAAGGAGCTCTCCCCACAATCCAAAGAGGGCTTGGGACAGTTAGTACTGTTGTCACTACAAGAAAACATATGTAAGAAGAAAATAAGCTCAAAACAGGTTTTAGACAAAATATAGCTAACTGTTAGTAATAGTTACAACAAAGGTTGCAATTTCACAACAAAGAAAGAGAACCCCCTTTAAAATTGAGAGCACATTAAGTTGAAATGTTTAAGGAGACAAAACAGAATGTGGTTATAAGCCAATGATTTTCCAACACAATCCTTGGGTACAACTATTTGAGAAGCTGCTAGTTATAAGGAGAACAACAGTGCGTTAAAGTTTTTTTTTTTTTTTAAATGGGGCAAGGAGGTAGGATTAATAGTAATTAAACCAAAAAAGTTCATAATAAGCAGAGCAAAAGATGGAGAATTCATCTACCAAGACTGCTAAATATTTGAAATATTACAATTATGTAACCTGTCTTTGGTTAATCTGCTGTGCTTTCTTCAACAGAAACTGACAAATTAAGACCCAAAAATCAAACATACAGTTTATTTTTTTTCACATTACCATTTCTTTCCTGATAAATCGATATTATGTTTTTTAGGGCATAGGTACTTGCAAAAGGGCTGCTTTGGTTTATCACAGACACCTACAGTATAATAAGGAGACATCAAATGTTAGTGCCATGACCATCAAAATCTCTGCCACATATCTGTATTTGTTTGTGGTGATAAATGCGTTTACACATTTTCCAAGAAATACATTTTATAGAACTATATCACTTACATTGTATGTAGTGTCCAATCCACGGTGATTCAGAGGCGACCTTTGTTGGAGCTTCAAGTCCCCATTAATATATAACTGAGCTCCAGGAATTGGAGAGGAGTATTGAATGAAGGCCATACTCTGCATTACAAATGTAGACATCCTCTAAAAAAACAACCAAAATTAGCTGAACTATGCATGGTAACAAGTTACAAATTCTAGAAAATATTGTTCAGTCTAAACACATTTATCTGATACTAGCAAAATACCCGCGCTTCGCAGCGGAGATGTATTCAAATACCTCAGCCAGTCCCCATACACACCCTGAAATTTTGGTAAAAATTGGTCCAGCCGTTAGTGTGCAGGAGTACAAAAATCTATTCCCCCTCCCATTCACCCCCACCCTAAAAAAATATATTTTTTTATTCAACTACGAAATTTTGGTGAAAATAACCCCCACCACCCCTCCCTGTCTGCCCACAATACCCCCCGGTGTTCCTCTCTGTCCACCCTCCAAACCTTTCCCCTTACACCTCAGCCAGTCCCCGCACACACCCTGAATCTTTGGTAAAAATTGGTCCAGCCGTTAGTGTGCAGGAGTTCAAAATTCTATTCCCCCCCCCCTAAAAAAATATATTTTTTATTCAACTACGAAATTTTGGTGAAAATAAATTTTATTTGATGGAATTGTATACTTAACAAGCACGTGCACTGATTAAACATTGAAGAATTGCATTAGTTTTGAATCTGATCAGGATTGAATCAATAATGGATCAAACATGGATTCCTGTGTCTGGTTCAAAGTTTGATTAATTTCCAATCAAAAAGACTGTCGAACAATTAGATTGAAATATAAAACAATCAATCAAATTGACCCATGTATCACTAGCTTTACAGCCCAGAAACTACTAGTTCAAAGAATGTTTAACTTGGCTTTTCTTTGCAATTCCTAACTAAAGAGATAACTTTGAGAAACAAGTTTTAGTATAAATTGGGAAAGAATACATTTACCGTATATACTCGAGTATAAGCCGAGAAATTTTACCTTTAAAATTATCCTGAAAGTCTCCCCTTTGGCTTATACTCGGGTCTGGGCTGATCTGGAAGCTTAATGGAGCAGATGGACAAAATCACATAGTGAAAATAAAAGCTGTACCCTGTAACACACAGAATCCTCTTAATTTCGGAGGTTTAGGCAATTGTTGTCCTACTCACTCAGATCAGCCCAGATAGCAAGGCAAAGGGAAAAAACATAGAAGTAACAGGATTCAACAAACAACTTTCTATGGGGCTGTGCGTGGGACTTTCTATGGGGCTGTGCGTGGGACTTTCTATGGGGCTGTTTATGAGGCTTTCTATGGGGCTGTTTATGAGGCTTTCTATAGGACTGTCTATGGGAGAAAGTCAACCCTCGGCTTATACTCGAGTTAATGACTTACTAGTTTTCAGGTAAAAATAAGTACTTCAGCTTATACTCGAGTATATCCGGTAAGTACTTTTAGGGGGAACTAAAGTTACCATACAATATTTCCCAAGAGAAAGAGAGTGCTCTTTCACAATGATACAACGGAGGTTCAGCTCTCCCTTTGTTAGGGAGAAGGTTAGCCCCCATAATTTATCTGTGTGTTGCTGGGAGTCTAAATGTACTCTGTACACTTATGAACATGTTCTCTAGTGCACAGCAGATCAAAACAAGGAAACTACAGTCAGTCCTGCCCCCTAGATGCATATCATCTATGCAGTAACAATCATGTTACAGCATAGAGATCCTGCCTCCCTCAGACAGATGAGACACTCATTTGCTTTTCATACAAAATAGAAAAAGTAATATGTGCATTTCATTTCCTAGTCAGAATGGATGGCAAAAAGAAACCTAGAATTCCATAAGTAAAGGGATTTAAATATATAGCTTTATGGATTGTTTCTTTCTAAACTTATGCGGGCTGGAAACTGCAGGGTAACAGCAGCATTAAAAGTCTTATAAGTGGGGTTCCATAATGGAGTGAAGACATCTGTATAGAAAATACTTTGCACAAAGATACAGTTAATACTGGGGTCACAGAGGCGAGGCCAATGGTAGGTTCATTACCTTTGCTCCTGACGGTTTTATTGAAGAACGGGTGGTAGGACACAGATCCCTTACCTACCGTTCTTCAATAAAACTGAAATCCCCAAATTCGATTTCTCGGGTGGACATAAAGCTTAGTTTCTCTTTAAAAGAACTGTGCCGTAATAATTTGCATACAAACATTAAAGTTTAAATAAAAATTCTCTTTTAAACTGAATGTGTAAAGGCAACTTTAAAGTAATAAAATAATGTGCTAGCTATTGGCTCTTTATGAACTCTATGAAAAGGATTAGCAGCTTCATATTTCGAAGTATAACTGTTGCCCCGTCCCTTGTGTGTGGACGAAAATGGCTGATTCCATGTCTGACGAATGACCACTGTCAGCCACAAAATTGCTCAGCCATGCATGCAAATTGCTATCGCCCCTACACTTAAGTATAGCAGATAGCACCCCCCGGCCACCCAAACAATTCCCCCTATAGAAAGAGCATTGGGACTGTGTAGTCATTTTTATAACCAATGACAGACTGTAATTCATCTGTCATCTGCTCTAAATAGTATCAATTTTAAAAAAAATGTAAAACCTAATGTGAAGGTGTTTCTCCCCAGAACACCTATACATTGTAAGATTCTTCTCTCTGGTACATTGCAGTTAGTATATGTGAGAAATAGATTCTGTAAATAAGAAGGTTTCCATGTTGTTGCCAGTACAACCCACAAATTTCTATAGATTTCTATACAGATGTCTCCACACCTATATGGAATCCCTGATTAGACTTTGTTACCCTGCAATTTGTTTACCAGTTGGTGTGAGTTGCTGGAAAATAAACTGAAGGGTAACAAGTAGCTTTCAAAGTTTTATCAGGGACTTCCGTATTCCATTTTTTAAAATTATTATTTTCCTAGCAAAAGATAAAACTTCCAAATGTGGCAGGATTCTCTGCTTATTCTGTGTTGGTGCACCAGGTAAGGCACACAAGTTCAATACCCCAGAAATACCTTCTTTTGTATTGCAAAAAGATAATAAAAGATAATACAGCTTATTCAGTGGTGGCTCACCTTGTAAGACACCAAGTTTAGACACAAACTTCATGCTCATGAGTTTGAATCCCCAAACATCCCTTTATTTTTTGTTTCCATTATGTTCCTAGTACAATATTCTACATGTACCAATAGTTTATTTAGTGTCTCTCTTAGCTTAGAGGTAAGAGCTCTGCTTTTAGCAAGACAGAGTAAATGTACAAGTTGCAGGTTCTATTCCCCAGACTTACTTTTATTTTTGCTGAAATGCAAGTATTCTGTTTCTTACATCCATGCATCTTTGAAATACAATCCAAATATTACTTTTCTTTTTGTATGAAAAGTAAAGTATTATATCATTGTTAGGACAGGAGCATTGAATGTGTTTGAAAACAAAAAACTGAAACCCCTTTTCTGTGTCAGGGAGAGGGAGGATCACTGTGCTATAATGTGATAGGCTGTCAGCTTTTAGGAAGCAAGGCTGCAACTTCCTTGTTTTGATCTGTTGAGCTCTACAGAGCATGTGCCTGTACGCAGACACTTAGCTGGGGGTTTACCCAGCTAAGGTGGATTGTGGGAGCTGACCCCTAGTACTCACAGGTTATTTTCCTAAATCCCCCAATGTCCGTAGCAAAGGGAGAGGTGAGACACAGCTTGTTGTATGTTTGTGAATGTGCTCTGTCTATTGGGACAATGTTGACTGGAGACTTTAGTTCCCCTTTAAACAGGGTTTGCGTAATACTAGAATGGTGATAAAGCTATACATTTCCACATTATGTCTACTTACACTGAGCTGATAAGAGAAGGTTAATATTAGTTGCACACCATAAATATTTTCTGTTGGTTGCTGAGGAAGGTCCATTTGGAAGTACAACATATCCATTTTACCATCCTGATTTCGGTCCTCCTCCCTGGCCTGCCATAAAAAAAGATTTTTAAAAAAGTCAAGCGCCCTGTCACAAAACTGCACTTTCTGAAAACCAAACAAAACAAACTATTTCTGATATTACTGCTAATTATGCTGTAGGTAACTAAAACAGTTAGCCAGGCAAAATTTGCATGAATACCTAACTGAATTTTCTATTACTGCAGGGAATGGATCCATTTATTAACACATATACAGCACACATTTTTACTAATGCTATAACCTAAAGAAAGTGAACAGAAAGATTCTCTCAGTTTATGTGCAATGAATCAATTTACAGTTAATTGCCAACTTATACCAGCCATACACATGCCCAACTTTATATCAATTCGACATTCAATCCAACCTAAATGTGGAATTGATTATAACATCAGGTCCAGTAACTGGTTTCTTGCCATGCAACATTCCCAGACAGATTATACTTTGTAAAAAGTAAATGCAAGAGGCAGTGATTAGAGCATATTAGCTGAAGAGAATTAGCGGGAGAATACTAGAGCATTACAAGTTATGTATTTTAGACATAGTCGAAATATTAATTTCATATATTTCTTTTCTTATATGCCCTGCTTGTGGTCAGGCGGTTCTCGGCTGCTGCCCACTGTTCGATCTGTTGCTGCTGGAGCACCCGATTACCTGGGGTGGGGTGCCGTTGCTCTCCTAGATGGAGTTTGTCGGAGCTTGGATTCGTGCTGTTGCTGCTATCGGATGGGAAAGGCATGACGAGGGTGAGACTGTTCTAATTTATTGAACCTCCATGCACATATTTTGACTTTACATTTGTATTAACCCTCTCTTCTTACATTTGGACATGACAAATCTGTCTTATCTGCCCATTTAATCCATTCTAACTTACAGTTATGCACTATTTATCGCGATTACCACTTTTGGAGGATCTGATTTTGGTTTAATTGACCGTATTTGACTATATGGAGCTTTTGGATCACCTTCCCTTTTCACTTTTGGGCTGTTCTATCGATTTTGAGTAGGACTAAAAGGGTGTGATATAGATATCATATGCCATGTTCCATTTTGTATTTTTAATGGTTTTTATAATATTGTGTATCATTATGCGTTTGTTTAACATAATAAAGGGTTTGTGCACATCACTGGATTTATATAGCTACCATAGTCTTGCAGTTATAGAGTATTTTACCCCTGTCAGCTTAGCTTTATGCATATGGAGATACATGGTGGTAGAGTACCACAGGGATTGTATTTCCCTGTGTAGAGGCAGGGACCTTCCTGACTCTTTTGCCAGAGGAATTGTCTTTTTTACTCTATTTGCCCTTGCCTAGCACCTGCCTATATAAGAGCGATTAGCACCTCCCCCTCCCTGGATATTCAATCTCTGTTACTTAGGGGCATATTTATAAAGCAACGATAATAGCGCAAAAAAATTACCGCCGCACATCGCGGCCGCGAAAATAGCACTATCGCCGTATTTATAACGGCGAGCGCTATTCCCGCGATATCTATCGCGGCCGCGATGTGCTGCGGTAATTTTAAGCCCCTTCGCGGCGATACTGTATAGTATCGCCGCGAAGGGACTTAAAATCCCTTCCCGACGCCGCTCCTAAGGGGGCGGGGCATACGCCCACCCCGCCCACACCCCCGCGGCGCGGCGACCACCCGCCGCCACCCAGCAGCCCCTCCAAACCGTTCCCCGCTCGCAATCCGGAACGGGAGGCTAGGAGGGGCTGCCGGGAAGGGCCGCAGCAGGTGGTCACGACCACCCGCCGCGCACCCCCTCCCGGCAACCCCTCCAAGCCCCCTGCCCCCGGGGAGGGGAAGGGAGGGAGCCGCTGGGAGGGGTGGAGGCTCCCTCCAGCGGGGCCCTGAGAAGGGCCTTTTGGGGCTTAGGGCCCCGGGTGGTCGCCGCCGCCGCAGAGGGTGTGGGCGGGGTGGGTGTGCCACCTTCAAGGTGGCGAAGTAAAACAGCCGATACTAGCCGAGCGAAACCAGTACCGCCGCTTTATAAATAGAAGCGGCGATAACAGGTAAGTATCGCCGCGAAAGGTTAGCGCTTCATTAACTTTTCGCGGCTGTTTTCGGACTTTTATAAATCGTGGTAAACGCGATTTATGCGTTAATGTCCGCGAAAACGGCCGCGAAAAGTTAACGAACCTTTATAAATATGCCCCTTAGTGATTTATTGATAGGAGAATGACAGTGTTACATACTTTTTTTTCAGAAAATCTGCTAAGATTGAACATTTGTACATAGAACTGTGTCTGGAATTCTGCATATATGAATGAAAGAATTGCACCATTACATAGCTGAAAGTGTATAGACTATAAAAATATATAGTTTGGGGGGGGGTATTTCAGAGTTTGAAGGGTATTTACTTTGAAAGACTGAAATCGTTCCAAAGCTGGCTAATTTTTTCTGTACATCTGCATTGGTTCCCTTAAGGGGTGGCTCTAGGGTTTTTGCCACCTGAGCCGCCGGTATAACGGGATGGGCATGGCTTGTGGTAGGCGTGGCTTTGTTGTGGGAGCATGGCTAGCCATTTTGTCATTTTGAACTTGGCATCATTTATTTGTACAGTTTCTTTAAAAAGACATTTATCCACACCGTAATTCCAGAAGAATAAAGAATTTTGCCCAAAAGAGCCTACCACCACGTCCAGGTAGACCCTTTTAACAGGACAGGAATTTACCTAACTAGTCTAACCTAGCCTAACCTAACAAACTATCTAAAGCTAATCTAACCACATGAAATGCCTTTTAACAATATTGTTTAGTAAATAAAATATGGAAAAACATCTGCAGCAATGTATGTTTGGTTGAGCAATCTAGTGCAATCAGTAAAGACAGTTAAGGTCCCATAGAGTGAGAACAGACAGTTAAGGTCCCATACAGTGAGAACAGACAGTTAAGGTCCCATACAGTGAGAACAGATGATAAAGGTCCCATACAATGAGAACAGGCAGTTAAGGTCCCATACAGTGAGAACAGACAGTAAAGGTCCCTAAAGGTGGCCATAAATATCCAATTTTACTTACCTGACCAGGTGTTCCTGCCAGAACCGCCTTTCCCGTTCTTCTATATGACCAACATGCAATCTCAGAATGAATGGGATTTTGCGATCGCATGTCGGTCGCATAGAAGAATGGGAGAGGCTGTTCCGGCAGGATCGATCGAATGTTGCGGGAGCGCTCGGTTGGGTACAAAAACTGTATATATGTATGGCCACCTTAACAGTGAGAACAGACTGTAAAGGTCCCATACAGTGAGAACAGATGATAAATTTCCCATACAGTGAGAACAGACAGTTAAGGTCCCATACAGTGAGAACAGATGATAAAGGTCCCATACAATGAGAACAGACAGTTTAGGTCCCATACAGTTAGAACAGACAGTAAAGGTCCCTAAAGGTGGCCATACATATATCCAATTTTACTTACCTGACCGGGCGTTCCTGCCAGAACCGCCACTCCCGTTCTTCTATATGACCAACATGCGATCTCAGAATGAATGGGATTTTGCGATCGAATGTCGGTCGCATAGAAGAACAGGAGAGGCTGTTCCGGCAGGATCGATCGAATGTCACGGGAGCGCTCGTCGGGTAAGTAAAACTGTATATATGTATGTCTACCTTAACAGTGAGAACAGACAGTAAAGGTCCCATACAGTGAGAACAGACAGTAAAGGTCCCATACAGTGAGAACAGACAGTAAAGGTCCCTTAGGGCACGGCCATACTGCAACGCAAACGCATGCAATTTCATGTGCGATTTAGTTGCGTTTGCGCATGCGTTTTTTCATTAAGTATTGAAAAACACATGCAATTGCGATTTAAAATGCGGAACGCAAATCTCAATCGCAACGCACCCGAAAACGCGCGTTTTCGGAGCGTTGACGCGCAACTGCAAAAAAAACAAAAACAAAACGCAGCAGTGTGGCCTAGCCCTTACAGCAAGAACAGACAGTAAAGGTCCCATACAGTGATCACAGATGGTAAAGGTCCCATACAGTGAGAATAGACAGTAAAGGTCCCATAAATATTCTATCCTCTATCTCTCACATTCTCTCTCCTGCAGTCTCTATTCTGTCTCTCACCTGTAGTCTCTAATCTCTCTCATTCTCTTGCATTTTCTATTCTTTATCCCTCACACTTTCTCCTGTAGTCACTATCCTATCTCTTTTTATCTCTCTCCTGCAGTCTCTATCATCTATTTATTTCACTCCTTCTGTTCTGCAGTCTCTATTCTCCATCTCTCACACTTTCTTTCTCCTGCAGTCTCTATCATCTATCTCTCACACACTCTCCTGCCGTCTATCCTCTATCTCTCACACTTTCTCTCTCCTGCAGTCTTTATCCTTTATCTTACTTACTGTCTGGCAAACAGACAATATCAGTGTGCTAGAGTGTCTCTGAACTGTATTGCTATATAAACATATAAGTTTGCCACCAGTGTGAAAGGTACATGCGAGTGTGACTAGCCTATATAAGTTTGTCCACAGTGCGTGTGACTGAAACATGTAATATTGCCCGCAGTGCGTGTGACTGAAACATGTAATATTGCCCGCAGTGCGACTGGCACAGATCATAGCATCCGCAGTGCGACTGGCACAGATCATAGCATCCGCAGTGCGACTGGCACAGATCATAGCATCCGCAGTGCGACTGGCACAGATCATAGCATCCGCAGTGCGACTGGCACAGATCATAGCATCCGCAGTGCGACTGGCACAGATCATAGCATCCCGCAGTGTGACTGGTACATATAGTATCCCCAGTGTGACTGGCACATATAGTATACACAGTGTAACTGGTACATAGCATAATGCCTACAGTGTGACTGGCACATATCATAGTGCCCACAGTATGACTGGTATATAACAGTGCCCATAGTGTGACTGATATATATCGCAGTGCCCAGTGTTACTGGTACATTTATGGGCCACAGAGTGACTGATACATATCATAGTGCCCACTGCCCACAGTGTAACTGGTACTATTGGCCACAGTGTGACTGTCTGATACATATCATACATAGTGTCCACAGTGTGACTTGCACATATAAAAAAGTTAGCACTTGACTTACTCAGCAGGCAGAGGCAAGAACAGGAGCATCACAGAGGCAATGGACTTCCGGGAGGTGTTCGCACTTATTCTTGGCGCTGCTCGCACGTTTTTTTTTTTTTTTTGTTATTGCAGTGCTGCCTGCAGCCTCCGCTTTAAATGCAGGAGTGCCACCTGTTCGGGGTGATTTGAATTGTGGGCTTATGATTAAGGACCAGCTAGGTCCGAAACATGTCAAGCCGTTTCACCTTAATAAATAGTTATATCACTACGGAGCTCCGATTGTGTGGTGTGTTCCAGTTTGTGCAGCGGCACCATCTATTTTGTTCCTTTTCAGTTGTACGATACGGACTAGCGACGGGTCCGGGGCTATCTTGCACCTGGACCACCTGTAAGACTTGGTGAGTTACACACATGCTATACTGTGATTTGGGCTCTCATGTATATGTTTGGATGGGGCCTTGGGAGATCTGAAGTACAACCAACTTAATCGCTGCAGCGAAGGGTTCAGGGCGGGTATGCACCCGGACCACTCCTTTTGATAAGTAAGTGTAATATACACCTTATACTTAACAAGTCAGGATCGGATACTGAGTTTGTGAGGGGGTGTAGCACCTGTTTTCTCTTATTTGTTCCACCTGAGAATAAAGGCTCACTCGTGGGAGAGGCTGCCCTGGTTCCCTTTTGAAATTCTGAAATTCTTTGGGCAAACCCGTCTTAAATTCTGCATGTATGACTAAAAGAATGGTGCTGTTATAGCTGAAGATATGCAAATTCCAAATATGTATCGTTTTTGGGGTTGTTTTCCAGGTAAGGGGGTGTTTAGTATAAAAAAATGCAAATATTAACTTAGAACAAAGCCCTGAAGTTATACATTGCCTACCTTTGAGGCTATTTTCTGGCCATATGTCTGTGTCCACTGATGCAAGTAGGGTACCATTTTATTTAGGACATGTAGAAAATCGATGTTTAGTGGGAAGTTTTATTTGTGCTGGAGGTTTGGTCAGGATTTTTTAGGCTGAACCTTCTTTGCTGCTTTTATTCAGAAAATCTGATTAGATTGAACATTTCTGCAGATACGAATGAAAGAACTGAATGGTTACAAAGCTGAAGGTCTGTGGAATCAAAAAATATATAGTTTGTTGGGATTGTTTCCATGGGGAAGTAGTATTTAGCCTGAAAAAATGAATAGTTGCCCTTAGAGCAAAGACCAAAAGTTAATACTCTTGGTCCCTTTGGGGCTATTTTCTAGCCACTTCTCCCTGTATACCCACACATTTAACACAACATTTAATTCAGGACATTGGGGAGAAAGATATTTAGTGGTGTTTTTTGCTTGACTAGTGGGGTTAGGTATGATTTCTAGCTTTGGATCATCTTTTTCTTTAATTTTGTCACAAAATCTTCTAGAAGCATAAAGTTCTATGGATTACTGCGTCCAGATCTTCATGTATTTATATAAGAACGTCACGGTTACGTAGCTGAAGTTGTGTAGATTCCAAAAATATATAGTTTGTGGGGGATATTTCCAAGTGAGCACTTGGAATTGCGTTTAGCCTACATCCCATTTGGAGTTAATTGGTGGCAACGTCTCTGCATACACCCACACATGTGACATACCGTTTGATTCAAAACATGTGGGAAAATTATATTTAGGGGTTTTTTTTACTTTCCAAAAGTTTAGATATGATTTTTTAACTTTGAATCATACTTTTCTTTTTTTTTTTTTTTTTTTTTACAAAATCTTCTAGAATTTAATGGATTACTGTGTCCAGAAATCTGCATTTATGTATGAAAGGTGTGTAGATTGCAAAAATATATAGTTTGGGTGTGTTTTGTTTGAAAAAGTGGAGGCTGTTTAAAGTACAGAGCACTTTGATTTTTTTTGTAATTGCATTTAAGCACATGTCCCAGTTGGTGCTAGTTGGTGGCCATGTCTCTGTGTATACAACACATGTGACATACCTTTTTATTCAGGAGAGGTTAGGCTTTTAACATTTCTGTTGGTTTGAAAGCTTTTGCAACAGTTTGAGTAAAATTCAACCTTGGTTTTGTCTCTTTTTGGAAAAAAAGGGAAAATTTAGATAAAAAAACTCCAATTTGTTGAACTTCTGTGTCTGGGTATCTGCATTTCGATCAAAACTTACCCCATTTATAACAACCTGGGATTATGTAGCTTTTAAAAATCTCTCACTACGCAGATATTTTAGCCAATTTGGCAGTTATTCTACATTAACTGTTAGGCTGGGTACACACCAGCCAATATTTTCGGCCGACCGACCGATTCACGTCACTTTCGGTCAGTCGAAAATATCGGCTGGTGTGGGGCGGCCGGCCGCAACCGACATCGATCGCTCGTTCGGACGAACGATAGGGCACATCTGAAAATTCCGATTGTTCGCATATTCATCCGTGGCCGGGTTTGCCACGACTGACGGACAATTGTCCCGGCCGAGCGCTCGGTTGCGACAAATAGTCCAGACGTGTGTACCCAGCCTTAGAAGTGCTTATAAATGTCAATCAGATGTAAAAATCTAGACAATGCAATTTTAGTTTGGGGGGCCTACTGGACAGGAAAAGTGGGGTACCCACATCTATCTGGTATGGTTTTACTCAGAAAAACCAGAGCTTTTAGAAACATTATGATTTTTGTGTATAAAACCTACGTTTTATACAAATAATAATGCAAAATAAAATGAAAATTTTCCTTATTTTACCCAAAAATCCAGTGAAATCTCTAGCAAAATGTTAAATTTCTGTTCGATTGTTGAAATTCTGACACGCAATGCGACAAAAATGTGACATTCTGCTCGCACTGAATGGGTAAAAATATGTTGATATATTCTACTGTGTCCTCTGAATTTATTACTGCATGCCTGCTATGCTTCTGGATGCCTCATGGAAACTGAGCAATTTAGAAACCTGTACTGAGCATGAGCATGCTCAGAAGAGGTAGCTAGGGGATTAACATTCAGTCACTGGCTGTGTTATCAACTGTTAAATCCATAACGGACATTTGCTAACTGGAAGAACCAGGAAGCAGAAACAGGGGAAACAGGACATTGTGCAGGATTTCAGGTTAGACATATATATTTCAGATTACAAATTATTACAGTTAAGGGGTTTGGGGGCTGAATAACCCATATATAAGTTTATTTTTGGGCAGAACTTGCCCTTTAATGTATATGCCCCAGCTAATCTCCCCAAGAACAGACCAAAAACCCAAAGTATCCCAATAATCCCCCATAAGGGAACTAACTTAAAGGGGAAGCTCAGTACAAATACAAATGTTTTCAGAAAAACGAGCAGTATTTTTCCATCCCAATGACATTAAAGGAGAACTAAACCCCCCAAAAAATCAAAGTTTAAGTTAGAAAGTACCTCAACATCCTTCTCAGCATGGAAGATTCCACTCAGGGGCCTTTTACCTCTATGAGCTCATTTTAGGTTCTGTTTGTTCCTCAACTCTGAAGCTGACATTTTCTCTTGCCTGCCAGTACTCTTGCCTTGATTACATTTTCAGCACCTGTGTGATTTCCACTCCCACCTCTTAACCCCTATGATGTAGGAATATATTAAATCATCAATATTCAAATTGGTGGTATTCAAATTGGTGGTGCAGCTGATTAACCCTTTCCTAGTAGCAGTGTTGTAGTGTGATGTATATAGGTCTGGGTATCTAGTGTGTCCGGATCTGAAATAATGTATGTCTCACCTACGGATTTCACTCTACCAAATCTGATATATAAACTGTGAATATTGCATGTTTATTGCAAAACATGCGAACTACAAGTTTCAGACCCACTCAAGCACTTGAGGAAGGACAAATGGGTCAGAAACATGTAGCACGCATGTTTTGCAATTAACCTGCACTATTCACAGTTACAGACCTGTGTCTTTGTATGTTTTACCTGCAATGTATTGTTTAATTGTTGGAGAGCCAAATTTAAAGACTTGCGATACCGCGGGTTTTCGTTACTGTACGACCGTGGCAGAAGTGAACCTGATCTTAGCACAGCTCTGTGCAATGCATTTCTCATCAGTGTACATTCTTTAAGGGGAATGTTGGTACGGTAGTAGAAGTGTGTTTTTATAGAAACCACATGGTGCAGAACTGTAGGGGGAGGATAGTGAAGTGAACCTGATTTTAGCACAACTCTGTGTAATGTATTTCTCATCAGTGTACCTTCTTAAAGGGGAATGTTGGTCTCATCAGTGTACCTTCTTAAAGGGGTATGTTGGAGGGAAGGAAGAGTGGGTTTTAATAGAAACCACATGGTGTAAAACTGTAGGGGGAGGATAGTGAAGTGAACCTGATCTTAGCACAGTTTTGTGCAATGCATTTCTCAGCAGTGTACCTTCTTAAAGGGGAATGTTGGAGGGTAGGAAGAGTGTGTTATTATAGAAACCACACGGTGCAGAACTGTAGGGGACGATAGTGTTGTGAACCTGATTTTAGCACAGCTCTGTGGAATGCATTTCTCATCAGTGTACCTTATTAAAAGGAATGTTGAAAAAAAGATTGTGTTTTTAATTCAGCTGTTTGTATAAAAACAACAAACTGTAGTACAGAGCTAAGCTAAGAAATTCATTACACAGAGCTGTGCTAACATCAGGGTCATTATATTATCCTCCACCTGCAGCACTGCATCATGTTCTAGAAGTGTACGCATTAAAGGGGAATGTTGGAGGGTATGCCTCTTGCAGCTCTGCACCATGTTGTTTCTATAAATGTAAATCTTTACCAGAATTATTGGAGGGAATGCCAATTAAAGGGGTACTGTTAGAGGGATGCAAACATGTTATATAAAATTAATGCATAATGTGGGCTGCCTGTGGGAAGTTTTGCATAAACAAAAACCCTCTTCCAACTAGGGTTCCCACCTTTGCCTTTAGGACCCAAGCACATATACAGGCCTATGTATTAAAAGTTCTTATCTTTAAAAATGATGCACATTTTTATCACATAGGCCTGATAATATCTACACAACAAAAGGTTGTTAGTATTTTCTTTAGAAGCATGATGCAGGCTGATACAGTTTTTATTTAATGCAATGGTAGTTAGCACTGCAACATGTAGATTTAATACGTTTGGATTTAAAAGGCAAAGGGGGCCTGTAAAATGCATTGCACAGAGCTGTGCTAAGACCATGTTCAAGTCAATATGCTGCACCTGCAGCTCTGAGCTGTTTTGTTTTTTTAAGTGTACCTTCTAAAGTGGTCAGTTCAATTCTACTGGGGTTGCCATCTTTCCCTTTAAGTCTCAAACTCTTATGGCTACTCCCTCTAGCGCGTTTTAGGTTTGCGATCCCGATTGTGCGAGTGGGAATGCAGTCATGTAATAGCCTATGGGACTGGCCCCACTACATGCAATGTGTTTAAGGGTGCTATTGGAGTGCATGCGATCACCATTTCTGTATAGTGCATGATGTTAGCCAGTAGCGAACCAGCTAGCACAAATTTAACTCCATATATCTGCCCAGTGAGTCTGGGTAAGTGAGCCTGACAGTCTCTTGCAGAAATGCTCACAAATATAAAGGGTTAACAAGTTGCTTCCTAAATACATATGAAAAGGGTTAACACCTTCCCCCACTCTGTTTGAGCAGGAAAATCTGCTAATAATATTCACTGCTATCTCTGATGATTGGCTGGGAGACACTGGCAGGTGGGGACTCTAAGTTCAACTGTTACATGTAGCTTAGCATAAGGGGATTGGGAAACAAACACAAGGTAGCTAGTTAGCATGTGCAGAAGGAGTTTTGGTACCTGGACCACCAGGAAGAGGCAACACTAGAAGCCAGCCGTGACATCATAGATTGCCAGTACTCAGAAATGTTCTATAAATTATTTCTACACTAAGGGGCTGAATTCAGAGGTGAGAAACAAATAGTTTTACTAAGTGACAGTTAAAGAGTCTGTGGAGCTGCCTTTGTATTTTGGGTTTAGTTCTTCTTTAATCTGCCAATTCAGAATTTTGTCTGTGTATGAATAAATGCAACCGAAATACTGACTTCCTGTTTGCAGGACCCCCTAGTAGAGACAGTTGTGGTCTTGCCCATGATCCAGCGCCTGGGTTGATTCAGTTGCTCAGAAGAGATCTGAGCATCTTTGACCCATCCAACAGCCAATCAGAAGAAATTACTGTTAGGAACATTCCAATGATGTGGTGCATCGTGGGAAGAAGAAGGACCGTTAGAACCCGAAATGTCAGCTCACAAATGTCAACAGCAGGGAACAGCAAAGGGTATGAAATCAACTGATTTTTCAAAATGGGGGAGAAAATGTAGAATAACTAAGTATGCATTACATAAACTAACAATTTAACAAATATTGATCATTTCCACTGAACTGTCCCTTTAATAAAACTTACAGAAAGTTGTGGCAATCTAAGCCTGTTGCCCAGTAAAGTGTTGAACCCTTGATATGTGCTCCAAGCCAAGTAATCCCCATTGGTACTATTGAAAGCCAGCAATAAAACGTTATACTGGAAGCGGATATTGGGTTGCTCTTCATAGGAACTTTGTTTTAACCAAAACCCTAGAAGAAATGGAGAATTCGACCTGTCAGTTAGGTAAAGGGTCTACACACCAACATCATGGAAGGAAGGAAACAATGTACTTACCGTAACTGCGAAAGGCGACCAGTAAGGGGGGAATGTAGGTGAGAGCCAGGACTAGGAGAAGAAACAGGGTGGCCTTGGAACAGATACTAGTTCGGTATCTCACCAGGGCAGGATGGGAGTAAACCTCATACACAGCCATGGGGATAGCATGAAATGGCACGGGAAATAGATACACAAGGTGCTTTTAGAATTACCGCCGGGTGATGTTTTCCAGGCCCGGTTGGTCAATTGCCTGTTGAGGTCCCTGCAGGTAAAAATGATCTTCCGACTGGTTAACGTGAGGAAATTGTGTTTGTGTGTCTCTCATATTCCGAAGGACATACACCACTGCTGTTAGCTTCGGACAGGCAATGAAAACCACGCTCACAACCATTGCCGAGCAACCATTGCCCAGCAACCATTACCCAGCCTTCAGTGAGGGAAAACGCTATCACCTGGTTGGCTAATGGACCTGGAAGTGGCGTCATAAAGTGGGCAGCGTTCAGGAAGACAGGGAGGTGTTTGTAAGCCTGGATAAGAGAGAGCTGGTATGGAGCTAGGAAATCATAGGTGGTGGGGATCCGATTTTTGCATTGTAGGCGTGAATTATATGGGGACAAAGCGGGTGACGGTGCACAGCTGGTGTTATAGCAGGGGAAAGTATAGGTACAGGATGGGGGGAAGGTACACCAGTGATGTAATTACAGAGGTACATTGGTTTGGGGGGTGAGTGATATAATTACAGAGGGACATTTGGTTGGGGATGAGTGATACAATTACAGAGGGACATTTGGTTGGGGGTGAGTTATAATTACAGAGGGACATTTGGTTGGGGGTGAGTTATAATTACAGAGGGGCATTGGGTTGGGGATGAGTGATATAATTACAGAGGGGAAAGGCACTGGTACTATTACAGGGGGCACAGATAAATGGATTGTGGATGTGTGAATTGGTGCTTCATTATTATTATTATTATTATTAGGAAATAGGTTTAAGAGAGAGTGGTTGGGTGACTGGCATTTGTATTATTAAAGGAGGACATGTGTCTCCTATGTGTCTCGGATTCTGCATGACAGTCCCCAATTTTTTTTTGTATCCTGCAGTCTAATGTTGCCTTTATGAAATCACAGTATCCCACTGGTTCCCAGTTTATTTGTTTTGCTTTTTGGAGGGGACAAAATTCATTATTTTTGATCGGTAGTTGGCCTGAATGAAAGCGTGACACCGTGTGTGTCCTGGGCCTTGGGAACAAATTGGGAGCACGTGCCAATACAGCATAATTGCAGATGAGATTCAATGTTGATAAATGTAAGGTGATGCATTTGGGGTTTAACAATCATTGTGCCACCTACACCATAAATAACTGTTATTGATCCCCTCCAGCCTCCTTTTGAGTCTAATACCTCAGATCTCCTCTTTGAGGTTATCCCTGGTCCTAAAGATCTATGTGCCAGATGGGATGGATCTGGGGTAGATCATTTTGGAGCAGTATTAGAGATAACAAGGTTGTAGTTAGACACCTCTTTAGAACTGCTAAATTACATTCTTTGTCTAAAATGGGACGTGGTCTACCCCAAAAGTAAACTTGATTATTCTCATAAAGATTTTTATTTTAAATACATGTTTCATGTCAGCAACTGACTTTTCCAAGGTTTCAGTGTATGTTGTCAACTGATCGTCAAATTTTGAAAAGAGGACATGGTTGGAGTAACAAGTTCGGTTTTCTTCACACTTCCTTATAGTTGTCTTTATCTCCATTTTACCTTGTTTATACTCCATTATTAGTTGCATCAGATCAAAGGGACAACATCATGCATGCAGTAAAATTGAATAAACCAAGCTTTAATAAAAACAGAAAAGATAATCAATATACATTCCTTGGTCCCATACAATATTATATTATCTGCACACTGGCATACTTTATAAACAAAGGGGTTTTAGTATACATTACTGTGATCACATGAATGAAAAGCCTTCCAACCACATCAAGGTAACAACCCCAGTCTGGAAGGTCCTTCTAACCTTTTTTACTTCACTTACCATTAGCAAACTTTTGCATTTCTCATAGTTGTGCACTGGATCCATATAACAGGCTTTCTTCCCCCCCAGCCCTTTGGCTTTTTAAAATGAGGGAAGAGGCCATCCATCCAGTGCTTTATATTAAATGCATAGGACCTCCCATAAAAGGGGCGTGTTGGGGGTGCTATAACCACATGGAAGCTTGACCTGGCTTCCCAATAAATAGATACAAGTATTGTGGAAGCACTCAAATTAGGCAAATTTACAACTACATTTAGTGGAAGTGCTACTGATCACATGAATGGAAAGCCTTCCAACCATGTCAAGGTAGCCCCAGTCTGGAAGGTCCTAACTTCTAATCTTAAATAAAGGTGGGGGATTTTGACATCTATTGTCTGCCACATATGTTGTTTCGACGCCTTACCTTGGACATTTACAACACATTATTCCTACAAAGCAATCCACACCTTGCATTCGGTCTAGTTGATCAAACTAAATACCATAGTCATACCATGACCTAGATGAATGAGAACAAAATGTGTTATGGCGTTTTTAACCCTTTAAGTGACACAAATCATATGGGGTAGGAGCTCCACTTGAAAGGACCAAAGTGCCACAGATTGTATGTGTACATCCTAATGTACATCCTTCAGTTCTGGGAATTTAGTTATGAGATCACTCTGTTCAAAATGAAATGTTCGCTGAGCAGTAGATGCAAGTTGATATGTGATTTTGAACAGTGGGAAGCCTGCATTTTTCTGTTCTAACCTAAAGTCTGCAAATCTGAGTTACGCTACTGTGGAAATAATTTTGTTAATTATTTACACCTTTTCACATACAGCAAAGGTCAGGTGATGGTGGGAGTTGTAATTTAAAAGCATTAAAGGGCATGCCCACCATAAAAATTAACTTTTAGTATAAAGTAGGTGACCCTAGCCCACCCCCAACTGCTTATTTTTTTCTTTAAAAATATGCTTAAATCGCTACTTACAGCCCCTTCTCTCCCACGTCATCTTCAATCCGGCTCCCTGCTTGTGGAAGTTGCAAGCAGCCGCGTCTGATGACATTGCTGATGCCGCAGGAGAGAAAGGTCCTTAACTAACTGTCAGGATAGTGTGTAGTGACTTGGCAAGAATGGGTTAACTATTGGTATTAGTTCTTGCAAAAGACCAATAAAAATGCCATTCCACCCTGGAAACAGTCCTATTGTTTATATTAGATTAGTGAAGCATGGAACCAGATCTCCTTTTCCAGACAATGTGGGGCCGAACCGTGTATCTGGAATTCTCTACAGCTAGGGGTCTGGTGGATACCTTAAAAGGTCATCTTAAGGGCAGCCATACATGTAAAATAAATGTATATTGGTATTGGAATATGTGAGATGGAAACCAATATTATATTTGTGAATGAGAAGGTAGGCCCATTAAAATGATACCCAACATGGAGACCTGATTCCCTTGCCAAAGCAAGTTATTCATATCTTGGGAAATATGTATTACACACAGGTCATGTTTGGAATTGTAGGAATTGATAATTAATACAGGAGAGGAATATGTGGTCTATATCCCAGTACAATGTACATATCTAAAGTTATATGGGATCTGCCTAACTGAGGGGTAATGAATACTTTTGGCTATTAGTAAATCTATTCCTGGACACTCGCACCTCATGCATAGTCCCGGGGGGGGGGGGGGGGGTTCAACAAGGGGCTTAAAAATCCTTGTAGCCCCTTTAACTGTGTTCATACTGAGGGGACATGCTAAATGTGTATGGATCATATTTCCTTCTTGCCCTGGGACACAGGACTTCTTATAGTGAGTAGGGTCTGTGAATATTTTTTTATCCTCTTTATTTTATATAACTGTTGTACCTATTGTATGTCATTTTATTGTAACACCATTTTCTTTTATTTTGTATTACATGCACTGTCCACCTTTTGGAATATTGAATCTAAAATTTAATAAGTTTTAGGGTCAGGTTGAGGGTTAAAAAAAAAAAAACGTTGTTTATAATTAGTCAAAATATTTTTTTTGACTATAGTTACCCTTTAAATATGGATGCCATGGAAATAGAAGGGTAGGTCAGTAGGTGTGTGTACCTGAGTCAGGTTGGAAGTAAAAAAAAAAAAAACTTTGATTGTTGATCAAATTTTTAGCTACCCTTTAAGTATGGCTTCTCACAGTAATGGAGAGGTAGGTCAGAAGGTGGGTGTAACTGTCAGATTGTGGGTTAAAAAATGAACTTTTTTGATGATTGGTAAAAATTTGTTGCACTACAGTTAACCTTTAAGTATGCTGCCACAGAAATAGAAGAGTAGGGCAGTAGGTGAGTGCACCTGGGTCAGGTTGGGGGTTAAAAAAACAAACTTTGTTTATGATTTGTCAAAATTGTTTTTTCAATTATAGTTAACCTTTAAAAGGCAACCGTGGTCTCAAAACAAGTTAGGGTTCAATGAAAGCCTGTAGTATTTCCTTTAAAATGAGCCAAAAATCACATCTCTGGCTGGAGCCTGTGAGAAATTACATTGGGGTGAATGTTTAAACTTCCTGCTTCCAGTAGGTTGAGTGACGTCACCTGACCTCTGTCCCGTGCGTTCGCCCAGGGGGAGAAGCATGCTCAGTTAAGACTTAATGCTGGGGAAATCAGGAAATACCTGGGGAAAAAAATGACAGTTGAGAAGGGGAGCCTATTAATGCAGGCAGATGCTGGTCACATGGCTGAAAACAGGAAGTATTTAAGCAAGAAGTAACATTGCTGAACCTTTCCAGCAATAACTTTCAACAAATTGTATCTAGAGATTTGATTAAAGTTTTATTTTGAAGGTATGATGGAAGGCTTCTTATATAATCCTTACTAGTTTGGAAGAATTCAAGACCAGGTAAAAAAAAACAAAAAAAAACCTTGATTGTTAATTAAAATTAGTTTTGACTTTAGTTACCCTTTGGCTGTCACAGTAATGGATAGGTAGGTCAGTAGGTGTGTGTACTTGCGTCAGGTTAGGATTTAAAAAAATTAACTTTTGTTAAATTTGTTTTTTTGACTATAGGTACCCTTTAAGTATGGCTGCCACAGAAATTGAAGGGTAGGTTGGAGGTTAAAAAAACAAACCTTTTTGATTATTAATCAAAATATTTTTTGACTTTAGTTACCCTTTAAGTATGGCTTGTCACAGTAATGGAGGGGTAGGGCAGTAGGTGTGTGTACCTCTGTCTGGTTGTGGGTTTAAAAATGAACTTTTTGCACTTGGGAGTTCTCTCCAATTATGATTTTGTGAATTGCGATAGTCCTATCATATCCATTTTCCACCATTTGCCCAAGGTCCATAAAAGGGTTGGATCGACCTGAGTTTCAAGTATTGGAGCTATTGGTGAGACCTTAGCTAAATTAGTGGACTTCTATTTGCAACCACTGGTTCGAAATTTAATATCCTATCTAAAAGTAACTAAAGATGTGCTACAAAAAAATGGATGGGATAAAATGGAATGAGGGTATGTGCTGGATTATGCTAGATGCGAAATCACTATATTCAGTTAAAAACCACACCATGGGCCTTGAGGCAGTGGAGTGGTGTCTGAGGAGATTGTCCATTTATTCCATCGATATACGAAAATTTATCTTACAGTCAATACAGTACCTATTACAACATAACTATTTTATGTTTGATGGTTCTTATTATCTCCAAAGATGTGAGACCGCTATGGGTGTGGCCTTTGCTCCCTCATTTGCCAACCTATTTATGTGTTGGTGGGAGGAGTCCCGCCTCTTTGGAGATGATAACCAATTTATCTTTTGGTACGGGCGTTACATAGACGACCTGCTGTTGATTTGGTCTGGTACTTAGGCAGATATTCCTACCTTTATAGATTACCTGAACAAAAATAATTGCAATTTGTTTTTTTCCGCTAACATCCAACAGTAAACTATCCAATTTTGGGATCTAAACCTTAAGGGTGATGTAGAAAAAGGGGTAGTTGAAACTAGTGTGTATCGGAAATTGGTAGCTAGAAATACTCTGTTACAAGCATCTAGCTGCCATCCTAAACATACTATAAAAGGTGTGCCTTATGGCCAGTTTGCCAGGATTAGTCGAAACTGTTCGGATGAAAAAGCTTTGTTCCGGTGAAAAAGCTGATGATCCGAGGAGGAGGTTCTTAGCTAGGGGCTATAGACGCCAGGACATCGATCAAGCATATAATGCTTTTAAAAAAATAGACAGGAGATCCCTTCTTTTTTATAATAAAGAACAGAGAAATGGATGCAAGACAAGGATCTTTTCTTCGTAACAGAATTTAGCGAGAATTGGGAACATTAGGCGTATCCTGTTTAAAAATCTCCATATTTTGAAACGTGACCCAACATTGAGAGACATACTGAAAGGCTGAAGGTGGCAGCAAGGAGAGGGCCCTCTTTAGGTAGGCAACTATCGCCCAGCCTATGCTGGAGTGACAGGAAGAAGATATCCCCTAAATTTTGCTTATCTACGATGGGAAACTATAGGTGTGGTACACGCATATGTAAAACCTGCGAAGTCATGTCAGTGGGATCTACCTTTGTCTCAAGTGTTTCAGCCAAGGAATATAACATCATTTCATATATAAATTGTAATACTGTAATCTACCTTATCACTTGTACCAAATGCATGAAGCAGTATGTAGGAAGGATGATTCGTCCATTAAAGGAATGAATAAGAGAACATATTCATGCAATTGAGACCAATGATAGATCTCCAGTGGCGAGACATTTCACTCCAATGCTCTTCAGGAAATTTAAACTATTGTAAAGTGCAAGGAATTGAATGAGTTCCTAAGAAGATAAGAGGGGGTGATATCAGGGACATGATTAACAAACGTGAAGCATTCTGTATCTTGGAACTAGACACTACGATCCCGAATGGTCTGAATAGTAAATGGGATATTGCACTCATAGTTTGAACATTGTAACATTACGTAATATGGTAATTTTGTATTATTATTATGACCCATTGATTTAAGATTTATACAGAGTTATGACTTCTCAGAATATATGAGAACAATGTTGCACTGTAAACTGTAAATGTGAGAGCACTGAGTTAAATAGTAATATAGGATTTGAATGAATATTATAGTGTTGACATGAAGGTTAGGACAAACAGTAAGTTTTGATCTTATATAATGATTGGGATGAATTGATTATCCAAATGTAGGTGTCCAATTGATCTTAATCAATTGAAATTGTAATTAAGATAAATGAAATTGATGAACATAACCTTAGAGTAATTGTGTAACCAGGTTTGTGTATTAACAGACTTATATATGTGTGTGACATTTCGCGTGGTTCCATACATATATCCCTGCTCTTTTAGTTCCATATTGGGTGGTTCCGTTTTGAATATAAGCAGTCTCCGTGGGCTAACACTATATCTACAATCCCCATGGGTTTCTTGTGTTGTACTGGTTCACATTATTATTGTGTTGTGTCTCTTTAAGAATATGTAACACTATGTATAATGTCCCTTTAAGAATGGGTAATCTGTTGGAAATAGCTGGACGGGGAACACGGGGGGAAAAAAATTCTGACTA
This sequence comes from Hymenochirus boettgeri, assembly GCA_019447015.1. Taxonomy (NCBI): domain Eukaryota; kingdom Metazoa; phylum Chordata; class Amphibia; order Anura; family Pipidae; genus Hymenochirus; species Hymenochirus boettgeri. Next base: position 109,119,980 of record CM033472.1, read on the forward strand.
TAGTTACCCTTTAAGTATGGCTGCCACGGAAATGGAATGGTAGGTCAGTAGGTGTTTGTACCTTGGTCTGGTTGAGGGGTTATGTCTTTTTTGTGTTTAAAACCATAAAACTAACTTTTATTGAGGATATATCAAAATGATTTTTTTTTTACATTATTTACCCTTTAAAGGGTATGTCCACCCCTTTTTTAAACTTTCCCCATACAGTAGTACTTCCCCAACCACCATATTAAAATTTCGAGAAACTCCCCCGACTTACTTACCTTCCCTCTGTCCTCCACCATACTGCCTGGCCTTCTGCTTGCAAGGAACTGCAAGCAGGTGGCCGGACCAGCAGCCGCGTCCCTGATTGGCTGAGAGGCAGCCAATCACGGACGCGGCTGCCGGCTGCTCAGAATGTTGGGGGAGAGAGGGAAGGTAAGGAACAATCGGGGGACTTTCTTAAAATTCTAATTAGGCGGTTGGGACTGGGGAGGGATACCTACAATATGTGCAAGGGGTTTGGAGCTAGGGGGGCAGGAGAGCAAAATGAGAGGGAGGGGGGGGGCTCTCCTGCAGATGCCTCTAACCTTGATGAGGTTGAGACAGGCACAGGATGAGTCACTCAGAGCTTCTACACTACATTTTCCTGGACTTTGGAGGGGCATAGCAGGGCAGCCATTTGGAGCAGAGATGAAAGGTAAGGATTTTTTTTAAACTACAGAGTGGGGACAGTATGGGGTTAAATTTCAGTTTTGGGGGTGGACATGCCCTGTAAGGAATAGAATAGAAGGGTAGGTCAGTAGGTGTGTGTACCCGTGTGAGGTGTTTTTGCATGTACCCGTGTGAGGTGTTTTTGCATGTATGACCATATAACTAACTATTATTGATGATTGATTAAAATTATTGTTTTTTCTTTAAAGGGTATGTCCACCCTAAAAATTAATTTTTGATATGAGTGCCCCTGTCCCCCCAGCCAATCACGGACGCGGCTGCCGGGAGTTCATTTCGGCGGGGGAAAGAGGGAAGGTAAGTAAAGTTTGGGGAGCTTTCTAAAAGAATAAATATAGCGGTTGGGGCTGGGGGGACAGGGGCAATCATATAACTAAAGGGTTTTAAGCTAGGGGGAGGGAATCCTGAGAGGGAGGGGGAGAAGGGCTGCAGTACGCATGCCAAACTTCTCCCGGAGGACAGGTAGGAGGCAGAGTCCTATATGGACTCTGCTATCCTCCTGGTGGGCAGTTTTTAGGTCTTTGGGGGGGACTACAGGAGAACCTTATGGAGCTGGGATGTGAGGTAAGGATTAAAAGGACTGTCCACCCCTCTTTTGAAAAATGAATATGTGGTAGATAAGCCCCCAAAACCTAGACATCGTTTAATTCTCAACCTTTAATTCGGCTCCCACACTGAGTATATACTTACATCCTCCTCGCTCCACCGCCGCTTCCGGGTTCTTCTCCCAGTCTCCACTGTGGCCGCTCTGTTCTTTTTCTGTTCCCGAGCAGCCGCAGTGGAGACTGGTCCGGTAATGGCAGTCAGTGATTGGCCGTGACGTCACAGTCACGGCCGACACGGACTGCCTTACCCGGAAGTTCAGAGCCGCGGCGGTGGAGCGAGGAGGAGGATGTAAGTATACTATCTCTGTGTGGGAGCCGAATTAAAGGTTGAGACTTAAACGATGTCTAGGTTTTGGGGGCTTATCTACCACATATTCATTTTTCAAAAGAGGGGTGGACAGTCCCTTTAAACTACACTACATGATGGGGCCAGTAGTTGGGGGGATTATAGTTTTGGGGGTGGACATGCCCTTTAAGTATGGCTTCCATGGGAAAGGAAAGGTAGCTCAGTAGGTGGGTGTACCTGTGTCTGTGTTTCGCGTTGGGGGTATCAGCGTTTGTGTTTATGACCATAAAACAAACGGTTTTGAAATATCCACATTTGTTGTTACCATTATAGTCTATGGGAAAAAATGCCCCGAAATTTGCCAATGACGCAGTAACACTTCCATGGATTCCTTAGCTAGGTAACAGCACACTTCTCCTATATTCCCCGCACGTCCTTTCCTGAATTTCATGTCTCTAGCTCAAAAAATGGGGGAGGAGATACAGTCCAAAAAAGTGGAAGAATAAAACAGAAAAAGAAGAAATAGAAAGAACAGTAATTTGGCTCTTCAAGCCAAATTAATAATAACGTAAAGGTTTTTTTTAGGGTGTACTTATCCTTTAAAGGCTCAAGTGGAGAATGGAGAAGAGATTTTACTAGATACTACTAGATATTAGAGGAAGCTATATATTTGAACAAATTATTTTCTTGGGGATCTTTTTCAGAGAACACCTAGTAAGAATCTTCAGACTAATGATTCTTTACACAAGAATCTAGCTAACAAAACTCCTGAAATTTGTGTGGGTATGTGTGTTGTATAGTATATATATTATATATATATATATATATTATATATATATATATATATATATTATATATATATATATATATATATATATATATATTATATAATATATATATATATATATAAATATATATATTATATATATATATATTGCACTTTATTACTTGCATTACTAACCAGATATTTAAAAGAAAAGTGAACTCAATTGTACAGAAGCCAGGAACGAAGGTGAGTAAATTTACCTTGCTTAGCTAATCCCCACCGGCTGCAGTGACAGGTCCAGTGCGCTTCCAGTTTCACTTTAACTATAGCGTGGATTGGACATTTATTGGGAATGTGTGTACCCAGCTTTAGGTCTGTCCTCCAATTTACCAGCCAGTGTTGACTTAACAGTAGCTGGAGAACTAGAGGGCTGACCAAACAGTGACTGCTGAACTGAAAGGTTGACCTAACAGTGGCTGCTGAACTAGAAGGCTGACCTAACAGTGGATGCTGAACTGGAGGGCTAAATTTACAGTATTTATCAAGGCTTTGCTGCATAAAGATTTAATACAAAAGAAAAAGTTCACTCGAAAAGTGAACTTTTCCTTTAAAGGGCAAGTCCAGCCAAAAAATTACTTTTTAAAAAAATGCGTATTACCCCCCCAAACCCCAATTTCGCATAGTTCATATATTTCTAAGATGCCCCAGAGCTTACTTACCTGACCTGGTCCCTCGCCGGCTATTCCACGCCCCGTGCTCCTGTTTCGAGCTTGTTGTGAGCAAATACAGGAGCAGGGGACTTCTGCGCTGACAGCCACTTCTCTTCTTGGTCGCGGCTGTCAGGCGATTGGTCGTGACGTCACGTTGCACCGTAACTGACAGCTGCAACCAGGAAGTGGAGCAATTGTCAGCAGTAGCTGCGGAGTAGAAGCGGCGAAGGACCGGGTCAGGTAAGTAAGCTCTGGGGCATCTTTGAAATGTGTTAACTATGCATAAGCGGGGTTTGGGCGGGTAATACACATTTTAAAGGGCATGTCCACTCCCAAAACTATATTTTAACCCACTACTGTAGTGTAGTAGAAAAATTCTTACCTTAAATCCCTGCTCCAAATGGCTGCTCTGCTATGTCCCTGTAAAGTGCACAAAAAGTAAAGACCAGGAGCCTGCCCATGCCCTATAATGTGTCTTCCCCCTGTCTCTCCTCCGGGAGAAGTTTTGCAAGTGCACTGAAGCCCTCCAACCCTCCCTCTCCTTCCCGTTTCTCTCTCTCTCCCTCCCAATATCTCCAAACCTCTTTTCTGTAGTGTAGGGCTCCCTCCCCCAGCCCCAACTGCTCTTTTATTTTGTAAAAAATCTCCCCCAATCTGTACTTACCTTACCTCTTTCCCACGGCGTTCTACACTGTCGGCAGCTGCGTCCGTGATTGGCTGCCTCTCAGCCAATCATGGACGCGGCTGCCGGTCCAGGACTGAACGCCGCAGGAAAGAGGTAATGATCGGGGAAGATTTTTTACAAAATAATAGAGCGGTTGGGGCTGGGGGAGGGAGCCCTACACTACAGAAAATATTTGTAAAAAGGGGTGGACATGCCCTTTAAAGAAGAATAATTTTTTGGCTGGACATTACCTTTAATGTATTGATTGAAGCCTGGGAGGTTAAGGAGCTTTCAAATCAAAACCTCAGGAGCCAAGTACGAAGGCATATTTACCTTTTGTGCAATCCACACATGCCCCAAAAAGAAAAGTATTAAATCAGTGTCTATCATGGTCTCAGCTCCCTAGGTTGATTCAGGTACTCAGTAGAGATCTGAGTATATTTGACCTATCAAACAGCCAATATAGTGGAAATTACTGTTAGGAACCTTTCAAGGAAATAAGTTTCTTGGGAATAAAAAGGATTTTTGTAGATCCTGTGGTGAGTGACAGCTCCGTACTGACCACAATAGTGGGGGAGGGAGTCCGAATTTGCAAAAATGAAAATAATTGTTTTTACAGGTATTCCACCCTTCCTAGCAGTTCCAGGAATCTCCCAGCTTCTGTGGTGGTCTTCTGCACACCCACGAGGGCATCACAAACTCCCCTAAGGCCCTGAAGTCTCAGGAAACTCCTGAAAACTGCCAGTTAAGGGGTAGCGGAAGGCAGCAGAAATGAGCCCAAACGCTCCTTCATTTTCAGAGTGTTATGTGTGTATGTGGCTGCTCAGGGGAGGACTGGCCCAGTGGGCAAATGCCCCCCCGGGCTGGTCTCCAATTAAAAATTTGGGCTGCCAAAGAAGCTATTAATAAGTTACGTGCTTAAACGGCACAGTGCGCACCTCTAGCTCTAACATGAGCAAGGAACAGAAGACTCCTCCTCTGCTGCTGCACTTCTTTCCTTTACTGACACTGGGAGCTGACATGCACTACATACAGCTTAAAGGAATAGTTCACTGCAATAGTGAACTATTCCTTTACTACATTGATTGAAGACTGGGAGGTTAAAGGGTATGTCCACCCTAAAAAAAAAAATGTTACCAAACATTCCCCCTGTCCCCCCAGCCCCAACCGCTATATTAGTATCATCAGAAAATGCCCCAAACTTTACTTACCTTCCCTCTTTCCTCCGCCGTGCTGCCAGGCCCTCTGCTTGCGAGAAAATGCAAGCAGAGGGGGGGGACTGGCAGTCGCGTCTGTGATTGGCTGAGCGGCAGCCAATCACGGACGTGGCTGCCGGGAGTTCAGTGTGGCGGAGGCAAGAAGGAAGGATCTTACTAATAGAGCGGTTGGGGCTGGGGGGACAGGGGGAACATTAGGTAAAATGGATTTTACGCTAGGGGGAGGGAGAAGGACTGCAGTACGCATGCCAAACTTCTCCAGGAAGCCAGGTAGGAGGCAAAGTCCTATATGGACTCTGCTATCCTCCTGGTGGGCAGATTTAACTACACTACACAATGGCTCCAGTAGTGTGGGGAATATAGTTTTGGGGGTGGACATGCCCTTTAAGGAGATGTGCGATCCAGCGTGGCTGCTTTGAAATTCCCGATCTGTTCCGCTATAGCGCGCATAATCGGGCATGCGTGTTATAGCAGAACAGAAGCACAAAGTGGTTGGGAATTTCAGAGCAGCCACGCTTGATCGCGCGAATGGTAAGCTTTTGGAATCTTCGTTCCTGGCTCTACAACAATTGATTGAAGAGCAGGAGGTAAGGCATAGCTCCTTAACCTCCCGGTCTTCAATCAATGTAGTAAAGGAATAGTTCACTATTGCAATGAACTATTCCTTTAAACTGAAATTATTTTTGAGAATGGGAGGTCAGTAATAAGTTTTTAAAGACACTGCCTCAGTTTAAAGCTTAAGTCAATAGTAGTCTTTAAAATGGGCATAACTTGAAAGTGTCCCCCAGGCCAAAAGGTCCCCATCCTCCCCTTCGGCTGCTACAGGCAGTGGTGCCCAAATATAAACATTAATGGGGTGGGATGTCTGGGAAAGGTAGGGGAGAGGCACCATTGATGTGTTGATGTGAGCATAATGTGGGGTTTGACAGGGTGGGATGTCTGGGAAAGGTAGGGAGAGACACCATTGATGTGAGCATAATGTGGGGGTTTGACAGGGTGGGATGTCTGAGTATGTGTAATACTAGTGAGTAGTTGTACTTTCCCTTTAAAGTGGAACTGTGCGCAGCTAATTCGTAACAAGAAAGAAGTAACAAAAAAATCACTGTATGTATCACTGAATGCAAGATTCAATTCTTCACCGCATATTGTTTACAGTATAGATCACATTTTTCTCCTTCAGTCAAGAGCCCATGGTTTAAAGGACACGCCCCCAACCGGATAAATAATTAAAAATGGGCGGGGCCACCAGCCTAAACTGGAACGCCCGCGATCTTTTTATTACGAATAAAGGGAGGGACTGCACGTTGCCAAACCTACTGACCCGGAAGTTTAGACAGGAAGAAACTCCGCCTTGTTATTGTCGTTATCATCTGTCGGAGAAATGAAGTGGATGTTTAAGGAAGATCACTCGCTCGGTGAGACCTGAGGGGGGATATTGTGTGAATGTGTTTAGCCCCCATATCTGTAATCCATCCCCATAACATGTAATAGCACCTGCATGGACTAGAAGGCCCCTTCCCAAACCGACCAATAATAAACGTCATCGATATTAGCCCATTATCCACTAATTGTCACTTTATTCTCTTATTATCGTCTTACTGTCACCATTAACATTACATGTGGATGTAATGCTGTCAACAAGGGCAGGTACATCTCCCCTTTCTGGTCTACAACCCTTCATTAGGCGATATCATCATGTATATGTATTAAATGTTCAGTCGCTTTATATCCTACCAGATCTGATCTAATTAGACATGTACACAGTTTTCAGTCAAATGTTTAATGTGGTGGGTTCTGGTTGCTTTGCATTATAAGTGGGGGATTGTAGCTTATACTAACACTCATCTTTAATTCTATTTTGTTTTATTGTGTATACATTGCATCTCCTACTGTAACCCTATCAGACCAATCCAAGATCTATAGTGTATATGATCCCTAAATCGGCTAGCGTGACTTTAAGACCTTAAAACAGCACTGCGTCTGTCCTTCGTCTTTGAAAGATTGGTATTGTGTGTATTCAGCTTTAGAAAGGCAAGCAGTTTTATATTATAAGAGAGGTAAAATGTGTTAAGGGGGGGACATCTCCTTTAAAGGGTATGTCTACCCCTAATAAAAACTTTTAATATGTTTTTCATGGACCCCCAAAAGCTAAGTTATATTTTGCTTAAAACTTCCCAGAGCGAGTAATCATACTTACAAGCTCCATAATCCACCGCCACAGCTCTCTGTCACTTCTGGGTCAGTCATGGCTGACTGCCATTCCCAGACGAGCCTCCACTGCTGCTGCTCGTGAATGGAAAAGCAGCAGCAGCGGAGAGGGACAATTGGCGGTGGAAGAATGATTACTCGCTTTGGGAACATTATTAAAGGGTATGTCCACCCTTAAAAGTAGTTTTTAATATGATGTTCCCCCATGTCTGCCAGCCCCAACCGCATATATTTTATTTTCCAAAAGCCCCCCAAACTCTTACTTACCTCCCCTCGTTCCTCCGCTGCACTGCCGGCCCTCTGCTTGCGAGAATGCAAGCAGAGGGGCGGGACCGGCAGTCGCGTCTGTGATTGGCTGAGCGGCAGCCAATCACGGACCGGCTGCAGGTCAGTCAGTGCAGCGGAGAAAGAGGAGAGGTAAGTAAGAGTTTGGGGAGCTTTTGGAAAATAAAAAAATTGCGGTTGGGGCTGGCAGACATGGGGGAACATCATATTAAGGGGGTTTAAAGCTAGGGGGAGGGATAGAACGGGAGGGGGAGGGAGGGGGGAGAAGGGCTGCAGTACGCATGAACAATATCTACCAGGCAAGGTAGCAGGCAGAGTCCCTGCTAGCCTTCTGGTGGACAGTTTTTGGGACTTTAGGGGGGGTCTACAGGAGAACCCTATGGAGCTGGGATGTGAGGTAAGGATTACACTACACTACATGGTGGGGCCATACTGGGGGGGATTATAGTTTTGGGGGTGGACATGCCCTTTAAAAGTTTTAAGCAAAACGAAGCCTAGCTTTTTGGGGTCCCTGAATAACATATTAAATGTTTTTTTATTAGGGGTGGACATACCCTTTAAGCAGTAATAAGACCCATGAACTATGCATCAGGGGACAGGCTAAAAACAGGTCTGTATCACATAATCTAAATTCATATTTTTTGTTTTGTTCATAGACAATAATACAACCTATTTATAGCCATATATAACATAACAAGTAACCTGTTAGAAAAATATTTGCATAAAAGTTACTATGTTCTAAAAAGATAGTAAAAATTGTCAAATGTCACACTTAAGAATTATACAGCTTTTAATACATTTAAATTCATTTCAGAACACAGGTGTGTGGAGTCGGCAAAAATCCGAGCAAAGTATCCAGATCGAGTTCCGGTAAATTTGATTTTTACTTTGTATGGGTGCTGAATTTTTCAGGCTATTGCTATTGTGGGGATTAAGCTGAAAGCTGTGACAACAGTACAGTTTGTGATTGCAGCCAGTAGTAATGATTCCTGGTTTCTAAAGAAATCTATTTGAAACTAAAGTTTTTTTTTGGGGGGGGGGGGGGGGGGTGAAAATCTGCTGATCCGACTGATTTTTCTAAATTTTCAAAACAAAGCTTTTCATCAATTCCATAAAAAAATGAAATTGTCAAATGCTATTAAAAATTACAATTTCAGATTTTTGGAATTTTAATAGGTTCTTCTAAACTGCTAGGGAAACGAAACTCGACAACGGTGGTCCCTCACTTGATCGCATTTAGTGCAAAAGTGAGACGTTGACTCTTACCTTCCATACTTGTACTCTATGTAGGCAACACTTCTAAAAAAAAAAATTAAAAAAAAAGTAATCTGCAGTATAGTAGTCCTTTAAACAGAAATGTGATTGATATCTTTTTTTTCCCTAAATGCAATAATCATCATTACAAGCAAAATTCTTTTCATTAAAAGTTACTGTGCCATGACACACCAGTATCTCTGCACTTTATTGAAATTTAGCATTTCTTAAAGTCCGTTTGTTTAATTGCAGCATTAGCGGAAAACTGATACATTCGTGTACTTCCCTGGAATGTAGTCTGACTGCATACCACTAGTGATATACAATATGAGAGGTAAAGCATTACTAACTGCAATGTTCAGTGGCATATGTAATGCAGATTAAAGTAAAAAAAAAAAAAAAGCTCCCTTCTACTAAAAGTTATAACTTTAAATATTAAAGGAGAAGTTTGGTGCAAACACATATACTTTTAAGAAAAAAAGTGCAGTATTTTTTCATCCTGATGACATTCACCTGCCCATTCAGCATTTTGTCTGTGTCTAAATAATTGCTTCTGAAATACTGATTTCCTGTTTGCAGGACCACTAATTAAGACTGTTATGGTCTTGCCCTTGACCCAGCACCTGGGTTAATTTGGTTGCTCAGTAGAGATCCGAGCATGTTTGATCCATCCAATCACCAATCAGTGGAAATTTCTGTTAGGAACATTCCAAGGTAGAATGCATTTTGGGAATAAGAAGGACTGTAAGGGCTCGGCCACAATGCACCGCAATCGCCCACTGAATCGCATTCGATTTGATGTGCAATTTCGTTGCTTTTGCGCATGCGTTTTCTTCATTAGGTATAGGAAACCGCATGCAATTGCAATTAAAAATGCGGAAGGCAAATCGCAATGGTCCCGAAAACTCGTGTTTTCGGTGCGTTGATGCGTTTTCAATCATCTGAAAAAACACATGCACAAACGCATAAAAAACGCAGCAGTGTGGCCTAGCCCTAACAGAATACAGAACCTGAAATGTCAGCTTACTGATGTCAACAACAGGGATGACAAGAGGTATAAATTCAACTGATTTTCCAAAATGGAACAGAATATGTAGAATTACTAAGTAATTCTAATATAAACGAAGACATTTAAAAATATTTTGGACTGAACTTTTCCTTTAAATATGGATACATATTTCCAAACAATGCCGCAATATGGCCTAGAACAAGGATTAGTGTTGCTTAAACATTTTTGAAAATGGCTGCAGTAAACACTTTCCTGCTTTGAGTGTTGCTCATTTCTTATTCATCATATATTTTTTTAATGAGGAGCATTAAATTAGAATGCACATTACAAGACTCCACTTTATCTCTCATTCATGCAGATCCATAAGGTGTATTTTAAAATGTCCTTTGATGCTTATCATTATTTCCTTTTATTTTGCTGTCCGTGGCTCATCGTATTGTATGCAAGCCCTTATATTAAAGGACATGTCCACCCTTGTACATAGTTTTTGATATTATGTACTGCTCCTTCCCCCACCCCCAAAAGCATTACTATTCTGCACCATGCCTCTCTCCTTCGCCGCACAGCCCCGGCCCTCTGCTTGCACGGAAATGCAAGCAGGGGGCAGGACCGGCAGCCCCGTCCGTGATTGGCTAAGAGGCAGCCAATCACGTACACGGCTGCCGAGAGTTCAGACCGGCGAAGGAGAGGCATGGTAAGTAAAGATCGGGGGACTTTCTGTGCAGAATAGTAATGCGGTTAGGGCTGGGGGAAGGAGCAGTACATAATATCAATGGGGTTTAACGGTAGGGAGAGGGAGGGGGGTGAGGACTCTCCTGCGCATGCCTCAAACCTTGACGAGGTTGAGGCTGAGACGGACAGGATGAGTCACTCCCAGCATCTACACTGCAGTTTCCTGGACTTTGGAGGGGAATAGCAGGGCAGCCATTTGGAGCAGAAATGTGAGGTAAGGATTTTATTAAACTACAGAGTGGGGCCAGTATGGGGTTTAATTTCAGTTTTGGGGGTGGACATGCCCTTTAAAGTTGGGTCATTTAGATTTATTGAAGAATGGGGTGTAAAGGAGCTGTGACTTACCTCTGTCTTCTACACGCAAGTGCTTTTACCTTCTCTCTTGGCTCCTGATCGATTTACCCTGATAAAGGGGTATAACCCCGAAATGTTATGATTTTGTGGTTCACTAGTTAATAAATCTACATTAGGAGTGCAACGTTCTCACCTTGTATATTGATATACCTGATCCCCTTAAACCTGACAAGGATCAGCCTTTTATTGGTATTGTGTGTACACAGCTTTAGGTTCTGTACCTGCACATAATGGATGGTAAAGGTGCTGTGTAAAGAAATATAAATAGGAAAGAAAATGAATTCCGCGTATTCACAAAATACATAATGGGAGGGGGGGGGGGGGGAATAGGGGCAAACTGACAGCATCTCTCTATGCATCTCTGCAAATGTGTTTGGGACAATGCCCCTTTCTTCCTTTGAGAATACCAAAACATTGTTGTGTACTTTGAAAAAGTACATTTCCCTCCATAATGTTTGAAATAAAGTCTTAAGTTTTTTGATTTACCAATGTGTTTCTTTTACATTTTAATTCAGACATGAATAAACTGTGGTCTCCGAACAAGTTAGGATTAAATAAAAGCCTGCAGTCTTTTCTTTAAAATGTGCCCAGGATCACATCTATGACTGCAGCCTGTGAGAAATTATATTGCAGGTAATGTTTAAAGGGACATGAAACTTAAAAAAATTACTTTCCTTTATCCTTTTCTATATTTTTAGTGCTGTCAGGAACTTGATCCCTTTTTGCTCTCAGTGCTCCCTACCACTAGATCTCCTCATGTCCTGTTCAGCTCACTCCTAGTTAGTATGTATCTCTCTATCCACCCCCTCCCAAAACTGAGGCACAGCTAGAGGGTGCAGTGGAGAAGATTTTTTGCCCACCACAGCCAATAGCATTCACCCAGTGATTTTGTGTTATAGTGAAAGTAAAACTGCTTTGCTATTTTGCTATGGGATGGTAAACATCACTGGGAGTTGTAATCACTGCTTGAATCAAGTAAGATTTTCTTTAAGCTGTAGGAGTTTGAAGGTGTGTGGGTTGGGGGGGGGTGCTTTGTAATTGATTTCTTTAGGTACAGTTCTACATTGTGTAACACAAACAGCAGCTAACTGCAGAATTGGGTTTATCTGCACAGAAAGAGCACAGAGCAACAGATAATGCTTATTCATTTTCCTGATTTTAATGCTGAATTAATTAGCCATGCAGTGACAGAGAAATAAGCTTTACTTTTATAGAATGGATAGTTTCTACATGTAGTGTGTCAGGGGGAGGGGCTGGATGATTGATAGTTCTTTACTAACCAGCTGTGCCCTGCCCTCTTTAAAAGGTAAAATACCCATAGCTAAAAAAAAGAAAAAAAAGGAAGAAGAAAAATAAAAGCACAAGCAGATATAAGATTGGTGGTAATTAATCCTAATTACTCTGTGATTAGTTAAAAAATGATTTGGCAGTTTACATGTCCTTTAAATTTCCTGCTTCCGGTTGGTTGGAGACCATAGTTACCCTTTAAAATGCTCATTCCAGACTTTATAACTTAGTTATTTGTTTCCATTTCAGTTTCACAATGTAGAAATTAGTAGAAAAACTCTTTTCCTACATAGCCTTTTAGGGCACCATAATGTTTAGGACAATAGTCGCCACAGGTGATTTCTCAGGAGTGTTTCACCAGCCCTCACTGTTTAAGTGATAATTCAGGGATAAGATACCTAGGGCCATATTTAGAATGGTCTGATATGAGTAAACTTTTCGCCATGACTTCTACTGAGGCCACCCTAAATGCGCGCACGTTAATCCTTGAATAGTGTGGGCGTTCCCGGTGCGCTAGAGCGTGTTGCAGTGCGCGTGAAAGCGATCTGCTGATGTTTCACGATTGGAGCGCATGTGATTGCAGAAAAAATGCGAAACGCTTGTGCTTTGGTTAAAGGATCGCGAGCGCAGCACACATCGCACACTAGTGTGGCCGCATCAATTGGGCCACACTAGTGTGCGCTTTTAAACGCATGATCGGATCGCAATCGCTTGGTTTATATGAAGAGTCTGTAAGATTATAGATTCAGGCATTCACATTCAGTGGATGTAGTATGCTTGGATTTTGCTGAAGCCTATAAACTGAGGACTGTTGGCCTAGAAAAAAAAACATTTTTACATGGATAGAGAATTGGATCGCAGAGAGTGGTGGTAAATGGAGCTACATCTATGTGGACTAAAGTTCTAAATGGAGTGCCTCAGTGTTCTGTACTGGTGCTGCTTCTTTTTAATCTGTTTATAATTGACTTAGAAGGGGGCATTGAAAGCAAGGTCTCTGTGTTTGCTGATGACACTAAACTATGCAAAGCTTTGTAAACTTCAAATGATGTGCAAGTGCTGTAAGCAGACCTAACAGATAACAGACTAAAGGTGGCCATACATCAGTGAGATATTACTTACCCGACCGAGCGCTCACACGACGTTCATTGAACCTGCCGGAACCATCTCTCCCGAGCTAATATCTGACCGACATGCGATCGCAAAATCCCATTAATTTTGCGATTGCATGTTAGTCGAATATAAGATCGGGAGAGATGGTTCCGGCAGGATCGCAGGAACGTCGTGTCAGCGCTCGGTCGGGTAAGTAATATCGCACTGATGTATGGCCACCTTTAGCTGTAGAAAACAATGCCAGGCAGCAATGGCAAGAGCTAGCAAGATATTGTCTTGTATAAAGAGGGGAATGGATTCAAGAGATAAAAATATTATTCTCCCCCCTCATTTAGAATATGCAGTGCAGTTTTGGAATCCCATATACAAAAGGGACATCTTGGAAATGGAAGCAGTTTAGAGAAGGGAAAAATAATAAAGGGAATGGAGGGGCTTGACTATGCAGGCAGATTAGAAAAGTTAAGGCTGTTTGCGTGGGGATATGATTACTTTATGCAAATATATTAATGGACCATACAATAAACTCCCTGGTGTATTGTTCACTAATAGGTCATGTCAGGGTAAACAAATATATATTCAAATAGATGTCTGTTACTAGGCCCAAAAATCAGTTATATCACAGCTGTGAGAAAAAAGTACAAAAGACACTGGAGTCTCTTGAGATATAACTGTTCTGTTTTATTGTTGCATTAGTCATTTATACATTTTGAAATGAGTCATATAAATCATTATTAAAGGGTATCTATACTTCCAAAAATCACATTTTCAAAAATGATACCTTTATATAGTGCAAACGTACACTACTCCAAAACATTCAAATCCAAGATGTAGATACTCAAAAATCTCCATTTTAAATAACCGCATGTACAGGGAAAGACTTGTCACTCAAACCAGGTATGCTAATTTGTGTCCCTACAGTGACCTCCTTACTAGGATTAATCATATTGGTCTCCTGTCTGTCTGATCGATCTGTCTATCTATCGGCCTGCCTGTCTATTATATATCAATCTATATATCTGTCTGTGTTTATCTACATGTCTGTCTGTGTCTATCTATGTAGGTTTTCTAAGGTTTTTTGGTAGTGAAAATACACATACACTAGTGAGCTGGAGTGTGTCACAGGATGTCACTTACAGGAGCCCCCCTCACACAGCAGCAGCCCCCCCCCCCCCCCCCACACACACACACTATCGTCAGCATGTGTACTTGTCTGTTAAAAGAGAGGGAGAAAGTGTCTGTCTAACACAGCCTCCCCCACCCACTATCAGCAGTGTCAGGAAGATATGTTAATGAGCTGTATAGTGTCGAGTTGTGCAGGCTCTGCAGAATGTGAATAAATCTATCCAGTATCGTCGGGATTTACAAGTGGGCAGTGACTAAGGGAGGAAGGGGGGTAGGCAGTTAGGAACAGCTACTAAACATTGAAAATTCACTAACAAAGCAGGCACACAAATGTAAGTAACAATTTTACTACCCTAACATTGTACTTTCAGATTATACAAACTTGTTTGAGTGAGTATTGTATCCCTTTAATTAGTTACATAGTCATGTGTTACATTTACCTAATCATTAGCTATGGATTTCTTCCAGACCATTAAGAGTTAAAACATTATTCTGCCTATTCATCAGCTTTTATTTGGACTTTCTATCTTATGATCATGACGGTTACTCTTATCAAACTCGAAAAGTTAGATGTTACCAAGCACTAAAGATTAACCTGAATCTTTATAATTATTAGCTTACCATTGTAGAATCTAGTTTCTAGTGCTACCCTTAAAAATGTAATTAACTATGATCATTTGATTATGAATCTTATCAGTCATATGAGAGGACTTGTGAACATACTTTAAGATTGGAAGAAAATTTCATCTTCAGGTTAGAAAAGGTTTCTTTACAGTGAGAATAGTGAAACTGGAACCAGTAGATGTGGTAATGGCAGGTTTATTGAATAGCTTTAAAAATGACTTGGATAAGTTTTCTAAAACTGAAAAATATTGAGAATTACTGGTATTAATACATATACTGTAGTTCTGGTTGAAAATGTGTGAAATGTCCACATTTTCATATTGTGTATATTCTTAGTTTAACTTTTTAATTAATTTAATGTTACAATATTATTAATATTCACATGTAAAACTTGCATCCTTTAATCTCTGCCCTCAATATTTAAAGTATTGTTTCTCCCAATGGTATGCATTTTGTCAATCTATTTTGAATAGATTACATTATAGTGACTTCACATGTCATGTAAATTGGATTAATCTGATCTTTTTGCATCCTTATTTGTATTTTTCTGTTTTTCGGTCATGGTTAAGGGCTAGGCCATGCTGCCACATTTTCTCAAGCGCTTACAAACACGCCTGTGATCTGTTAGCATGTGAAATTTGGTCACCCACATGTCAATGTGGGTGACCAAATTGCATGCACTGCAATCTTTTTTGCTGATCAATTGCGGACTATTGTTCAGATTGCAAAAGGGAGCGCCCCTCTTCCCAATCGTTAGTGTGGCCTCAGCCTTAAGCACTGCTTTAATATACCTCCTTTTGCTTTCCCCAAAATATTATTGTGCTCTGAAATGAGGGGACTATGTATAAAAAGTGTTGTAATTTCTACATGATGAAATGGAAATGTAGGCAAATACCTTAAAATTAAAGTCTGGAATGTGCACATCTGAATACATTGCTATAGTAATCCAGTTTTTCCCAAATATAGAAGTCATTGTTACATTTTAGCTTAAGTTCTTTAAATAGAGATTCTATGCATTTAATCTGGTATAGACTGTAAAATATGAGACATGGGGCACATTTATAAATACATTTTAATATCAATATTTCGCCTGCTTCCCAGCCTTGGTATTTTACAACGTTGTCTTGGAACACAGACTTTTTGAGAAAACATTTCCTTAAGAAATTAAGCAATGCAAGTTACTCATTTTGGATGATTATAGGACTGATCAATGACATGGAGGCCACTGAAACTGAACTTTTTGAAAATATTTTTTTCTTTATTTTAACACTCACAGGGAGATTCAATAAAAGTTCTTATCGTTTAAAATGGTGCTAATTTTGCCCCAACCAATCAGAAGTTAGCCTTCAAATGTTAAATAAGATCTGATTGGTTGGGGCAAAATTAGCACCATTTTAAACGATAAGAACGTTTATTGAATAACCCTGTCAGTATTGTGCTTTCTGTGTAGAAATAAGCTCTTGAGTTTCTAATCAACTCAATCTTATATTACTCCACATATTATCTGTAAAAACTAGGAATAAAAATGAAAGATTGAAAAGAAAAATGAAAATAAAGAATAAAAATAAAAGCCGCTACCCTCATATTTGGACCAACATGGACAAAGGGCTATCCCAACATTTTCTTCTAGACATGGCATTTGTCAAGGAAAACTATGGAATGTTTGTGGCACTTTTATCAAGGTGAATCATTTTTTTAAAAGCAACAACTACATCAAGTATTTAGGAGTGAGAGGGGTTAGCTTTTAGTTTATTTGGTAAATATTAAAGCCTGTATTGGCTATTACTAACTGGAGAATCACAGTTCTGTCACAGGACTGAGATTGAGTAAAAAACAAGCCAGTCTGTGCTTGTCAGATTTTTTTTTTTTACTATCTCACATTGCCACTTTGTTTTGCACAGTAGAGGTATATGGAAGTAATTAAAATAGTTTACTTTACTTCACAGGTGATTGTGGAAAAAGTTTCGGGCTCACAAATTGTAGATATTGATAAACGGAAGTACCTGGTCCCGTCTGATATTACTGTTGCTCAGTTCATGTGGATTATCAGAAAGCGGATTCAGCTACCGTCAGAGAAAGCAATCTTCTTGTTTGTAGACAAGACTGTGCCACAGTCAAGGTAAGAAGGATTTATAGGTAATTGAGACCCCCTTTTTGTTATAGCCCCCAAAATGTGCAGTATGTACTAGAAATCTTTCTAAACCTTTTACAATGCAGATGAATAGTTAATTTCTGTAAAATACTGCAGCAGCATGTCAACTATCGTGTAATGTTTCAATTTTAAATCAAATAAGATCTTAACACTTGTGCATCCTCCAGTAGCATTAAAGAGGAACGGATATCAATAAAAGCCCCTCATGCCTTTCAAACAAGCCCAGGATGATGTATCTAGCTATTGTAATTTCAAAGTTACAAGCTTGTAAATTCTTTCTTCCTATGTCTGTGTCATAAGCCCCACCCCCAAACATTTATCTTTTCTGAATCTAGTTACAGGCTTGCAATCAATATCTGTGCTTTCTTCTGCCTATGGACACCAGGCTTGTGACTGGCTTTAAAAATTATTAAGAAGTTGGGGGGAGGGACTTATGATGCAGCTGATGATGCTTTGTCATAGCATTCGGATACAAGCGAGCATGCTTAAGCCAGGGGCTTGCTGATAATGTCACAGCTCGCAGTCTAAGCAGGAAACACCACCCTTTATACTGCTGTAAGTTTAGATAAACTGCAGCTAGAAGCATGATCCTGGACTCTGTTAAAATGCTCTTTTTAATACCTTTATGGAGACCACCATTTCCCCTGAGTAAAACAGGCTAACATGAAATTAAATGTTCATGCAATTATATAGATTATAAGTTGCAACAAATACAACCATTTTTTGACAGCATTGTCTTTATTTTTTCCCCATGTAGCCTAACAATGGGGCAGCTGTATGAGAAAGAAAAAGATGAAGATGGATTTTTGTATGTTGCCTACAGTGGAGAAAACACCTTTGGCTTTTGAGAATATCTGCACATTGTGAAATAAATGTAAATAGGTTTTAACATCATACATAAACTCCATGTCTCACACACAAACTGGATATATTTAATTGTCTTATTTATATATGTGTTAAGCTGGTAAATTAATGTAATTTTATTATTGTTTTCTTTTTGTCATTTAACTTGCTGCTGTTTTAAGGGATGGTAACAGTCTGCTACAAGTGGTTGGGGAAACAGAATACTAAAGGGGCAATTTACCAAGATCCACAGATTTTCCAATTTAAACCCATTTTGTGGCAATGTACCATTGGTTAAGTGTGACTTAATGGGAATTACAGCAATTTTACACATATAGCTGGCGGTAGTCAGGCAAAATTTAAGTTGGAATTGCAATATTCTGAGACACGCAAGATCATTGGTACATCACAACTGCAGGGGGCAGTGTTTGCGGTTCTCTGTAAATTCCCTCATATTTCTAAGTCAAATAATCATGCAATTATTTTAGGAGTGCTGGCATAGCATATAAAAACGACGGATAAGTGATCTATTTAATTCAGTAACTGTCCTCTTACCGATATGTAATCAACACAACTTAACAAAAACTCAAATAAAATTATCAAAGAAATTGTTTGTCATGCTTAACTGTTTTGTATTGATCCCAAGATCAATACAGGTTATAGCTCAATATAAATCATTCTAGAACCTTATATTCATAACAGTGATAAAATAACCTTTAACAACTGTCTTTTTGGGCCACAGCTGCTAGCTCCACATTCATCTTGCCTTCCTTTCCTATTAGTGACTATGTTAGAGAAAGAAGCAATAGTCAAGAGTAGAAGGAGCTATGAACAAGCAGCCTCTTGAAAGCTAATGGCAGGGCTTGGCCTGTTAAATGTAGCTTTAAGTGGCAGTTTTGGCTCTATAGATTCAAATGTACTTTTTAGCAGTCTACACAACATTACTGTGATCCTGTTAATATTTGATTCATAGGGCCATATTTATCAAACATCGTTATAGTTTTTTTTATGGTCGCCTTAAAATAACAATCAGTGTTCTACGATACCGATCGTAATTTTACGATATCACTAACTTAAATCTATGGTGCCGATATCGTAGGATAACTATCATTATTCTACGACGACTGCGTGGCTCCTTTAAAAATTGCAATACAATACCGATTGTTATTCTACGATATTGGCACCGTAGATTTACGATGGCGATATTGCAGAATTACGATCGATATCTTAAAATAACGATCGTATCGTAGAACACTGATTGTGACTTTACGGCGATCATAAAAAAATCGATAACTATGTTTGATAAATAGGGCCCTATTTATAAGGTTGCGGTAACGCTATTGATATTGTGCCTTTAACAATTGTTAATTTATGATCGCCCATACCATATCTATAGTCTACTACCACTTGGTATTGTACGTCCATGCTTTTAGAATAACCCACGATATTACAATTTATGATACTGCAGGTTCTTGAATAGGGCCCATAATGTCAAAAGCAGTGTTTGTGCATGCCACAAAGCTGTACAAATCTCAGGAGACAGGTAGCCAAAACACCTATATGTTTATATTTGGCTACCAAATTTTTAAAGGTTTTGATTTTACCGATATCCATTGAACTGGCTACTTAAAGGGCAACTGTGGTCTCAATAGGTAGGTAACTAATTGGCTTACCAACACAAACAATATTTGCATTGCATATATACATTAACAAAGAAAATCTTGCTTGCTACACGCCATTGCACGAGAGCAATGCCAAGATATACCGCCTCTCTGTACATAGGACTTTTCCTGTTAACGTCTGATTAAGACCATCATTGTGGTGGAGTTACAAACGCTGTAAAATATCACGCATTAATGGTGTTAAAATTTGGTACATTACTTGCGTTGTCTAGATGCGCAAAGTTAACGAGAGTAACAAATGCAATGGAAGTTACGTCTAAAAGTCACGTTAAGTGTTGATAAATCCCCGTTAAGACATTTACGGAACTTTAAGACCCAATTTTGCGATAGCAGCTCTCGGTACATACCCCCGTAAGTGTTCAAGAAGAAAGTAATACTGCTGAACCTTTCCTGCAATAACTCACAAATTTTATCTAGAGATGTGATTTTGGTTTTATTTTTGAAGGTATGATGGAAGGGTTTTTATATAATTCTTACTAGTTTGGGAGAATTTGAGACCACAGTTACCCTTTAAAAGAGGGGTAGATGTGCTCCTAGAGTTGTCTAAATGATTTAAGGGGACATTTATTTTTAGTTAGGTTTGTTTATTCCGGTCTGATAACGGAACTTTATAAGTGATCATATAAAGAAGTAGCAGCCTTTCTCATGATGTGGTAGTGCTACCAGCAACAATGTAAAAAGTTGATAATGGGCATTATTTTAATACCACCCTAAATCGCCCCATTCACTTCAATGTGGTGGTATTGACTTTATGGCCACAATGACAAATCAAATTATGGGTCCATAAGGGCACAGCCACACTCCGCTGCAATTTCATGTGCAATTTCGTTTCGTTTGCGCATCAGTTTTTTTCAATATAGAAAAAACTTGCGATTTCGTAAAAAAAGCGGAACGCAAATCGCAATCGCATCTGAAAACGTGCATTTTTGGTGCATTGCCGCGATTCCAATGATTGGGAAAAACCGTATGCGCAAACAAAGCGCGATAGTGTGGCTTAGCCCTAAGAGGATGTAAGAGGTGCGAATGCGATTGGTGTTCCACATTTTTTATCGCAGTCGCATGCGGTTTTCTATGTTGAAAAACGCACACGTGCAAACGCAACGAAATCGCGCATGAAATCACATGCGATTCCGTGTGTGTTTGCGGTGCAGTGTGGCCGTGCCCATAAATAAGATTTTGTACAACTGAAATGCTCATACAGGCCCATTCCCAATACCACACCTTTAAAGATTGCCATTTTTACGATCACATTCGTACAATTAAGATCGATCATAATTGTATGATTACCTATACAGTACCATAAAGGTAGTGTACTACCACGTGTATGACCAGCATACAGTTATATTAGCTTACAGAAAGAAAACCTCACTTAATTTGCAGAAGGAGGGGTTCAGCTGTACTTCCTATTTGGGTACATTTTTCCCAGTGAATAAAATATCCATTTAGTTACTTTTGTTTCTATATAATTTGCTTGCCATTAGTAAATGCAATACCTGCTGTATTTTTTTTTGTGGTTTGCTGTGAGAATCATTAAATAATTTATTACTCTTCACTATTATACTTTCTGATTTATCCATCAGTAAGAAATAACATTAAATCATCTTTGGGAGATTAAGTTATTTTACAATATTTTTTAAGACCTGGGATGTTTGCCTGTTACTGAAAGGGCACCTGACTGCATAATTCAGCAGCCAGTGGAAGTGGGTAGAGTTTTAATGAATGGACCAAGTCCTTATGAAAGTGCCAATAGTGTGGCCTATGGTTAATTGGGCACTCCTGCTTTTTGGAGCAGGAGGCAACACAGTGTGGTGCAATATCATTTTTCTTGATAGACATGTCAATCCAACTTTACTACCTGAAGGCTTTGCAAAAAAGGTATTCAAATGGCTCTTTTGCCACTCAGGGCCAGATCACTCTTGCTGCAACTCATTTGTAAAGCAAATGGATGGATACATTTTATTGCAATATTCTGCTAAAAAGATTTTGTATTTTGCTTCTGAATCAAGCTCTAAAGTAAAATCATTCGTCATGTACTAATCTTCTTAAGTGAATGTCAGGAAGTCCCTTGGAGTTTGGATCCAGGAGGGAAAAGCCTGCTCTTTCAAACATTTCCAGGCTTTCTGGTAAGTGACAGCATTCACCTTAAAATCCAAATAAGTCTTCAGGTCTTTATTCCTATGTGTAAATACAGTAACACATTTCTATGAATAAACAAGGAGTTCATATCTGAATAGGGAAAGCACAATTTGTCACAATAAAGAGGTGAAAATACAATAATTTTGGCCATTTTGCAAAAAAATGTTTACCAGACTACATTCTCCCCACACTGCCTAAAACAGCAATTTGGTAGGAACAGATTTAAAGCGTATCTCCACCAGAGAAATCGACTTTTGGAGGTTTTATTACAGCTTTTAATGAAGAACGCAAGGTGACACTTTTACCCCGTTATTGAATAAAACTGGTGAAGATACCCTTTAAACTTATAAGAAATCTGATGCCATTATATATGCCAGTTTTTCTTCGGTTAAAAAGCAAATAATTTAAAGTTTGTAGGCATTTAATACTATCTTCACAAATGATCTCTCATCTTGGCTGCTCCTAAGTGAAATCAAATTATTTATTAACCCCCTTTCCCATTTGATCTTTCCGTGGTGAGAACCTACTGTAAAACACTAGCAGCCTTATTTACCCAGAAATTCCTATCTTAAAATTGTGCTAACCTATTTAATATACAAACAGTGCAGCATTTTTTGCAGGGTATTTAACACAAGCCTCACAAACTATGCTGACCAAGCGCATATTGATAGCAGCTCTCGGTAAATAAGCCATAGGTCTTCACCACTGGTAAATCAGCAAGTTGGGGGAACTTATATGCAAAGTTGAAACTCCAATTCGACCCTGGACCCAAGAGCTACCTATGGGTGTATGCAATGCTTGCATAGCAAGTCCTCCCATAGGGGGTAGGACTGGACCAGAAGAGAAAATTTTGGATATAGAACTCAAAGCTAGTTTTCACTGTCCACATTTTAAAGTACTTACTTACCTTCCTAAGTTCCCACGCTGACTGTCACCTCTCTCCACAGCCTGGGTCTTCAGTATTCCTCATGCAGTTTCCAATCTTGCTGGTCAACTGGCCACTTAAGCCAGAGGCTGAATAGCATCATCTATTATTTGCTGGACTGTTGCAGCTTATTAGCATAGTCCAGGAATTCAGCAGATAGGGGAAAGTTAATTTATCCCTTTCATCTCCAACACAATGAATACATTATACAGCCTACAAATTCATTTGAAAATCCAAAAGATCTAGAAAAATATACCAAGTAGGTCATGTTACATGCAAAATTTGTACTATGCATTCAAAGAACAGACTTTAGTACTGTTTTAAGACAAAAAAGCTGGAGTACACACAGTACCGATAACGTACGGTGCTCGATGTGTGCGTCAGACAAATGTTCCAAAAGAATGTTGGGCATTAGGAACCATCATTGCAGACCAAAAATTTCTCACAATCATTGTCGATTACCTTTTCTGTAGTATAGGGAGACAACCGTTATTGGTGGGTGTGTGGCAGCCTGGAATGATCTTGCCTATTCTCAGTATAGGGAAGAGAGCTCGGGGCTGCATGAATCTAACAGATTCTGTCTTTGATCTAAAAAACATCTGGCTTGTGTGTACCCAGCTTTAGATTTTTTTTAAATTATATAATAATATAGAATTTTTTTTAAATTATATAATATTTTTCAAATGGTCTCATTCTTAAATAGAAATGGTCCACTTACTAATTGACATTTACATGTGTGATATGGTAGCAGAATACTGCTCTTCTTCCTGCTCTGAAACCATGTGACAGTCTACTTCCCTGTGTCGTCTCCTCCTTGTTTGCCCCCATGGCACCTCCCCTTGGGCCCTACCTGTGTTTCCTGTGGCCCCACCCACTCATGGGTCACATGGCCCCTTCCCTTGCAGCCCCCTTGAGCCTTTTCCTTGCAGCCTTCTGTGGCCCCTCCCACTGATGGGCTCCATGGCCCGTCCCACTTGTGGACCCTCCCCTTGCAGACCCATCCTGGCTCCTTTCCTTACAGCCCTTTGGGCCTTTCCCTTGCAGCCTCCTGTGGCCCCTCCCATACACGGGCCCCATGGCCCCTCCCACTCACAGGTCCGGTGGCCCCTCCCCTTGCAGACCCATCCTGGCTCCTTAGCTTGCAGCCTCCTGTGGCCCCTCCCACTCATGGGCCCCAATGACCCCTCCCCCTTGTGGGCTCCCCATTGTCCCTCAGACCAATACCCCACCTTACGAAAAACTGTAAAAGCAGCCTTTTTAGCAGAGAAAGAATTAGCAGTTTTAAACTTTGTCTGATTCTCTCTCTGCTGAAAAGGCTGCTTTTACACAGTCTTCTGTAGGAGGGTATTGGTCTGAGGTGCAAGTGGGGGAGGGGACACAGGACCCATGAGTGGGTAGGGCCAGAGTCCATGAGTGGGAGGGGCCACAGGGAGCTGCAAGGATAGGGGCCAGGTTGGGTCTGCAAGGGGAGGGGGACACAGGGCCCACAAGTGGGAAGGGCCAGCAAGTGGGAGGCATTAAAAAAAAAAAAGCAGTGGGCTGTGCTGTTCTCCCCACCCCTACCCTTCAGTCATGCACTGAGCATGTGCCAACCACAGATTAGAGGAGGAAGTAGTATTTCTGACCCCAGATTCAGAACCTCCCACCCCCTAACTTTCTGATCAGTGATTTCTTCATATTTTGGGCTGTGCAGCTTTCATTTAAAATAAACTTGTTTGGAGACCACAGTTCCCCTTTAAGCTCTTTCTCATCATTTTATTTTAAACTCATTGTAGGTCATGTATGGGTAACCTACCGGGAGAAGATTTAGGTTTATATATGGCAAATAATGGTTTATTACGCTTAGCGATTTCTGAGAAGGGAACAGCCAGGTAAGTTCAGTGAAATAGAAAACAAACAGCTTCAAAGTGACAGATCATGTGCCAAACTTTAACCCAACAAATGTATGGAGTCCAAACTACATTTTAAATAAAGATCTGTTTTACAATTTTACTTCAGAAACCGTGTTAATAAAATCTGTAATCATGTTTCTTAAAATTACATTATAACCCACCCCGGGTGTGTGTGAGGGAATCCAGGAGGAAGCAGGAGGGGTGCGGTCTAAGTTGCTAGAATACGGAACACTAAAAGGAGCAGGTGGGTGGTCTAATCAGGACCCGTGACTGCCAGGAGGAGAAGAGGTCAGCTGACCTTCCTATGCTTCTGCAGAAACACCACACTGACACGGGGCAGGAGAGGAAAGAAGGATCGTGAGAGTGTGTGTGATTGAGAGAGTGTGTGATTGAGAGAGTGTGTGTGTTAGCCTGTAAACTTGTACAGCAGCCTGTGGACTGCACAATAATCATGGTTTTGTTTATAAATGAGGGTGGGGAGGGGTGCGTTATAACGGATAATGTACCCCCTACTGTAAATTCATAGGGATATTAGAAGGCACCTCAGAGTTCCGTGGCCTGTATAAAAGGCACTCGGCCTCATGCTTTTATATGGTCACGGAACTCCTTGGTAAATTCTAATATCCTTATACAGTAGGGAGTACATTATCCACTATATAATCAGACAACAATACATATTCTCTCCTAAACTGAGATCTAGTTGGTTTTAGTTAGTGCTCCCTTACAACACGGCCAAAGCAAATAGTACAGCCCACTGCATGGCGCTCAGACTGTTAAAACAAAGGACATGTTAGACTAATGTTAGTTAGACTAATGTTAGACTAACGTTCAGCAATGAGAAGTTGTCCTGCGATCATGGAACTGTTTGCCCATCAAACAGACCCCAACTCGCTCACATAAACAGCTGCAGTTCATCTAATTACTCAACTTTACAAAGAAAACAAAACCCCTTCTGCATTTTCCACATTTCAAGGTCTATGCCAACAAGCTGTTCCAAGGTGAGAGGTGTGAGTGAGGAAATTGTATTTTCCAATTAGATCATTGTTCCATGCTTAGAAAGCAATTAGCAGTTGGAGGGACATTTGGTTATTCATCCCAAGTATCACAATGATATAACACATCCAGTCACATAATAGAACTGGAGAGATGACACGAAAATGTACAGGTAACATATCAATGACCTAACTTAATAAATGGCTTTAAATTAACTGTAATGTTTTAAGAAACGTCACCTTTTTTCTGGACTTTATATATATATTTTTATCTGCTTATGTTTTTTAAGCTCTATGCATCAACTCATATTTGGCATAGGCTGTCAAAGCCATGGGGTTTAAGTTAATTAAGTGCAGAGAATTCACAACACAAATTGAAAGTGTCCTTTATTCAATAAAACATTGGGGACCATTCACTTGAGAATCCTTGCCACAAAAGTTAATCTAATTACTCCACAAAACCTAGACCTTGCATAGTTTAAAACCATGTGTGAGGCTTCTAAATGTACTTACCAGCACTCATACTGGACCGGCAGCAGCATCAGTGATTGGCTGACAGTGCACACATAAATGCTTAAAATTTCCTTAAAGGGCAACTATAGTGAAAAAAAAACTTTGTCTGTATACAATGTATAGATCACTTAGTATAAGCTGCCTTACTTTCATGTTTCTGTGTGGCTTCATTTCTTCACACTGGCAGAAGTTTGTACCAAGCTGTGTAGTCCCCCTCCCCTCTCTGTCTACTCCCCCTCAAGCAGTGACGGGCTGTATACAGAGTCCGAGCATTGTCAGTTGAAAGGACTTTAAATGAAGTGCTGACATCCTGTTGACCCCTCCCTTCCAGAGCTAGACTGCAAAAAGTAGCAATATGCTGAAGGGAGGGGCAGAGGGGGAGAGAGGAGGACAAGTGGTGCTGAGATTCTTTACAAGTAAGTTACTGAACTCTGCCTGTTCTCTAACTTTGCTAATTGTTATTTATTTTTTACCTAAAGTTCATATCTCTCCCCCTGCTTAGCTGAGATCATAATCACTGAAGAGAGAGTCAGTGTAACATCAGCTTGTAGTGAGACCATCACAAACACAGTGACACTGCTTGTTGTCCTGTTACATTTCAGTTGCTTTAGTCTATATATTTCATAGATTGCACTGTGTGTCTTGTTTGGTATATAGTCTTACTGTATTATATATACTGTATTAGTGTTCCATTTGAGTCACTGGTTTTGTATGTATATAAGATATTTTGTCTTGGGGGGAGGGGCTGTTTTATAGTGTGTTGTGCTCATATTGCTGGGTTAATGGTTTATTGATTCTGTTTAGCACTACAGCATTTGACTATATGTTGCACATGGTACATATAGTGTGGGTGAGAGAGTGTGTGGCAGTACTGCATGGGAGCTTTGGATTGTGTGGGTGTGTGCCTTTGAGTGACAGATGAGGTGTAGCAGCTCCTACAAATCACAGCATATTCAAAGGCTTATATCTCGGGGACTATGAAGAATTTAAAGAAACTAAAGGTACCCTGGTGGATGGGATGACTTATAGGATACATTAGAAGAAATTAAAAAAAAACAATTTTCTCACTATAATTGCCCTTTAAGTTAAAAATTTTAAATTTTCAGTCCAATTTCACTCCACTGATGCGTTATCCTCTAAGGCTAGGTACACAAGGAAACATTTTTCCTATAGGTCGGCCGGGACAAATCACTGTATGTCGCAACGAATATCACAACGTTCTCTGCGACCGTTTGGTTTATAGGAAACTGCATGATCGGCGGTGTTTTATAGACATGTTCGATCGCCGTTCTTACGATCCAATCGAACAGGTGACAGACATCGTTTTTGATGTTGCAAATGTATATTTTTAGAGTTGGAATTTGAGACCAATAATACAGTTTATGCTTTGCATATATTTAGTTTTAGGTAGGACTGGGACATCCAAAGGTAAATAAAAGATAAGATTTCATAGGCCTGAGAGAGAGTAAACCAAAGTTAGGGTGTGGATAGCTCAACAGATGGCAAAGGAGAAAAATGTAAATAGAACATAAGCATTATGTAAAGCTATATTGGAGTGGGAGACACTATAGTGGACAAAAAGTTTGATTGGAAACTGTAAAATAAATGGCATTAACGCACATAGGAGTGTGATCTTTGTGCAATTTACATGGTAAATAAACCTATAATGACAAGAATATATACTTTAAGATATGTAAAAACACAGGAAGGCATTTATCAATGAAGTGCGGTAGTAAAATTTAACATTAACAAAGCTTAAATTTGGCTGAGTTTAAAAGGTAAACTGTGGTCTCCAGTCAAGTTAGTGTAAAGAAAAACTGCTGTCTTACCTTTGAAATAAGCCCTGTATCAAGTCTCTATGTGCATTTTGTCTCTGCACCACTGTTCTAAGCTGCCTTATTGAAGGTTTACTGCTGGGAAAGACAGGAAGTCCTGCTTGATTGATGAGACAGTGCACATAATTAGTTATCATGCTGTCTTCACTATTTGGTCCTCTATACAGAGACTAAAAAAACCTGCAAAATGTACACCTAGTCCCAATCATCTAAAGCTAGCCATACACATGGCCAATATTCAGCAAAACCTGTTAGATACTAAAGGATATGTTAAATACCGTGTGTATGGAGAGATACTGTAACAGACAAAATACCGCCATTGGCATTGGTACCCATCAAGCCAGACAGGTAGTTACTACTTAGAGGTAGCTGGTAATATTACACAGTGTGTGGCTGCATAATTTGCAATGTAAGACGCATGTGTATGGGCAAGTTTACATAGGCAGAGGAATGTAAAAATGTTTTATTTGAATTTATTACTCTATATAATAGAAACAAAAATAAAGGAACATTAACTCTCGGCATGGCTGTGATTCGCAAGTCAAAGGGTAAGTAGAAGTGTTAACCCTTTCAACAATACAACTTATGACATGCTGCACTTAGATGAGTGATCCAGAGCTCAATAATGGCTAGGCCACACTATTATCGCTGTTTTTTTTGCATTTATGCATGCAATTGCCCATGCATTTCCCCTGATCATTGAAATCGTGGCAACGCACCGAAAAGGCACGTTTTCGGGTGCAATGCGAATTGCGTTCCGCATTTTTTTATCGCAATCGCATGCATTTTCCTATATCTAATGAAAAAACACATGCGCAAACGCAACCAAATCGCACATGAAATCGCATTTGATTCCGAGTGCGATTCCGTATCCGGCACAGTATCGCCATGCCCTAAAACAGCAGACTTATTTAACCCTCATTTCTTAAACATGCTGAAAGTCATAGTACATGTAACTAACTACAAGTATCTTAGCAGGACAAGGTCCATTTGGTTGGGGGTTATCCATATTAAGGTTAAAGATGGGACTCTGGGAAAGTTACATTATATTTATTGTCAATTAATGTCTACTACCTCCTGAAAATATTTATAACCCCCCCCCCCTCATCATCCTCTGCCAGTGTATAATTTTATTATTTATATATACATCTTATTGCACAGTATTAGTATAGTATAGTATTTGAGGTTGAATAAAGACATACGTCCATCCAACCTACTCAGCAATACCCACATTTCCTGCCTATCTGTTGATCTAAAGGAAGGCAAAAAATCCCCCAAAAAACACCAGAATTATGAAGGGGGAATTACTCCTTCCTGACTAAGTGGCAATTAGAAATTTCCCTGGATCAATTCTACTTTATGTATCAATACCAGTAACATGCAACATTCCTTGTTTTTAGAAACTCATCCAGGCTTTTTTCCCCCAAACTATCCAATGAACCTGCCATCTCCACGTCCAATGGAAGACCATGTTCCATAGTTTTACTATTCTTACAGTGAAAAACCCTTTTGAACTTGAAGACTAAATTTCTTTAAGACTAAGGGTGAGGCCACACTGCAACGCACGGGAATCGCGCACCAAATCACGAGCATTATCGCACGCGATTGTGTGCGTGATTCTTGTGCGTTTTACGCATGCATTTTCACCATTTTGCGTTATGGAAACGCGAACGGACGCGCAATCGCATGCGCATTGAAATCGCGGGAATTCACGGTCCCGCGATTTCCATTTTAGCGAAAATCGCGGGCGCAAATGCGAACCACGGGCGCAAAAACTCGCAAAAAACGCGCTAGTTTGGCCTAGCCCTTAAGGTATGTCCACGTGTCCATTGATATGTTCTATTGGTGAATAATTCCCCAGGTCGATTATTGTATGGTCCGTTAATGTAATTAACAGTAAAAGTAATCATATCTACGCAAGCGTCTTTTCTTCAATGTACGTTACTTACCTTATCCGATCTGTCTTAATATTCAAGCTGCCCCATTCCCTTTATTTTAGTTGCCCTTCTCTGGACCCTTTTCATTTCCAAGAAGTCCTTTCTGTATGCAGGATTCCAAAATTGCACTGCATATATCAAATGAGGCCTTACCAATGCTTTGTAAAGAGGGAATAACATTTTTCTACCTTAAATCTATGCAAAACATTATCTTGCTGGCTCTAGCTGTTGCTGCCTAGCACTGCTTGCTACATTTATTGTTGGTTCCCTTTCTCTATGATGGAAAGTAAAAATTTAAGAAAATGATGCTATTAAACGGCATGTCCACCCCCAAAACTATAATTTCCCCCACTACTGGCCCCACTGTGTAGTGCATAAAAATCATTACCTTACATCCCAGCTCCAAATAGTTCTCCTGTAATGTCCCTCCAAAGTCCAGAAAACTGTCCACCAGGAGCAGTGCAGGGAGGGAAATTGTTTCAGCCTCCGAGGCTTCCTCTCAGAAGTTTTTGGCTTGCTCAGAGCAGCCCCCTCCCTCTCATTTTCATCTCCCTCCCCCTAGTGTAAAACCCTTTTCATATATTGTAAGGCTTCCTCCCCCAACCGCAATATTATTATGTTCAGAAAGTCCCCCGATCTTTACTTACAATCCCTCTTTCCTCCGGCGTTCTGAACCGCCGGCAGCCGCGTCCGTGATTGGCTGCCTCTCAGCCAATCACGGACGTGGCTGCCGGTCCGACCCCCTGCTTGCAGTTTCATGCAAGCAGAGGGCCAGGCAGTACGGCGGAGTAGAGAGGGAAGGTAAGTAAAGATTGGGGGACTTTCTAAACATAATAATAATGCGGTTGGGGCTGGGGGAGGAATCCCTGCAACATATGAAAAATTTAGAAATGGGGTGGACATGCCCTTTAAAGATTGTAATTAGAAAACCCGAAGTTTAGAAAAACAGGGTGGATTAGGCTGCTGAGAAGATTTTATAGTAAACTGCGTTGTGTTTAAATGTTCAAAGAATACTAACTGTCAAAACCAATACGCATGACTGTGGCAAGAAAATGGTTCATTCACGAAAAATCAAGTGTGATAATTTTTGGATTTGCTTATAGACATTAGACAAATTTTCCTGGCAATGAGGCATGTTATGTCTGCATAGCAATAAGCCTTATTTAATAACAGGGAGTAGTCTTGTTTGATCCCTACAAAATATTAGTGTTTAAAATGAGTAAAGATTGAAAGGCATGATTCTACAATAAAAACTACGGTAGAAAGTTATGTGATCCTACACAAAAGAAACAATATGGATCCACTTAACTTTTTTCACACACAATTCAAAACAAAGTTATGGTAGATCAAACATTGGGTCTTTCATAAATATACTTTTGTAGTTAAATGGGGGAACAAACAGATTCCAAAAGACCTGTAAAATTCCTTTTGTCCCAGCTAAAAACAATTTCTGCTTTAGTTTAAAAAAAACTAAAGAATAATTTAAATGTTTAGCGTGTTATTTATATAAATTACCATATATACTAGAGTATAAACAGACCTGAATATAAACTGATAAACCAAGAAATCTGCTTGGTATAAACCGAGGGTTGACTTTCTTCCATAGACAGCCCCATAGAAAGTCCCATACACAGTCTCATAGAAAGTCCCATACACAGCCTCATAGAAAGTCCCATACACAGCCCCATACACAACCCCATAGAAAGTCCCATACACAGCCCCATAGAAAGTCCCATACACAGCCCAATAGAAAGTCCCATACACAGCCCAATAGAAAGTCCCATACACAGCCCCATATACAGCCCCATTGAAAGTCCTATACACAGAGGATGATTTTAAAGGTAAAATTTCTTGGTTTATACTCAAGTATATCAGGTAGATCAAACATTGGGTCTTTCCTAATTAAAATAATCTAGTTCCAGTTGGTTAAAAAAGTTAATTTTTTTAAATAAATGTTACAAGATGATCTTATACAACCAGAGTTACTTACAACAGCAAGATCAATTATATATCGGCTTTTAAAAAAAATAAAATAACGTCTACAAACAGAATTTAGACCGTTGTTGTTAAAAAAAAGAGCTAAGTTTAACTAATATCTAAGTGGAATATTATCAAACAGTATAATTGCTCAAATGACATGTACGATAAATTTCATTTGTGACTTCCCTACTATATTTCCCCCTTTTCTTTTCTGTACCCTAATATCTTCTGTTGTAAAACATTAAAGTTCCTCCAATAGGAGGGAATTTAAAAAAACAAAAAAAAAACAATCTACCGTATATACTCGAGTATAAACCGAGGTACCCATTTCTACCTCAAAAAAACAGTAAAAATGATTGACTTGAGTATAAACCGAGGGTAGAAAATATGAACACTAAAGCAAACCTGTAATTAATAAAAATAGAAAGTCAAAATTAATAAACAGGAGGTCGAGTAAAGTATTTATTTTAAATAAAAACAACTTGTTCAGTATAATTTTAAAAGTTTAAAAATAACTTTAAAATCCTTCAAAATCGGATTCCTCATCCATCGGTTTCTCCAAAATAGTGCCTCAAATTGAGCTGGTGTAATGTCATCTGCATAGACATTATCATCACCATAATCAACATCTCCATCATTTTCATCACTGCTGCTGGGCTGAAACAAATATCGTCTTCGCTTCCATCCATACTTCATTTCTGAAAAGCACATTTGATGATGTCTTCTGGAATGTCCTCCCATGCATCTCGTACCCACTTTGCTACTATTTCTATGTCAGGCTTCATAAGATTTCCACCTTTTGTCAATTTGGCTTGACCTGACGACATCCATTCGTGCCACATTTTTCGCACACGGTCTTTAAAAGGTTTGTTTATAGACACATCCAGAGGCTGTAAAACAGATGTTAGCCCACCTGGAATAACAGCCAAAGTGGTTTGAAATGACTTAGCCATTGTTTTGACATCTTCACATATATGGGCTCTAAACATATCCCAAACTAGCAGTGAGGTTTTTTTTTTTTAAAGCTACTCTTGGTCGTCCATTCCTCTTCTAGCCATTTTTTTGTTCCTTGTTCATCCATCCAGCCTTTAACATGTGGACGGACAGTGATTTGTGGGGGGAATTTGGCATTTTTTGGCAAGGTCTTCCTTTTAAATTTAATAACAGGCCGCAGCTTGACTCCATTAGCCAAACATGCTAGAACCACGGTGAAATTATTTTTTTCATTCCCGGTTGTTCGAAGAAAAATTGTTTTTTCTCCCAAGGATGCCAAGGTCCTGTTGCTTGGAAGATCAAAAGTCATTGCTGTCTCATCCATATTCCCGATACTTCAGAGTTCATAATTATAAAGCTTTCTTTGTTTTATAATGAATTGATGGAATGACATCACCTTTTCTTCAAGATTCTGTGGCAGCTTTTGTGATATCTTCGTTCTCTGGCGCAAGCAAAGTCCAAACCGATTCATGAAGCGGGTACACCATCCAGCTGATGCAACGAAGTTCTCAATACCCACTGTTTTATATTGCTCGTCTTTAGCCATTTGAAAGGCACGTAATCGGATTCCCATGCGTGTTACACAGTATCCATTTTGACGACATTCCACAACCCATTTATGCAAGTCAGTCTCTAGAGCCCCATGTGAGGTTGTTAAACCACGACAAGCCTTTTTTGACTTTGGCATCTTTTCCAATTCTGACTTAATTTTTCGCCAGTCTCGCACCTGTCTTTCATCAACGCCAAATTCACGGCCTGCAACAGAATTATTGCTTTCCTCTGCTCTTGACACAACTCTTAGTTTAAAGCCAGCGTCGAATGATCTGCGCAATTTTTTTACACGACCAACCGTTTCTAACAGATTAAAAAAACACAGAAGAACCAGTAAGAAAATTTCCCCAGCAACCACATTAAAATTACAAACGAGGCACTGATTACTGCTTTTATATCAAGGTATTCTGCTTTCTGATTCAAGATTGTTTTGAGGCTTTAAGTTGCCCTTTAAATTGACATTTATAATACCAAAACAGCTACAGTATACCATAATAAACAATAACAACCATAATAAACGTAAGAAGAGCCTATTGCCCCAATACCATATACAGTAGTACCATAATAATAATAAGCTATTACCGGTAACCATTGCACTTCAGATGTTTGTAAACTACAACTCCCAGCATGCTTTGGTTGCTGGGAGTTATAGTTTCTAAACATCTGGAGAAGTGCTGAAGGCTCCTCCATACCGGCAATGCAGGGTCCCACTGATGACGTCGGCAGAGCGCGCGGGCACGTAAGTTACGCACGTCCCACGCGCTCTGCCTGTTACAGCTCCGGTGGTCCCGGTCTCGATCCTCCTGATGTCTTCAGAGTCCTGATGTCTTCAGAGTCGGAATGGAGGGACAGGACTCCGAGCGAGGTACCGGCTATTTATTTATTTATTTTTCCCCCCAGCAGATTTACCTATGACCCGAGTATAAACCGAGTCTAGGTTTTTAAGGTATTTTTTGAACCTTAAAAACTCGGTTTATACTCGAGTATATATGGTAGTTCCCTACTCTGTCTCTCAAGGTTAAAGGAGAACTAAAGTCTCCAGACAACATTGTCCCAATAGACCAAGCACATTCACAAACATTCAAGCTGTGTCTCACCTCTCCTTTTGCTGTGGCAGCAGGAAGCTAACAGCCAATCACATAACAGCACAGAGATCCTCTGAAAAGGGATTTAATTTTTTTGTTTTCAAACACATTCAATGCTCCTGTCCTAACAATGATATAATCCTTTACATTTCATATAAAAAGAAAAGTATAGGGGGGCAAAGGCTAAAGAAATAAAACACCTAAGAGGAGCCCTTAAAATTTGTGGATATCCGGACTGGGCCTTTGTCAAAAGAAGTAGAAGAAAAAGAACATGAATACCAACAGTGAAGGGGAAAAGCAAAACAGGAGAAGGAACATGGTCATCCCATATGTAGCAGGGGTCTCTGAGAAATTAAGAATAATTTTCAAAAAACACCGTATCCCTGTCTGCTTTAAACCAAACAACACACTGAGGCAGCAACTGGTGCATCCGAAAGACCCAATACCGAAACACATGATAAGCGACATCATATACACAGTGCAGTGCAGTATGCTCTGATTTGTATGTGGGGGAGACCAAACAGCAACTGCATCAACGTATGGCCCAGCACAGAAGAGCCAATTCCTCGGGGTCAGGACTAGAGATGTCCGAACTTCGCAAAATCCGGTCCGCTCGAGGATCCGCGAATTTTTGAAAAATTCGAAAATTCTAAAATCCGCGAGCGGACCCGTTAAAATGAATAATATTCTCAAAATTACGAGATTTCTCGTATTTTCGAAATTACGCGTTTCCGCGTATTTTTGGGAATTTTCGAAAATACGAGAAATCTCGTAATTTCGAAAAATTTCGAAAACAGATTTTTCGGAAATACGCGTAATCCACGTAATTTCGACAATTTTCGAAAATACATATTTACGAAAATAAGAGACATCCTCGTAATTTCGAAAATTTTCGAAAATACGAATTGACGAAAATACGAGAAATCTCGTAATTTCGAAAATATGAGAAACCCGCGGTTCGGAAGGCGGAAAATCCAGAAAAATCTGTGGCGGATCCGGGTTCGGATCCGCGAACCGGCCATCCCTAGTCAGGACTCAGCCGTAAACCTGCATCTTAAGGAAAAAGGACATACTGTTGAAGATTGTAATGTCAACATATTGGCAAAGGAAAATGACTGATTCAAGAGAGGTGTCAAGGAGGCCATTTATGTGAAAATAAAGATACAAAGCCTGAATAGAGGTGGGGGGGGGGGGGGGTTCGACACCAACTGTCTGCCATGTACAATGCTGTTTTGACACCTTACACTGGGCAGTTCCTATAACACCTTTTAGCCACAATGCAATCATGTCTTGCATTCAGAAGGTCCCAAACACCTGGGTGTGATATGCTAATTGGGACTTGTACAAGTCATTTTGAATTGAGAAAACCAGTCAGATGACTAGCGAAACGCCTTTAAGAACTAAACTTTAAGTCCAGTTGACCTAACAGAATACAACAGATATTTAGGAGGATCAGGAGCTAAGTATTATTGCTTTCATAGAATTAAACAATGTTTCCTTTAAAGGGCATGTCCACCCCCAAGACCTAAATTTAACCCACTGCTGGCCCTACAGTTTAGTGTAGTGTTAAAAAAAAACCTTACATTTCTCCTCTGGTCCTTACGATTGTCCTGCAGTGCCTATTCAGTCCAGGGAACTGAAGAGTTGGAGCCTTCCTGTGTGCAATCCAGTATCCGCCCCTTCCCTGTCCTCCTGAAGGACTCTGGCATGCGCAAGGGAGTCCTCCCCCCTCCGGATCCCTCGTTTCTGAACTTAATTTTTTTTAAAAATATACTATTTTTTGTAGTGTAGGGGACCCTCTCCCAACCCTAACCACCATATTTAAAACTTAAGAAAGTGCCCAGACTTACCAGACTTGGCAAGTACGCTTCTTTAAGTTTTAAACATAATAGTTAGGGTTGGGAGGGGGTATATTTTGGGGTGGAGATGCACTTTAGGAAGGAGAGTTGGTGTCTGTTCCAAACTCCCATGTCTGAAACCCGAAAAATACATAGCTTAGAATACTGGGGAATTGAAGTTCCCATCATCTTAGTAAGTGTTTGTAGGACTTTAGTCCAATATCTCCAGGTGTTGGGCATTCCCACAGTAAATGCCTTAAGTTAGCCTCTGGCAAATTACACCTTGGCCACTATGACAGCCTCTGGGCATCTGACTAAGTCATAATGGTGTAAGGTAAGCATGAAGTAAAATAAAAAATAAAATATTAAAGGGCATCTATAGTGGGAAAATTAGCTTTTTTTTTACCATTCTTTCCATGTGTTCTATAATTCCACCCAGCCCCCAGAGTGTCTTTACATTATTCAGTTTCCCTCTCTGTCCTGAGATACACAAATTAGAAAAATACCTGATTGCATTCCTCTACTCCTACTTGTAATGTCAAATCCCTGTGACGTGACCCTCTTCCCTGCTCAACTCCCTCCCTCTTCCCTGCTCTGTTACAAACACAGAGATAAGAAAATTAGCTGGGGAGAGAGGTAGCTTTGACTGCAGAGATAAGGCTGCACTTGACCCTCCTTTTTGATAGCTTTCTCTGTTTGATGATGGTTACAAAGAGGGAGATCGTGTTGCAGCAGTAATATGCACTGTTCTCCTTCTTCTGTGGCTCCAGGACAGCTTGCTTTCTATTGGCCACTGTGCATGGGTGTGTTTTTCAGGAGGTTGAACATTAACTTTAATTTAATTGAATTACACCTTTGGCATTCACTATGACGGCCTCTTGACATCTGACATCAAGTCATAATGGTGTAAGGTAAGCATGGAGCCTCTCTGTCCTGAGATACACCAATTAGAAGAATACCTGACTGTGAAGGAGTTAAGCTGCAGAAGTCTAGAGTTTTCCCATCATTTTGTATTTCGTGTTGTCTAAAAGCACCAATGGATGCATTGGTAGGTATGCATGTAACATAGATTCTATGCATGTTGTATCAATTGAAGGGCTTATTGGCCAATGCCAATAATAATAGTACCCGAGTTGTCCTGCTATGTAGTAGAGTTGATAGCCTGGGAGGGCTAACCCCATTTTGTTTTTAACAACTTGTAATGCACTGAGTCTTACTCTGTGCAGACCTGAAACCCATATAAAAGATACCAGTAAGCTGTTTAAGTCTTGGAAAAGTGAAGGGCGTAAGTATACTAAAGAGTGTTGAAGTGTGTATAAAAGTTTTGGGATCAGAATTATTTTAACCAAATAATTCTGCCTAGTAGGTTCAGAGGTAATTGCTTCCAAGTTAGTAGTTTTTGTTTAACCAGATGCAGCAGAGGTTGGATATTCAGTTCATAGAATTGTGTCAGAGATAAGGTAAAGTAATGCGTACGCCAAAGTATCTAAAATTGGAAACTACCAGGATCAGTGATGCTAGCATTGGAGGAATGTTTGGTAGGGGATCTATTGGGAGAATAGCCAACTTACATAAAGGCAGGAATAAGGACCGAATTTAGATATAACATTGTATACAGTGAATAAGGACATAAGGGCATCTGATAAATACAGTATAAAGTTGTCTGCATATAGGCTGAATATACTGGTTTGTGAGTTCATAATTAAGCCCTTAATATCCTTGTTGTGCTGTAGTTGTACTGCCAGAATTTCTATGGTGAGTGCAAAAAGGTAGTGAGATAACAGGCACCAGGTAACTAATGGAAAGGATGTGGAGAGCTGAACATTTACTCTAGTATAGAGTATACTCTAGTAATATTTGCTTTAGGGTGTTGATACAATAGTTGTAACCACTTAGTATATACCGGGCCAAATCTAAATTTTTGTAAGCATGCCCATAAAAAGGCCCATTCCACAGAATCAAATCATTTATTAGTATCTAAAGACAATAAAGTTGGGCCATTTAGTTTTATTGAAGAATGGGAGGTAAAGGAGCTGTGTCTTAACTCCCGTTCTTCAATAAAACAATCAGGAGCAAGGAGAGAAGGTAAGCTACTTACTGGATCGCTTGCTCCTCCGCTACATAGTCTGATAGGTCCTGACGTACTCATCGCACTTGCGCATGCACGTAGAAGACACGAGTCCGTCATGACCTCTCAGAATACGCAGTGGGGGAGCGAGCAATCTGGTAAGCAGTTTACCTTCTCTCCTGGCTCCTGATCATTTTATTGAAGATGAGGAAGGTAAGACACAGCTCCTTTACCTCCAGTTCTTCAATAAAACTAAATGGCCAAACTTTATTTTTTGAGTGGAGATACCCTTTTTTCCCTAAAATATATTGAGGTGCTCTTGTTGGCCATGGACCCTGTTTGGTCAGTGCGAATGATAGTGGTGATAACCTTTTGTAGCCTATTAGCTAAAATTCTGGAAAGTGAAGGGCACATTTACCCTCTGAAAGAAAATTTCCACACTTAAGACACCCCCCAAACCCACTTTTCCATATACTTACCTTTCAAAGATGCTTCTAACCTTACTTACATGAGCTTATTCCTCACTGTGGCTCTGCAGCTTCCTGGTATTGGCCGTCAGTCAAAGTCATGACACAGATGTTGACGCAAGCTATCAGCTGTAGTGAAATACTTGCACAAAAGGAGCTGTGCAGCCACTAATAAGCAAGCAGGCTGGCGGCAGCTGCGCGAGTATCGGAAGAGACACTCACGCAGTTGCTGCGTACCTTTTTACCAGAGGTTGTGCGGCTCTGCAGCAACCCCCGTGAATGCCCCTAAATATATGCTACCCCTCAGTCATATTAGCAGGATGGCAACGCAACGTAAATTTGCCAGTGATGGTGTCAGAATTACACAGACTTACATTGGTAGATACTGGAAGATTTAAATTGAGGAACATTTTGTTATTAAAAAAACACACATGTAAAATTAGAAGAAACGGAGGTCAAATAACATTCAGTAGTATAAAGAAATAAATCTAAATCAAGATAAATAAGTCTAAATAAAGAATTAAGTATAAATCAAGATAAAAGAAATAAAGATTTATGGAATTTCACCTAAGAGACTCTGAGCGCTGTTCTGCCGACAACCTCTCGACCAACTCCTTAAATGTTTTGAAGAATTCTGCTTTACATACCCGAGACCTATGGAAACAATTTATATATATATATAATACATAAGACTCTGGACTTCTGAATGAAGAGCAACAGTGGAATTTATTCTTAGATGGAAGAGATGGGAAAAAGAAGTGCAGAGTTAGTAATGTACGTCATGTATTTAATAGTTATAAGTTGAGTAGGTGATATTGATTGAGGGATGTATAGCACATATGTTTTTAAGGAAAACTTACGTATAGAAGTTTTTTTTTTTTTATAAATATACAAATGTTGTGGTGAACCTACTCGTGAACATGCTACATGTAATTGGCCTTGGGGAAAACATGTTGATTGCAACTGAATAACGCAGCACTTGAGTGACTGATGGGCATCACACTGTTCTTGGGTCTCTGAAGCATGTGACGGGTCGGCTCTTAGTCTGTGTTGTTAAAGTCGGGCTTCATTATGTTGTCTGTCTGTGAACTTTGTGTTTTTATTAAGCATGCTCTATTTCCTGCACATTAGTTAGCAGTATGTCATGATCCAAATTGAAAGTGCCATGATGTCTTTGTTCCTTTAGTTGTAACGGTCTGTGAAGTGTGCGACATGCGGGCAGTGTGTGTCTGGGGCTTGAGTTCAGGTAATGCAGGTAATTCCCATGAAGTTAATACCCCCAACCACCCCGGGATTGAGTCAGTGGATGAGGGCATGTCTGCGATTTTACAGGGGCACGACATTCTAGGGTGAGGACAGTCTGGGGTCCTGTCTTTGATGTTGTGTCCAGGAGGCATGAATGTAACATTTGGTGTTGTGGTTGCAATGATTTGGGTGTGATTTTTGGGGGCATGGACATGGGCATGATTGGGGGCATACCTGTGAACTTTGGGGGCGTGGCAGTGATATTTGGGGGCATGGCAGTTATATTTGTGGTTGTGACCTTGATGGTTGGGGTATGATTGTGACCAAGATGTTTGGGGCGTGGCTATGCCTTTGTGGGCATGGTTATGATGTATTGGGTTATTTTCCATTCCTACAGCACATTCCAGGAGGCTCTGCTTTAAATTTCTTAGCATGACAATAACCGCAAATGTGGTTCATATCCCCAACAGCAACACAGCATTTCCAGGGTTTATATTTGAAACCTTCAAGGAGCAAATTATAATGTCTTACAGACCTCAAGGGAAATGTCTCGTTCCCTCTGTTATAGAAGCCTAGTGTGACACTGTTGTTCTGTGTGTGCAGCTCTCCGAGTTGTTGTAGCCATACATTACACTGTTGTTGTGTCACTGAAGTGGACTCTGTCTTTGTTGTTGAAGTCGGACAGTGCAGAGCCCAGGCTCTTTGTCTGACTTGCTGAATTGGGGCATCAAACTCTGCAAGTGACGTGCAGGCTTTTTTTTGTAGAATTTGGACTAAATAGGCGTCAGTTCTTTCAGAGGGCGTTGCCGTTATTTAGATGAATTCGGGTGTGGCTGTGAGGTGAGCACATACATACACACAAATAAGATTTTGACTTTATTTAGTAGAAGATATACCACTGATGCTCCTATTCACTTTCCAGCCCTCCAAAAAAAAACTTTTTCCTGGTTAATTAGAGCCAATTAGTTCCCGTGCAGAGCCAAATTCAGTGGCAGGTAAAAGGCAGAGGTTCCAGATAGTTAAACTTGAAATAAAAGGCAAAATTTGTGAAAACTGCACTAACACACAGCACGCACCCACTGCTGACTCATCAGTCATGCGTGCAATGTTCTCTGTCTGAAAGCTGTAAGTTCAGTTTCACTGATTTGGGCTAGTCTTTTAAGTTTAACGGTCTGCAACCTCTGCCTTTTACCTCTAATCTACCAGGCAGCTAGATAGCTTAAGATGAGGTGGGTCAAAAGGAGCAAAAAGCCCTCCACAATACATAAAACTGGAACAAAACCTTATCAGAACGGAAGGTATTTTGCAGTTTCATGCTATGTGAATAGCATTTCCCACAAAATCTAAGAAACAAGGAGTAATTTCTCACTTCCAGGTATTTTTATGTTCTGTGCAGGGCTTTTTGTTCCTTTTGGCTATATAACTGCATGTTATATTGTACTCCCAAGTCCTACCCCATGAAGCCATGAATCTGTATCTTGCACTGAGGAGATCTAATAAGATTGAAACAGGTCATTTCTGCAGGTCATATGAATGGCTCTGTACCACAGGGTGTTTTACATGTTAATAAGCCGTTCTGGACACATAATTGTGATTGTGCTTCTATATGGTCAGGAAACTCCACGGTGATGTAATATGCTTAAATTACATTGTAAGGAGAACATTATCCCTTATATATCCATTCATATGAAACTTAACTGGCATAATACCAAATGAGTGGTAAATAATGCCAGCTTTAGTGATCGGAAAAAGCAGCAGAAGGCCAGTGAGGGCTGGTAAGCAATTGTAAATTCCAATTTTGGGCATATAAACCTAGTGAGGTCTAGGCTATGGGACATTGCGAGCAAAATACTCTACTACTCTACTAATACTATTTAAAAAATACCTAGTGTCTGATAGTGTAAACAATACATTATATTCATGTCCAGTATTGTTAAAGGGCATGTCCACCCTGAAAATCATTTTTATATAAGGTAGGTAGAAGCTGCCAACCCCAACCGCCGTAATATTTTTTTTTAAAATATGCTCAGATCTTTACTTACAGACCCTTCTCTCCCACAAGGTCTCCTATACCGCTCCCTGCTTGCGGAAGTTGCAAGCAGGTGCCGGTCTGCCATCCGCTTCTGTGATTGGCCTATCACAGATGTGGCTGACATCATCGAAGATGCAGCGGGGGAGAGAAGGCTCTGTAAGTAACGATGAAAGCATTTTTTTTAAGAAAAATTATGGCGGTTGGGCAGCTGTTACTTACCTTATGTGAAGAGGGATTCACGCTAGGTGCCATGGCCCCAGAGGATGAATCCGGATGGTGGAAGGGAGGGGGGAGGCTCCCCTGCGCATGCCTAAGACCTTGATTAGGTTGAGGAAGAAACAGGCACCGGATGAGTCACTGACAGCTTCTACTCTGCAGTTTCCTGGACTTTGAAAAGGCATAGCAAGAGAACCATTTGGAGTAGAGATATAAGGTAAGGATTTATTTCATACTACAGAGTGGGGCCAGTATGGGGATAAATTTCAGTTTTTGGGGTGGACATGTCCTTTAAAAAATGTGGTATAAAGTGTGCATGAAGTGATTTCAACAATAAAAAGGTTAAATAAGTTAAAAACTGAATCTCGTTTTTTTCTCAGTATTCTACATAATATCATTTATCTAATACCTTTAAGCACTATATTCCTATTTTATACAGTGGCGTAGCTAAAGACCTATGGGCTCTAGTGATGAATTTGCTTATGGGCCCCCTTAACTCCTCCACAAACGCAAATCAGCACCGCTGCAATGCTAGGCACACAGACACTGGTAAAACGCTTGGCACACAGACACTGGTAAAACACTTGGCACACAGACACTGGTAAAATGCTTGGCACACAGACACTTGTAAAATGCTTGGCACACAGACTGCTAAAAATGCTTAGTACACGGACTACTGGTAAAATGGTTGGCACACATACTTGTAAAATGCTTGGCACACACACTGATAAATTGGCTACTTTTGCTGCGACCAACAGTCCTTCCTCCTGGCTGACCGGCTGAAAGGGCCGAATGGTCGGTCTGGAGGAAGAATTGGAAAGTGTGTACCTAGCTTTAAGCCACTGGGTATTTGGGTATATAAAATATACTATATAACATGCTAATACACCCACATAGATTGTAAATTCTTCAGGAGAACCTATTTCTCATGTTTAAAGGCACATCAGTTTGTAACATATATCACAATAAATCTTAAAGAAGTTTGTATGTTGTCGTTATTCTTGCATGGGTTTCCTCTGGTTTATCCTACAATCAAGACATACTGTATGTTGTGTGTGAAATAAAGTGCTTAAATTTTA
Source organism: Hymenochirus boettgeri (assembly GCA_019447015.1). NCBI lineage: Eukaryota > Metazoa > Chordata > Amphibia > Anura > Pipidae > Hymenochirus > Hymenochirus boettgeri. The sequence goes on from CM033472.1 coordinate 109,163,386, forward strand.
AGCTCTTCGGGGCAGGGCCAGATATTAATTTATTAATGTAATTGTAAAGCACCACGGAAGATGTTGACGATATATAATTCTGAAATAACCACAAAAAATCCTACCTGGATTGGGGGCTTCCAATTGTCTTTTTTGTTGTCCCTTGCTTAAAGCCATTTGCAGTGACATCTAGTGGGTGATCGGGTACTGCACTCCAACTTATTGCTGTAAATTAAAAGGAAAGTTTTATATTTTTTAAATTCTTAGTTTGAAATTGTGCATACCTAGTTATTCTACATATTTGCTTCTATTTTGAAAAATCTGTTGAAAGTATACCCCTTGCTATTCCCTGCTGTTGACATTAGTTAGCTGACATTTCAAGTTTTGCAACAGTCCTTCTACTTCCCAAAATGCACACATGTGGAAAGTTCCTAACAGCATTTTTTACACATTGGGTGTTGGATAGCTCATAATGCTCAGATCTCTACTGAGCAACTGAATCAAACCAGGCGCTGGGTCAAGGGCAAGACCATAATGGTCACTATAAGTGTAGACTTTATACAGAACGATTGTTTATTGCCCACATAAAAAGCCGATGTAACATGCCTGATGTTCAGCAAATCTTGTTGGATCTCCATTGATGGGAGATGTAACATATATATCTGTATGTTCCAGTGTGAACAATTTAAAACATCTGATTTTCTCATTAAGATCACATTAGTATCACACAACATATTTCAACCTCAAAGGGTCTCTCTCTGAAAGTAGCCTTACCATCCCCAAACACATTGAGTTTTAAATTGTGTGTTGCACAATAAAGTCCAGCAAGAAGATGTTTAAGGCCAGTACTTTTTTTTGGGTTACTTACCTCACGCTCTCACTTTTGGGATTGTATTAAAGTAATAGGGTGCAATGTTTGGAGGTCTACCTAGACAAGTGGGACACCTTGTTTGTTTCCATAATTTATCATCTCCTTACATTGGGAATTGATCCTAAGCTGTATTTTCAGATGTTTATTTTTTTAAACTGGGGCTCTATGATAAGCTACTTTTTAATTTCTAGACTAAGATTTACAGTTTCTTATTATTAGGTTCAATGCAAACCAATGCTTAAAACAATATCATGTAGAAAACATCAACACAATGTGGAGCAAGCACTGCGATTATTTTGAAAACACAGATTATTTTGCCATTACAGCCAACAAAGCATTAATAAAATTTAAGAAACAAGAGCATTCAACATTCTTCACGCTCAATGTACAATGGAAAATGTAAACTACACAAAAAAATGCAAATATAAACGGTCACAGTTCAACCAAAAATAAACTTCAACCGAGAACGGAATAATAGTAATCCATCATATAACCTATACATTTGTCTTATTAGATAAGGCTCAGATAAGGAGTCCAGGTCTGTGATGCAAACATTTCATATTGGCTTTGCAAATATCTCTTCTTAGTTACCAGTATAAAACTGTTCTTTAAAGATCTGGTTATTAACATTTATTGTAATACTTACACACTGTACAGAGCAATCGGACAAAGTTCAAGCAAAGGGAAAGTTTCAATAAAGCACTACACAGATAAAGTTTATTTTTAAAAATGAAAAGTACCTGGAGCAGGTAGATTATTATTTGTACCTGCCAATATTATTTTGTTAAGGGACTGCATGTACAGTTTTCATCCAGGTTAGTTTCCTGGACTTTCCTGTATTAAAAATAGTGATGAAGCACTGACTGGCTGAATCAGTTTTCTTCATGCCCCTCATCTTACTCAGGTAATTTTTATTTCAACTGTTTTTTTTTTTAATAAAAAACAAAACTTATATGCACTATTGTTCTCCTGTAAGGGTGAGGACTGGTTTGAAAAAGGAATGGATTTTTATCTACAAAATTAATTTAGATCAACAGGAACTTTAGTTCTTGAAGACGTTTTGCTAGTCCAACCGGCTTTCTTAAAGGGCATGTCCACCCCAAAATTTAACTTTTGATATGTGGTAGGGCATGCTCCCCCAGCCCCAACCACATTAATATAATTGTTAGAAAGTCCCCCGATTCTTACTTACCTGCCCTCTCTCCCCTGCTGCAGTGTTCAGGCCCTCTGCTTGCATGGAATTGAAAGCAGGGGGCGGGACCGGCAGCTGCGTCCGTGATTGGCTGAGAGGCAGGGAGGGCTGCACTGAGCATGCCTCAACCTTGATGAGGTTGAGGAAGTCTCAGGCACAGCATGAGTCACACACTGCTCCTACACAGCAGTTTCCTGGACTTTGGAGGGGCACAGCAGGGGAACTATTTTGAGCAGGAATGTAAGGTAAGGATTGTTTTAAACTACTTGATGTGGCCAGTAAGGGGTTAAATTTTAGTTTTGGGGGTGGACATCCCCTTTAATTTAGAATGACAAGAATATGTTGGCAATAAATACCCTGAAATGTGTCCCAATCAGCATATAATACAGGGCTGGACAAATCCCGGTTACCAGAGGATTGTTTACTGGTGATCAGGAGTTAAACATCTGTTTATATCTTTCATTTTCCAGTGTTAGAACTGCTCTCCTGTTGGTTTTAGCAGAGCACCTGTATCTGTACATTTGCAACATTGTTGCTGAATAGGCTGAGCAAAGTTCATCACTCCCTACTCTGCAACAATGTTGCAAATGGAAGAAAGTGAAGGGAGGGGAATAGCTCATCTAAAACATACAGGAGAGCAATTCAAACACAGGGAAATAAAAGCTGTTACCCAGGGGAGCAGAGGGAGCAACCGCAGGGGGGCCCGGGAGCCAAGGGGGCCCCATCTTCTTAATTTTTTAATGAAATATAGCTTTCTCCCAGAAAACCACTGTGAATGAAGCACGGATAGGGGCCCCATCATAGTTTTGCTGGAGGGCCCAGTGATTCCTAGTTATGCCACTGCTGTTACCCGATTTATAACACAACAAGCATCCTCTGTGACAGGCAGTTCTGAGGGTCCTCTCCCGACACTTTATTATGCTGGCACTGGAAAAGTTAATGGTAATGAAAAAGTTTGAGTCGGATCACTCAAAATGACAATTACGTGTATGGGGGGGCTTAACATTTCAGCTATCAATCAAGTTACTTGGTATCAAACTCATCTGTTATTTTATAGTTTTAATATTGACAGTTGGTACGTGAACAGCATGGTTGGAACTTCCCTCTACCAGTGATGCCTCACAGGTATTACTGAGCATGCTTGCCACACAGTCTAGTTGGGGGACTAAGCTTGAGCAAAACAATGTATTCATTTATGGGTGGTATAAAGTTTCTGTCTCCTAACTTTTTGGAGCTGGCTCATAAATAATTGCATGATTTGTCCAGCCCTGATAATATAGGTGTTAAGGACCTTCTGAATCCAAAGTGTTGGAATGGATGTTTACTCATCCATTGGAAGCATATTATGGTAAAAATAAGAGCCAACAACCCAACTAATCTGACCTAATCTGCTAGATCCTCCCCTTTAGGTTTCCCCCCAACATTTCCTTCAGGGTTAGGCTATTGTGGATATGGCCCCGCCTCCTCCCACACTCCTGCACTTGGTCAGTCCAGGTGACCGGTTTGTTTGGTTTGAATAAGACAACCCCAAAGGTGAGGACTTGCAGTTTAGGCCCTCCTCTTTCATAATCTTAGGGGATAGGGATTATTTTAATCAGTATAATTGCCCTCCAACAGTTAATTTCACCTTAGGAGAGCAAAACTCAAAACTCATCTTTGGGTAAATAAGGTAGCAATCCAGCATAAAACTTAAAAATATTTTAGATGTCAAGTAATTTCACCACAGAGCTGGAAAGTGGATTGTCACCGTGGATGGTCATTAGGGGTATCTGACAAAATGTTTACTTCAGATCTAGCAAGGGATGCAATAACTTTAAAACCCTTATACTTCCAACATTCCAAAAAACGTGAATGAAATGTCTCACCTGCTCCACAAGGAACTGTTTTCCTGGCGCTATCTTCCTTAATCAGAGAATCCCTCCCATGCGGAAACTGTAAGTGAGACTGCACGATATGTACCCTGTGGAACCTAAATATTTCAGGCAAGAGTGTCACCTTTTGACATCTACAGAAAAGAGTAAAGCAATATCTTTAAACCCTTAGACACACAATGGATAGCATAAATAAAGGTAATATAATGTATTTAATTTACTCGGTCTTATACATTACCTACTATGAAGAGCTCTCTCCATGGAGTCTTGGCTATATGGGCACTTCCCCACCACAACAGCTGACAGATAGATTGGCTGTTGCAGAAAGTGCATTAGAAGTGCACCCTGACACCCAAGTACAATCCATCGAGCCATCTTGTCACTACAGGACAAAGATATTGTACGATCCCCACGACCAGGTTTGACACGGAGGACTCCCACAGTGTGATAATTCACTCCTGGATTATAGCTGTCCTGAAATTCTCCTTGAACACACTTTGCTCCAGTCCTATGCACATCTGTGGGTCCTGGACAACTGGAAACAAAATTCTTGTTTCGACTTTGCTCCTCTTCAAAAAGCTTAGCAGTACAATGTGTTTTATAAATATCCTCATTGTGTTTTACTCTCTTATTTATGTTAGTAGTATCATCCTTGCTCATCTCCTTCCTTTTGCTTGTTGCATTCGTGGGGTCACATAAACTATACCGACACAAATCTTTCTTTACTTCAAACAGAGAATGACCAATTTGGTCTTCGTGTGACATGACTGGAATAATAGAAGCATCACCACCTAAACCCCAAAAAAAGAAGATTAAGTCAAACATAGCGCAGAACAAATGTAACTAACTATATCATCATATACATTATCATATACCATAACCCGCCACCACAAATGTAACTAACTATATCATCATATACATTATCATATACCATAACCCGCCACCATATTTATTTGAAAATGGCCTATCCACCCTATATCTAAAATTTGTATACAAGCAGATGACCACCCAAAGCTAGGAACTGCAATACTTATCCTGTTTTCAAGATGCTCAATTTACCTAGATACCATGATCCCCTACGGCAGCTCTTCAGGGTTGCGGGCCATCAGTCACAGTTTGACATAACATTTGGATGAAGACTCTGCTTCTGCATGAAATTGTAACAAGCTTGCTAAGCTACCAAAGGTGGCAGCCACTTGGAGGATATCATGGTAAGTTTAGGAGCGTCAGGGGAAAGGGTTAGTATTGCGGCTCCTATGTTTGAAGCAGGGGGTCCTCTCTATGGCATAGGGATTACCATAGCCGTATAGGGCCCAGAGCCAATGGGGGCCCATAATCAGAAACACACTGTCTGGGGGTCCTTTTGATAAATTATATTCTCCAGCAGGCTTTCAGGATGAATTTATCTTGGACCACAAGCTCATTGCTGCTACTTTTGCCACGACAGACAGTTCTTTGTCATGGCTAACCAGTCAATAATGGCGAATGGCCTGTGGGGATGAAGGATACTATGGTGTGTACCCAGCTTTAGACCAGTCTCAAAACAGATTTAATAAGAATTAAGTATTGAGAGAGCAGAGAACTCAAGGAAAGTTAATTAAAGCAGAACAAACATTAAGAGAAGGATCTCTGTCTCAGGCTGGTAGCACTGCAGCAGTTGTACCACATGTGTGTTTAACAGGGGGAGGTAAGGTAACAGGCTGGCAGCAGAGGAAGAAGTAAATCAAAAAGAACTGGGGGTGTGTGTGGATGAAAGGTGGTATGAGAATTTGTGTCTGGGGGGGTAAAGAAAAAGGCAGAGCAGAATACAAAAGGCGAGAGGAGGTGAATAAGAAAGGAGGAGAGGAGGAGATATTATGTGAAGGAAAATAAATGACAAATAATTATGAACCAAGAAGAAAAAAAGTACAGCATAACTGCAATAGTGGGGTAAAGAGAGATTAAAGGGCATGTACACCCCGCAAACTATAATTTAACCCACTACTGGCCCCACTATGTAGTGTGTAAAAATCCTTAACTCACATTCCAGCTCCATATGGTTCTCCTGTAATCCTCCCCCAAAGTCCCAAAAACTGGCCAGCAGGAGGTTAGCAGAGTCCATATAGGACTCTGCCTCCTGTCTCCCCTACAGGAGAAGTTTGGCATGCGCACTGCAGTCATTTCCCCCCTCCCTCCCGATTTTGTCTCCCCCCCCCCTAGTGTAAAATCCTTTTTATATTATGTACTACTTCTTCCCCCAGCCCCAACCGCATAACTTTTATTTACAGAAAGTGCCTCGATCTTTACTTACCATGCCTCTCTCCTTCGCCGGTCTGAGCTCCCGGCAGCCGCGTCCGTGATTGCCAATCACAGACGCGGCTGCCTGTCCCACCCCCTGCTTGCATTTCCGTGCAAGCAGAGGGCCGGGGCAGTGCGGCGAAGGAGAGAGGCATGGTAAGTAAAGATTAGGGCACTTTCTGTAAATAAAAGTTATGCGCGGGAAGGAGCATTACATTATAAAAAAGGTTTATTACAAGGGTGGACATGCCCTTTAAAACAAAAAAAGTAGAAAAATCATAATGAAATTCGTAAGTTGAGAAAAAAATAAATAAATAGAAAAACAAATAAATGACAGAAAAAGAGACAAAAATGTAAATGAAAAAGAACAGAGAAAGTAAGACCTGAATGGCAACACAATAAATAAGGTGTGTGTCTCCCCAATATATATGGATAATGTGGAGCCCAGGGACTAGCTAAGCCCCTGAGTTCTCTGTTTATATACAAATGTAAGACTTAAGGTGGCCATACACATAAATGGGTAAATCCTGTTGGGGGGAGAACAATGGGATTTACCCATATCGTCAGTGTGTAGGGGCTATTCCCGACCGACCGGAGCGGAAGGAACGACCGTAGTTGCCATTACGGTTGGTCAGGAACGCCGGAAAATTTCCATGGGTCGGTATCGGCTCACTTTACTTTAAGTAGATGGAGCCATACGGTGTATGGCCGCGCGGCCGACCAATCCCTATATTGTGTATGGGGATCAGTTGGGCCTGTGTGTGCAGTCCCCACAAAATGTGTGCTGACAGATACCAATGTGATCTGTCAGCGCACATGCTGTGGAAATCGCATGTGTATGGCCTTAGGGATTAACATGCCTTTTAAATACTAACAAAAATGTTAATGGCCTTAGAAACTCTTTATAGCAAGGTCCCAAACTGCACTTCAGTTACTGACTTACATGGTGTATGGCTAGTGAAAAAAACAAAGGAAATCCTAGGTTTTATCATCCACTTTCCTACTTCAGTTCCAGGTATAAATATACTCTCTGTTGACTCTGATACCACCAAAGAAAGCTGGTAAAGGAGATATCTGATCAAGAAATTAAAAACAAAACAATAAATTAATGACCCAAGATACAAATGCATTCTCCTTTACAGTTTGTAATAAGTATAATGTTTTCATTATATTATATTTCAAAATATTTTTTGATCCACAGTTATCTTATTTTCTCCAGTTCTTCTGGAGATTCCAATTCTAGGTATCTTCCTGTTTCTTCTGTCTCTCTGCAGTATGATACCTATGCCATGACTTGTACAATAGGAGAAATTAATAGCAAATTATTAGAATTTTAAAGTTAGTTCTTGCCATTATATATGTGGTAAAACACCTAAATTTACAGATATATGCTAAGGTCTTCAGACAACATTGTCCCAATAGATAGAGAACATTCACAAAGATACAGAAAGCTGTGTTTTACCTCTCTCTTTGCTGTGGCTGCTGAGTGATTTATGATATTAACCTGCGGGTAGTGGGGGTCAGCTCCCATACTCCATCTTTGCTGGGCACACAATTGAACCTGCAACCTCATGAACTAGGTCTTGCTTAAAGCAAGCTTTTTTACTATCCCAATTGAGCATTTATATATAAAGAACATGTACTTTATATGTTATATTTTTCTAAAAAAAATAATGGAAGCAAACAAAAAAATCAGTAAACTCAGTTGACTATTGTGGAGTTTCAGTAACAGAGGGGATTTGAAAATGTGACCTTATGTGCTATGTGTTTCTAAATGTTATCTTTTGCTAGAAACAGAAACTAAAAAAAAAAAAAAGACAAGCAGCTTTCAGTATTATAAGGGACTTCCATATTGGTATGAGGACATCTGTAATCTTAAAATATTCAGATGAATACTGGGGTCAGGGGGGCGTGGCTCTTTGAAGACTACATGGGCTGTGAGTTGTACTGGCGACAATATGGAATCCTTCTTAGTTACAGAATCTATTCCTTACATGTACTTAATACAACTTACTAGAGAATAATCTTACAATGTATAGGTGTTCTGGGGAGAAAAGCGAAAATCTATTTTATACTTACGGCGATTTTCTTTTCCTGGTCCGAGATGGCAGTGGACACACAATGGGTTCCTCCTGGGCCACCAAAGAAGAATAGCCATTGTTAGTATTTTCTTCTCCAGGATTTTCATCAACACCCTTGGAATAAGCTGGACTGAAGGAAAGATGTAAACATAATCCCATGGGATTGCCAATGAGTCTTCTGCTAGGGCTGCCTGATCCCTGTCCCGAGAGCAGAAGTTTTTTTATCTGCACGTTCTCTCTGGTTGTTATGAGATCCACTTCTGGGACACCCCACTGGTTGATAATAGAGCAGAACACTGACCTTTTCAGGGACAATTCTTTTTGATCGATTTCCTTCCTTCTCAGGAAGTCTGCTTGTATGTTAAGTGTGTCTGGTAGATGAAGAGCCTGAACATTCATAAGGAATTTCTCCACCCAGAGTAAAATGTTCTGTGCTATCTTCCATAAAGAGTAGCTCTGTGTGCCCCCCTCTTTTATTCAAGTATGCGACCATTGTTAAATTGTCCGAATGAATCATCACTAACTTGTTCTTTATTAAATGCCAAAAAGTCATCAGAACTTTGAAAACTGCCTGTGGTTCTTTGGCTGAGGCAGCAAGTGACACTGGCTGAAGATGTGACACTTTTGTCCACCAAGACTCTGTGCTACTTCTTGGTCCAGACATACACTCAAATTCGCATCGTCCGATATTTTTAGTTGTCTCACAGTAAATATTTTGAACTCTCTTATGTGCAACATCGCCCATTTTACTGGGTCCAGAGTGGCTATAAGTTTCCCCAGTAATTGCTGACAAATCATTAATGTGGGGGACCGAAAGTTCAGAAGATTCTTCACGAACTTTGTAATCTCCTTCTTCTCTTCTGGAAGGCATACTTGAAATTTCTCCAGGTCTATGACAGCTCCCAGAAACATGATTTTCTTTGTTGGTTGTAAAGGGCATTTAGGATAATTTAGTACCCATCCATGTTCTTTCAGACACTGGATACTCCTCTTTAAATGATGTAACAATTTCCACCGATGATCTGCTTTTATCAATAGATCGTATTCCTTCTAGCCTGAGTTTTGCTATGAGCACAATGTCACCAACCCAAAGGGGAGTGCTGTGTACTGCCAATGATGGACAAAAAAAGCGTAAGAACCTTCTGTGTTCTAGAAGGATTGGAATGTGTAGAAATGCATGCTTTAGATCTATTTTTGCTAACCAGTTGTTTGGCCTTATTTGTGTTAATACTGATTTCAGTGTTTCCATCTTGAACTTCTTTGTTTTTAGATGTTTTTTAGGAACCTCAGATTCAGAATCCCTCTGAATATGCTGGAGGACTTCCTCCTTAGGAGAAACACTGAATAAATTTCAAGTCACTCTTGTTCCTTGGGAATTTTGTGAATGACTCCATAATCATATTTTCCATAGCATTTAACATGGTTTCTTCAGGAATTACAGATGGCAACCCTTGTCTATTATCTAAAGTACCCATGTATCGGATGTTGAACAAATCCATTTCTCTCTGAAGCATGATATTCTGCCCCCTATTTTCTGGGAGTGGGCTGGGCCATAACTGTTTCCCTCTAGCCTTAAAACCTTTTCCAAGAAAAGGTGCAGTCCTTGTTCTTGTCGCCAGTTGGATTTTGGACCAAAAGAGAAAACTGGCCTATACTGTTTAGCTTCTTTTAATCTGTTGAATTGTGTGGGAAGAGGACCTCTGAGTTTTGGGAAGAAAGACTCTTTTTACTTGAATTTAAGTCTATTTTAGAACCAAATAATGTTGTCCCCTTCGAAGGATATAGTAGTGAGATTTTGTTTTGAATAAGTATCCTTCCTCCACTGCTTTACCCATAAAGCTTGTCTAGTCAATACTGATAATCCCATAGTTCTGGCTCCTAATTTCTCAGAGTCCATACATGCCTCTGCAATAAAATCGTTTGACGTCTTCACCTCCTTAAGAATTTTGAGAACTTCATCCCTGGGAGTACCATTCTTTAGACTTTCTTCTATTTCTTTGAGCCATACACTATTCGCCCTGGCAAGGTTTGTAAGTGATATAGCTGGTTGGACGAAAAGCCCCAGGTACTGCATAGGTCGTTTTTAGGAGTGTTTCTTGCCTGCGTTCTAGAGGGTCTCTTAAAACCACACATAGAAAAGATAATCAATGCACATTCCTATGCCCCATACGATATCATATTATCTGCACACTGGCATACATTATAAACAAAGGGGTTTTAGTATACATTACTGTGATCACATGAATGAAAAGCCTTCCAACCACGTCAAGGTAACCCCAGTCTGGAAGGTACTAACTTCTAATCTTTTACACTTCAATTACCATTAGCAAACTTTTGCATTTCTCATAGTTGTGCACAGGATCCATACAACAGGCTCTCACTTCCCCCCAGCCCTTTGGCTTTTTAAAATGAGGGAAGAGGCCATCCATCCAGTGCGTTATATTAAAGGCATAGGACCTCCCATAAAAGGGGAGTGTTGGGGGTGCTAATACCACATGGAAGCTTGACCAAGCCTCCCAATAGATACATACAATACAAGGATTGTGGAAGCACTCCAATTAGGCTAATTTACACCTACATTTAGCGGAAGTGCTTTTCATTCATGTGATCACAGTAATGTATACTAAAACCTCTTTGTTTATAATGTATGCCAGTGTGCAGATAATATGATATTGTATGGGGCCTAGGAATGTGCATTGATTATCTTTTCTATGTTTTTATAAATGTTTGACCAGATCCGTAGCATTTCTTACATACTTTGTAACCATGCATTGCTGGTCTGTCACATGTTGTGCATTCTAATTGTCTTGAATTTAATCTATCCAGGGAAGAACTAAACAGAAATAATAATACAAAATTTAATATAATATCCAATGAAAGAAAAAGGCACTCTCTTTAAGTTTATTGCTCACCCCCTAGAACCAGACCTGGACCTCTTCCTTGAACTCATGGCAGGCACTGGAACGAAAAGGAGTCACAGTGTAAGTGACACAGTGTAAGTAACAGCGTGAACCTCCCAGCCAGAATCAAGATAAAAAAAATACAGTCCACTTACATTTATGGGGACAGTATAGGCTGACAACAGAAGTTTCCCTGGTATACAGGAGCTGAGGCAGCAAGGCATCTTTAACTTTCAAAGGCAAAATCCTGCACTGAAACACTGTTTTTTTAAAGGTCCCGCGCCGATGCTGTAAGCCGGAAGCGGAACATTACACGAGTGCCTGGTGCCACTAGGTAAGTGAGAGATAGGCTGAGAGACCCTTATGCACAAGTCAGGGGAGAGCGTCTTCTTTTAATTGGTGAGGACAGGAGAAAAGGTGAGGGGCGCAGAGACAGATTTATTTACTGCTTGGGGAGGAGCCCATCATAGGCGGGGAAAAGGGGGATTAACCCATTGTGTGTCCACTGTCATTAGGACCAGGGAAAATCTTTCACAAGAGCATTAAAAATATATGTTTCATTTTGTTAAGTCTGCTAAGAAATTAAGTTCCCCTTGTAAAGAACCCAATGCTACTTTTTCTTTTATAGTTTTAATGCAAGCAGTTACCAAAAACATTAATATGATTGCAGTGCTGCTGCATATCTACATCCATAGCACCTATGCTGCTGGTAACACCTGTCACACAGCCAATATGTTTATTTTACCGCAGCTTCCTATGAAGGAATTCACCATCAGCAAGGCACCACAGTATTCATTTGTGTATGTAACAATATATATTTAAGCATATGAACATAAAGAACATGTCATTTTCGGACCTACGTGGAAATGAACTAGAGTGGAACGATTCCCTTGCTCTAAAGGACCTTGCTCTTAAGGACATAGAAAAAGAAGGACATTAAATCATTTTATGGTTGTATGGTTTGTGTGAAAGTTTGAAAATAAGTGTGAAAATAAGGATTGTTTGTGCTGATAGTGTGCAGGACTGTGTGTGTAGTAATAAAGATATATATGGGGGAGTGCAGAGTAAATAAATGCCATACACAGTGAAACGCCACGTAAGCCGGTGCGCACCGGGCTAAAGTACTATCAAAGAGCAAAAAGAAAATGCCTCTCTAAGTACCCCAATGAAAATGCACATTCACTATAATGTATTAAAAAGTACAAATGTTTATTATGATTTAATAATAATCGATACCCAACATGCAAATACCCATAAAAATACTACATAAACTATACCATACGGCGTAGCGGTATGTGATCGGTGCAACAGTGAGATGGTATGGCCTATTGGACGTGAGTCTGGAAGTTGGTGTAGCGTGGACGGGGTCTCCCTAAGAGGTCCGGCATTGAGGAGGAGTGTTGCCGGGTGAAGACTGTGGCCACCACATTCTAACAGAGCGCAAACTGTGCCTCTTCTACCAGTGTGTCATGGCTTCTCACGTTTAGTCCCGGTACCTTGTTCGGTAGATCGGCGGATATTTGCATGGAGTTCCTGGAGGAGCCGGAGTCCGGACTATAGGGACTTTGATTGCGGGACATCCATTTGGTATTGTATGGCCATACCTCATTTAGTGTTTTGGTATAGTTTCTTATGTAGTATTTTTATGGGTATTTGCATGTTGGCTATCTATTATTAGTGAATCATAATAAACATTTGTACTTTTAAATACATTATAGTGAATGTGCACTTTCATTGGGGTACTTAAAGAGCCTATTTGAGTTCTCATTTTTCTTTTTGCTTTCTGTGTGTGTAGTAAGCAGATTAATCTTTCTTTCTTCCAATTAAAGGGGTGCACTGGGCTTCTATATTCTAGTTTTGCATCTGTTGTAATCACAAACAGGTTGTGAAAGTGTTAATAAGTGTTTTGTATTTTCCCTCACTTCCTGGCTCTTGCACCAATTGGTGCGGGGGCAGGGGCCAATTAGTTAAATAGGATTCACAGGTATCCCACTCTTTCCGGGAATCTCCTGCAAATCGGCGTGGTCTCCCATGCTCCCATGAGACCACCCCGATCTCCCACAATGGAGAGATGTCTCCTCCCCGTTATGCCCCCTTTATGCTTGCCATGCCCCTGGACCGCCCACTCCACAACCCAGTTCAGGTCCTCACCCTGGGTAAAAGCTAATGAACACAGAAGAGGAGCGGAGGGAAGGTGAGTATAATTGTCCTTTAAGCCTAAAACAGTAATGCCTGTGAGTTCCGTGCACTCTCCTGCTTAAAGGGCAAGTCCAGCCCCAAAATGAAAAAATCACCCCCCAAACCCTAAACGGTAATAGTTTGAAATGTGAAATATATAAGTCTAACGTGAAATCCTGCACAATGTCCTGTTGTCCATGTTTCTGCTTCCTGGTTCTTCCAGTTAGTAACTGTCAGTTATGGATTTGACAGTTGACATCATAGCCAATGACTGAATGCTAATACCCTGTCTGCCTCTTCTGAGCATGCCCAGGCTCAGTACAGGTTTCTAAATTGCTCAGTTTCCACAAGGCATCCAGAAGCATAGCAGGCATACAGTAATTAATTCATTGGACAAAGTATGATATATCAACATATTTTAACAAGGCCATTCTTTTTAAAAGATGTTCTTATGGGGGTGGAGTTGCCCTTTAAGCCTCAAACAGTAATGCCTGTGAGTTCCGTGCACTCTCCTGCTTGAGCCTCAAACAGTCTCAGAGGCGTGGTGCTTAACATTCCGCAAACCAGTAACAAGATGTCAGCAAAGGTAGGCCCGGGAGGGGCATAGGTAAAAAAAAATTTGGCAACAGTACTTTTAAAGCTGCAACTTCCAAATGAATATACCTTGATTTTACAGTATACTTACCCTTTAACTAAAGGGTGAAAAAACAATGCAGGGTTTCCCAGTATCCAGTATTCCACAATAACTAAAAACCTGGCAGCACAGAGTTACATTTAAAGCTAACCATAAAGCCTTATTCTTTGCAAAAAAGCATATGAAACTCCATACATATCATTAGTTCCATTGCCCCGATGGAACTAATGATAAGGTGTACACAGTTAGATAGAAAACTCTCAAATATATATAATCATTTAAATGACTTTCCATGTAAGCCTTCGTCACTGTACCTTTCATTAATAATCTGTCCTGGGGCCTCTAATCAGATTCAATAGATAGGACAAAGAATAAATGTATACAAACAAAATCTCTACCTTTGGAAGCTCCTTTTTGCAATTATTTCTGCGTGGCTGTCTGAAATGACATCACCTAGAAGAGAAAGGCAAACATTTTGAACGCATCACAGATTGTACTGATAACATACAAATCTCACAATAAAGTTGTGTCTAATAAAAAAAAATGTAAATATGGGTACAGCAATCAGCTGAATGGAGAAAAAACAAAGATTTAAATTACATTTATTTTAAGTTTCTGAGGATTTCCATTTCCAGTGGGTATAATGTAGTTTTTATGCACCACTATAGGTCCACGAAAATGCATGGAGAACCACAATTCCTTATGACTTTACGGTAATTGCTGATTAAAACAATCTGTGGTTCGCAGCAATATTTTTGAAAAAATGTTCAGTAACATGTTTCCCGTATATTCACTTTCTCTTTGTATTTGAACTGCTTGATCTTAGTGTAGTAACCATTGTTTATTTAGCAGTTTGTTTTTTGTCTAAAAAAAAAAACAGAAAAAAAAGCTCTGGATTTTTTTTCTATTTCCTTGCAATGGTAACTTATAACATTACCAGAAAAGGAAAAAAAAAAGAAAACAATATAAATCTGGAAAGGCATTTTACACAGCATAGTGAAATTACACTAGTGAGAAAATTTTGTGAAGTGTTAACTTACTATTGCCGTAACAGGAACTTAAGTGCTGGTGATTTGTAAAGGAGTGTATATACTTGACTGATTCATTGACAAACTATTGATAAACTATTTCTGTCAGCTGCAGGATCAGTTCTTTCTCACTGCAAATTACCATTGATTGCCATTATCCTTCTAGTTTCTGAAATGGGGTGACAGCGATCATGGTAATGTACATTCGCCAGAACAATTGATCACTATATAAAGTATAAGATTCATTGGGTGGATAGATATGCAAGTTGCCACCATCTGATTCCAATGAAATATGTCATTTAATATGCAATGATTGTTGCTACACACATTAAGGTAATGATGCAGACAAAAAAAAACACAATAATTACTTATTCATTACCTGTCTTTCGTAACTTTGATTGGCCAATACATTTAGTTCCAGTTCCCAAGGCGACCACTACAAAACAGAGATAAGGACAGAACCCAAAGAAATAAGATTGAGAAACCCATGCATTACAGGCTATTTCAAATGTTAGATATGTAGTTTCAAAATCATGGTAATTTTTTCAGAATCAAGTCAATGAATTAGCTAGCAATGTAAAGTGCTTATGGACAGACATCAATAAAGAATCAAATATGATAGTAAGAGTACAAGGGATTAGGCATGATATCCCCTTTATGATTGCTCTTTAGGAAATGCCACATCTTAGTGACGTCTTTCCATAGGAACTTCACATTGAAAATCTCTGGTTTTGCATTAAGTTTGTGGAATGCTGTTAATGCTTCTTAGAAGGTGTGCCATTTTCATTTTTTGTTGATTTAAATGAGCTATAATGGACAGAAGAGTTTAATGAAAGTTGAGTAGACAGTGCCCTCTTGTAGCCTAATCATAATGTTAACTAGTAGAATGCTTACCAGAGATATGACCAAGAAGTAATTGAAAACATCTCTTAACTGTCTATTTAATATTTAATTTAGCAAGCAAAAAATATCTCTAGTCCTATAATTGACATATAAAATATCCCCCTAGACCATTTGTGTCAATGCCTGCATTTAACTTGGCATGAAATGTAATGCTTGTTAACTGTGTAGTAAGGCTGAGGCCACACTAGGCTGCACGTCAACGTGCAGTAAAAGCAAATGCATGTTTCAATGCAAGTTACCGTCCACTTGCGCTGCGATCTGCAAAATCAGTTAGTGCATAACAGGACTGCATAAGTGTTACAAAATGCGTGTGCGTATCATTTTTAAAGTAGAAACGTAACATTGCAAAAAACAAAATATACAAACTATTTCATATTTAAGCAAATATTTAAAAAAAAAAAAAAAAAACGTATATGTACTGTTATATATACTCCATGATGCTAAATAAGGAGACCCTGGGGTCCATCCTGGCAGGACCACATAAGACGGTAAAAAGAACCCAGAGTGGTGACACTTTTGGCAAAGCAGCTATGTTTGGGGATATACCGTATAAACTCAAATATAAGCCAAGGTTTTTAGGTTTTAAAATTAGCCTAAAAAAGCTAACCTCGGCTTATACTCAAGTCAAAGCAGAATTATAGGGAAGGAGGAGACGGGAGACACAAAGGAGCTACTGGTATGTGTCTCTGGTACAGTGATTACTCACACAATTTCTGTCCTTGTAGCTTAAATTGTGTCTGCACCTCTTACAGGGCATCTATAGTGAAATAAAACACATTGGCCCATTGCAAAGTTAAATTCATTTACTCTGTTCTGCCTTTCTCCTACCTCTGTCAGTGACTCTGTTTTTCCATAGTCTCAGATCTCTCTGCAGCACTCCCCTCTTCCCCCTCCGTTACCTCCTCCATGTCTAAACACCGGCTGCCTGACCAGCTTCTCATGTGCAGTAGGAATCAAAAGTTTAACATCCTGAAAAACATACCCACGCACAGTGGCCAATAGAAAGCAAGCTGTCCAGGAGACACGGATCTCTCCATGTCCTGCTGCAATACAATCTCTCTCTTTGTGACCCATCATCAAACAGTGAAAGCGATCAAGAAGGGGGGTCAAGTACAGCATTATCTCTGCAGTCAAAGCTACCTATCTCCCCCTGCAAATGCTCTTCTCTCTATGTTTGTAACAGAGCATCGAGGAGGGAGGGACTTAAGCAGGGGAGAGGGTCACGTCACAGGGATTTGATTGACAGTACAAGTAGGAGTAGAGTAATGCAATCATGTATTCTTCTAATTTGTGTATCTCAGGACAGAGAGGAAATCTGAAGAAAGTAAAGACACTCTTTGACAACAGCACTTTCAACCCTTCCCTTTTTATCTTAATGTTACCCATCCACCTAGGTTGTAAGCTCTATGAAGCAGGGTCGTCATGCCTTATTGTGTTTTTTCCAACATCTGTATTTTTTTTATTTTCTTTTCTTACTAAATACCATTTATGGGGTGCGTTTAAAACAGTTTTCTTTAGCGGTTGCTTTAGTGTTGTACATTTTGACTTGGCTGCACAAACTTTAAGACATGAATAGAGCAACTTTTGCAGGACTTTTTAAATGCAACTTATTCTAGTCCTCCTTTAAGGCATCACGCTAAAGACAAGTCATGCTTCCAGTAATATCCTCAGATACATACATTAGTCAATCATTAAATAGGCCCCATTAATTAAGGCACACATCACATTGTGTAACTAGTGCTCCATGCCTAATACTAATCATTCTACACTAGTTTATATACAAACTCAATTTAGTAAATAAGATTTAAATGGTCCTAGATTACCTTTACCCAGACTTGAGAAACAAATTTTTTTTTTTTTAATATTAAACAGTACCTTTCTTTATTTCTTTCTTTTCTTCTATTGATTCTACTTGTATTACAGTAGCCAGTAATGTCCATTCTCTGCTTGGATCTGGTAACTTCTGCTTAGGCAACCGAGTGCTGTAATGCTCATAACTCAAAGCAGCTATCTCATCTGCAGACCACAACCTTAAAACACAAGACCAATGCCATTGCGATCGAAAAGCCAATTTTACAGTAAAAGGTGCTCAAATATGTAAGTAATGTAAAGTTTTATAATGAAAACTAATCATCTCACAAAATAATAGTTACAAACTTTCTCTTGGTATAAGAATGGATATTAAATCTAGCTTGTGTTACCTATCATCCCTGCCTTAATGTTTTCAATTGTGAAAATCAAATAAACGTATTCTAACTAAATGCACTAGTGTCTTTGGTATCCTTGTGCGATTAGGATGTTTTAGGAACGTCCCTGTGTTTGCTGTTTCTGGTAAACTTTTCACGTCATCATATATAGGTCATCAGATAGCAAGTATTGGAACATCCATTCTATATGCAGGCAATCTGTAACACGTGTGTATATGTATAAGGCTCCTATGGCACTGTGACAATCAAGGTATACCTTGTAGTTTCTAAACGCCTGCTTAATACTAATATTCAATTAAAATGTTTTAAAATGAATCTCAGCGACAGAATGAAAGGTTCACATACATCTTAACACAATGGTACAAGTACCGACACTGCTCCGGCACAGCGTGACTATTGGATGTCTAATCGGGTAATATATCCGCTGTCTGAAACAATAACGCATGTTGCCTTTAATTACAGGGTGACTATAGGACCGCCTCCTGTTTCTCTGGCTCCTACCTTTCCATGCTTTCTTCACTTTTCCGTCGCACGATTTATGACGTAGTTGTTTAGGGTCTATTTAGTTGCATTTTACGTTCTAATGTCGTGAAGAGTGATATTTGTCGGGGAAACAGCGTTTATTGTAGTAGAAAGCACATGGGACTCTCACCAAATTGGAGTTTACTAGTAACTATTATAGGGGGCGTGGGGTTCACATTGAGAAGGTATGGGTGTACTAGTAACTATTACAGGGGGAATGGGTAGGGGATGGGTGTACTAGTAACTATTAAAGGGGGAATGGGGTACACATTGAGAAGGGATGGGTGTTCAAGTAACTATTACAGGGGGAATGGGATTCACATTGAGAAGGGATGGGTGTACTGGTAACTATTACAGGGGAATGGGGTTCACATTGAGAGGGGATGGGTGTACTAGTAACTATTACAGGGGGAATGGGGTTCCCTTTGAGAGGGGATGTGTGTACTAGTAACTATTACAGGGAGAATGGGGTTCCCTTTGAGAGGGGATGGGTGTACTAGTAACTATTACAGGGGGAATGGGGTTCCCTTTAAGAGGGAATGGGTGTACTAGTATCTATTACAGGGGGAATGGGGTTCCCTTTGAGAGGGAATGGGTGTACTAGTAACTATTACATGGGGAGTGGGGTTCCCTTTGAGAGGGGATGGGTGTACTAGTAACTATTACAGGGGGAATGGGTTTCACATTGAGGGGATGGGTATACTAGTAACTATTAGAGGGGGTGTGGGGTTCACATTGAGGGGATGGGTGTACTAGTAACTATTACAGGGGGGATTGGGTGTACTGGTAACTATTACAGGGGGAATGGGGTTCCCTTTGAGAGGGGATGGGTGTACTAGTAACTATTACAGGGGGAATGGGGTTCCCTTTGAGAGGTGATGGGTGTACTAGTAACTATTACAGGAGGAATAGGGTTCCCTTTAAGAGGGGATGGGTGTACTAGTATCTATTAAAGGGGGAATGGGGTTCCCTTTGAGAGGGGATGGGTGTACTAGTAACTATTACAGGGGGAATGGGGTTCACATTGAGAGGATGGGTGTACTAGTAACTATTACAGGGGGCGTGGGGTTCACATTGAGGGGATGGGTGTACTAGTAAATATTACAGGGGGAGTGGGGTTCACATTGAGAGAGGATGGGTGTACTAGTAACTATTACAGGGGGAATGGGGTTCCCTTTGAGAGGGGATGGGTGTACTAGTAACTATTACAGGGGGAATGGGGTTCCCTTTGAGAGGGGATGGGTGTACTAGTAACTATTTCAGAGGGCGTGGGATTCACATTGAGGGGATGGGTGTACTAGTAACTTACAGGGGAAATGGGGTTCACATTGAGAGGGGATGGGTGTACTAGTAACTATTACAGGGGGAATGGGGTTCCCTTTGAGAGGGGATGGGTGTACTAGTAACTATTACAGGGGGAATGGGGATCCCTTTGAGAGGTGATGGGTGTACTAGTAACTATTTCTGGGGGCGTGGGGTTCACATTGAGAGGGGATGGGTGTACTAGTAACTATTACAGGGGGAATGGGGTTCACATTGAGGGGATGGGTGTACTAGTAACTATTACAGGGGGAATGGGGTTCACATTGAGAGGGGACGGGTGTACTAGTAACTATTACAGGGGGAATGGGGTTCCCTTTGAGAGGGGAGGGGTGTACTAGTAACTATTTCAGGGGGCGTGGGGTTCACATTGAGGGGATGGGTGTACTAGTAACTATTACAGGGGGAGTGGGGTTCACATTGAGAGGGGACGGGTGTACTAGTAACTATTACAGGGGGAATGGGGTTCCCTTTGAGAGGGGATGGGTGTACTAGTAACTATTACAGGGGGAATGGGGATCCCTTTGAGAGGTGATGGGTGTACTAGTAACTATTTCTGGCGGCGTGGGGTTCACATTGAGAGGGGATGGGTGTACTAGTAACTATTACAGGGGGAATGGGGTTCACATTGAGGGGATGGGTGTACTAGTAACTATTACAGGGGGAGTGGGGTTCACATTGAGAGGGGATGGGTGTACTAATAACTATTTCAAGGGGCGTGGGGTTCACATTGAGGGGATGGGTGTTCTAGTAACTATTACAGGGAGTGGGGTTCACATTAAGAGGGGACGGGTGTATTATTAACTATTACAGGGGGAATGGGGTTCACATTGAGGGGACGGGTGTACTAGTAACTATTACAGGGGGAGTGGGGTTCACATTCAGAGGGGATTGGGTGTACTGGTAACTATTACAGGGGAATGGGGTTCACATTGAGAGGGGATGGGTGTACTAGTAACTATTACAGGGGTGTGGGGTTCACATTGAGAGGGGATGGGTGTACTAGTAACTATAACGGGGTGTGGGGTTCACATTGAGGGGATGGGTGTACTAGTAACTATAACGGGGCGTGGGGTTCACATTGAGAGGGGATGGGTGTCTAGTAACTAACGGGTGTGGGGTTCACATTGCGAAGGGATGGGTGTACTAGTAATTATTACAGGGGGAATGGGGTTCACATTGAGAAAGGATGGGTGCACTGTACAAGCAGACAAAGGGGCCAACTGAAGGAGAGTGAGTAGTGAACTAGTGTACTGCAAAGGGAGGACAGATGGGTGTATAACTACAGCTGGTACATGAGAAGCAAGAATCATGGTACACTTGTATTATTACTGTGAGTACAGGGTGTTTGGCATGGAGCTGTTCAGTGTATGTGCGAATAGAGACGCACACAGGGCTCACATGTTGGAGATCCCTGGACTACAGTAATGTTTTAAGAATACATTTTAGTAATCCTTCAAATGAAACCCACAAATATTTTATGTGGAAGGCAATCGCATTCATACTTTACGGCATCTAGGACAATTTGCAAGATTGCTTTAACAGTGCAAAAATTAACACTGCCTGTATTACATAGGCTGTGCCGTGTCATTCCATAAAACATTTGGAATTAGCGCAGCCAACTAAAAATTAATGTGGTAAAATAATACAAAGGGTAGTGTAGATTTTACACTAATTTTACCAGTCAGTGGGCCATATTGCATCGGCCTGTAAGAACTTTATCACGCACACAGCCAAATGTTAGCCATTCACTCTTATCTTAAGCTTCCGACGTTCACATCTATTTTGTGATCAACTTTAATTCACAAAATGAATGAGCCAGGATGGAGAGGATCTCCGGATCATCAGGAGTAAAAAAATATTTTTTGTACAGTTGTAGTTTGCCTGTAAACGTTTGACAAATTTTAGCCAATCGAACATCAAAATTTGGGGGAAACTTGATGTATACTGAGGAATGTATCACTAATGCTGGCCGTACACCTGGCCGACAATCAATTTGACTTTGATCTGACACAAACATTGAATTGATAGTAATTTTGGGTTCAGGTTCTGGTTTCTTATCTTGCGAAGTTCCCAGCCATATAATTCTTTGTGACTGATAAGTGTATGGGCACCTTAAGCAGTGTCCCAGACTGCAAAGCTGTGTAGGGGTTCTTTCGGGCGTTGTTTTACAATCTGCCATGGTGGATCAACCAACGACACCCAAGGGACCATATACCCACATGCGACTATCGCCCAAAGCAGTCGCTTGGGGGGTCGGGCGCAATATTGGATGTGTGTATAGATGCTGAAAAGAGCATTGGGTTCAGCTCTTCAGGGGGGAGTGGGGTTCACATTGAGGGGATGGGTGTAATAGTAACTATTACAGGGGGAATGGGGTTCACATTGAGGGGATGGGTGTACTAGTAACTATTACAGGGGGAATAGGGTTCACATTGTGAGGGGATGGGTGTACTAGTAACTATTACAGGGGGCGTGGGGTTCACATTGAGGGGATGGGTGTACTAGTAACTATTACAGGGGGGTGAGGTTCCCTTTGAGGGGGGATGGGTGTACTAGTAACTATTACAGGGGGAATGGGGTTCCCTTTGAGAGGGGATGGGTGTACTAGTAACTACTACAGGGGAGTGGGGTTCACATTGAGAGGATGGGTGTACTAGTAACTTTTACATGAGGAATGGGGTTCACATTGAGGGGATGGGTGTACTAGTAACTATTACAGGGGGAACAGGGTTCACATTGTGAGGGGATGGGTGTACTAGTAACTATTACAGGGGGTGTGGGGTTCACATTGAGGGATGGGTGTACTAGTAACTATTACAGGGGGAGTGGGGTTCACATTGAGAGGGGATGGGTGTACTAGTAACTATTACAGGGGGAATGGGGTTCCTTTTGAGAGGGGATGGGTGTACTAGTAACTATTACAGGGGAATGGGGTTCCCTTTGAGAGGGGATGGGTGTACTAGTAACTATTTCAGGGGGCGTGGGTTCACATTGAGGGGATGGGTGTACTAGTAACTATTACAGGGGGAGTGGGGTTCACATTGAGAGGGGATGGGTGCACTTGTAACTATTACAGGGGAATGGGGTTCACATTGAGAGGGGATGGGTGTACTAGTAACTATTACAGGGGGAGTGGGGTTCACATTGAGCGGGGATAGGTGTACTAGTAACTATTACAGGGGGGATTGGGTGTACTGGTAACTATTACAGGGGGAATGGGGTTCCCTTTGAGAGGGGATGGGTGTACTAGTAACTATTACAGGGGGAATTGGGTTCCCTTTGAGAGGGGATGGGTGTACTAGTAACTATTACAGGGGGAATGGGGTTCCCTTTGAGAGGGGATGGGTGTACTAGTAACTATTTCAGGGCGTGGGGTTCACATTGAGGGGATGGGTGTACTAGTAACTATTACAGGGGGCGTGGGGTTCACATTGAGGGATGGGTGTACTAGTAACTATTACAGGGGGAGTGAGGTTCCCTTTGAGAGGGGATGGGTGTACTAGTAACTATTACAGGGGGAATGGGGTTCCCTTTGAGAGGGGATGGGTGTACTAGTAACTATTACAGGGGGAGTGGGGTTCACATTGAGAGGATGGGTGTACTAGTAACTATTCAGGAGGAATGGGGTTCACATTGAGGGGATGGGTGTGTACTAGTAGCTATTACATGGGAACAGGGTTCACATTGTGAGGGGATGGGTGTACTAGTAACTATTACAGGGGGCGTGGGGTTCACATTGAGGGGATGGGTGTACTAGTAACTATTACAGGGGAATGGGGTTCACATTGAGGGGATGGGTGTACTAGTAACTATTACAGGGGCGTGGGGTTCACATTGAGGGGATGGGTGGGTGTACTAGTAACTATTACAGGGGGAGTGGGGTTCACATTGAGAGGGGATGGGTGTACTAGTAACTATTACAGGGGGAATGGGGTTCCTTTTGAGAGGGGATGGGTGTACTAGTAACTATTACAGGGGGAATGGGGTTCCCTTTGAGAGGGGATGGGTGTAACTACGTAACTATTAAAGGGGAGTGGGGTTCACATTGAGGGGAGTGGTGTACTAGTAACTATTACAGGGGAGTGGGGTTCACATTGAGCAGGATAGGTGTACTAGTAACTATTACAGGGGGAGGGGGGGCTGGGGGGGATGGGAGGATGGGGGATTGGGTGAGGAGGGGTGGGAGTACAGGGGGCAGGGGAGGAGGGGGGGGGGAGGGGGGGATGGGTGATGGGGGATATCGGGGCGGGGGGTTGGGGGGGGGAGATATCGGGGGGGATGGGGGGATGATGATTGGGGGATTGGGATGTTGTGATGGTGGGGGAAGGGTGTGTACTGGTAACTATTAAGGGGGAATGGGGTTCCCTTTGAGAGGGGATGGGTGTACTAGTAACTATTCAGGGGGTGGGGTTCCTTGAGGGGGATGGGTGTACTAGTAACTATTCAGGGGGAGGTGGGGTTCACATTTGAGAGGGATGGGTTTGTACTAGTAAACTATTACAGGGGGAGTGGGGTTCACATTGAGAGGGGACGTGGTGTACTGGTAACTATTACAGGGGGAATGGGTTCCCTTTGAGAGGGGATGGGTGGTATGTAGTGTACTAGTAACTATTTAAGGGGGCGTGGGGTTCACATTGAGGGGATGGGTGTACTAGTAACTATTACGGGGGAGTGGGGTTCACTTGAGAGGGGATGGGTGTACTGTAACTTTACGGGGGAATGGGGTTCCCTTTGAGAGGGGATGGGTGTACTAGTAACATTACAGGGGGAATGGGGTTCACTTTGAGGGGTATGGTGTGTACTAGTAACTATTCAGGGGGTGTGGTTCACATTGAGGGGATGGGTTGTACTAGTAACTATTACAGGGGGGAATGGTAAAAGAAAATGGGAATGGGGTTTTGAGAGAGAGGGATGGGTAAAAAAAGGGAATGGGGTTCCCTTTTTTGAGAGGGGGATGAAGAGATAATAGAGGTAAAAAAGGAGGGTATGAAGGGATGGGTGTCTAGTACAAAGGGTTCAACAGAGGAATGGGGTCTTTTGTACAGATAGGCAGAGGAAAGAGGGTGTACTAGTAAACTATTTACAGGGGGAATGGGGGGGGAAGAATAAAAAGGGGAAGTGGGTAATTGAAAGGAGGAGAAAAAAAAATGGGTTTAGAATGGGGTAAGAAACAGAAAATTACAGGGAAATAATGGGGGAGATGGGTAAAAAAGAAAGTGAAGAATATTACAATGGGTTGAGAGGGGTAGGGGTAGGGGAATAGGGTGAATTCCTTTGAGGGGGATGGGTGTACTAGTAACTATTTCAGGGGGCGTGGGGTTCACATTGAGGGGGTGGGTGTACTAGTAACTATTACAGGGGGAATGGGGTTCCCTTTGAGAGGGGATGGGTGTACTAGTAACTATTCAGGGGGCGTGGGGTTCACATTGAGGGGATGGGTGTACTAGTAACTATTACAGGGGGAGTGGGGTTCACATTGAGAGGGAAGGGTGTACTAGTAACATTACAGGGGGGTGGGTTATGTGTGTACTGGTAACATTACAGGGGGAATGGGGTTCCCTTTGAGAGGGGAGGGTTTGTACTAGTAACTGTTACCAGGGGGATGGGTTCCCTTTGAGAGGGGATGGGTGTACTAGTAACTATTCAGGGGGAGTGGGTTCCTTTGAGGGGCATATGGGTGTACTAGTAACTATTACAGGGGGATGGGGTTCACATTGAGGAGGGGACGGGTGTATGGTAACTATTACAGGGGGAATGGGGGTTTCCCTTTGAGGGGGAGGGTTTGTACTAGTAAATATTTCAGGGGGGTGGGAGTATCACATTGAGGGGATGGGTGGTAGTACTAGTAATATTACAGGGGGAGATGGGAGTTAGGGGTTCACATTGAGAGGGGACGGGTGTACTGGTAACTATTACAGGGGGAATGGGGTTCCCTTTGAGAGGGGATGGGTGTACTAGTAACTACAGGGGGCATGGGGGTTCACATGAGGGGAGGGATGGGTATGTACTAGTAACTATTACAGGGGGAGTGGGGTTCACATTGAGAGGGGACGGGTGTACTAGTAACTATTACAGGGGGAATGGGGTTCCCTTTGAGAGGGGAAGGGTGTACTAGTAACTATTACAGGGGGAATGGGGTTCCCTTTGAGAGGGGATGGGTGTACTAGTAACTATTTCAGGGGGCGTGGGGTTCACATTGAGGGGGTGGGTGTACTAGAACTATTACAGGGGGAATGGGGTTCCCTTTGAGAGGGAGGTGTGTACTAGTAACTATTCAGGGGCGTGGGGTTCATTGAGTGGGAGGTGTTTGTACTAGTAACTATACAGGGGGGAGTGGGGTCACATTGAGAGGGGCAGGGTGTAGGTAACTATTAAGGGGAATGGGGTTCCCTTGAGGGATGGTGGTGTACTAGTAACTTACAGGGGGGGCGTGGGGTTCACATTGAGGGGATGGGTGTACTAGTAACTATTACAGGGGGAGTGGGGTTCACATTGAGAGGGGACGGGTGTACTAGGTAACTATTCGGGGAATGGGTTCCCTTGAGAGGGGACGGGTGTTGTACTAGTAACTATACAGGGGGGAATGGGGTTCCCTTTGAGGGGATGGTTGTACTAGTAACATTTCAGGGGCGTGGGGTTCACATTGAGGGGGTGGGTGTACTAGTAACTATTACAGGGGGAATGGGGTTCCCTTTGAGAGGGGATGGGTGTACTAGAACTATTACGGGGGAATGGGGTTCCCTTTGAGAGGGATGGGTGTACTAGTAACTATTACAGGGGAGTGGGGTTCACCTTGAGAGGGATGGGTGTACTGTAACTATTACAGGGAGGTGGGTTACTTGAGGGGAGGGTGTACTGTAACTTAAGGGGGTGGGTTCCCTTGAGAGGGATGGGTGTACTAGTAATATTTCAGGGGGCGTGGGGTTCACATGGGGGATGGGTGTGTACTAGTAACTATTACAGGGGGAGTGGGTGTACATTGAGAGGGGACGGGGTGTACTGTAACTATACAGGGGGAATGGGGTTCCCTTTGAGAGGGGATGGGTGTACTAGTAACTTACAGGGGCATGGGGTTTCACATTGAGGGATGGGGTGTACTAGTAACTATTACAGGGGGTGGGGTTCATTTGAGAGGGGATGGGTGTACTAGTAACTATTACAGGGGGAATGGGGTTCCCTTTGAGAGGGGAAGGGTGTACTAGTAACTATTACAGGGGGAATGGGGTTCCCTTGAGGGGATGGGTGTAATAGTAACTATTTCAGGGGGTGGGGTTCACATTGAGGGGTGGTGTACTAGTAGTATACTATACAGGGGGAATGGGGTTCCCTGTGAGAGGGGACTCCTAATAATGGGTCCCATATCAAAAAATATCATGGAATTATGGTGTGAATATGACATAAACATACTAAAAAATTATCCATAAAAAATTTTTTTAAACCAAATGAAAATACCCTTTATTAATGGGATTTTAGGGGTGGATGGAAAGTCAATAATGACCATGGGGCAATCAACAAATCAAAAATATGGCATTTTAAATTATATGAAAGAAAAGGGAATGGGTTTGTACCCATGGACCCATGGCTGTTTACCACATTTTAAATAAAATAATAATGGGTCCTCAAAAAAAAATAATAAAACCAACTATACCTTGAAAAATAATTTTGACCTTTTAATATGTGTACTAATATAATAAAATCGGGAAAGACAATTTAAAAATAATATGGGTGAAATTAAAATGGACAAATACCTAAATCCATACGATTTGAAAATGGCAATCGATGGGTTGTTTTCAATGGAAAAGATGATATGGTAATATAAATGGGTGTATGGGCACCCATTAAATGGCAAACTATACAATCACCGTGGGTTAGAAAATGGAAATCAAAAAAATTCTACCAAAATATGGATATTTCCGAATGGCCACTTACGTTATGGGCTCTTCATATGGAATATTGGGGAAATGACAAATGGGTTTTTAAGAATCATATTGTGTTAAAGAAATTAATACAATCCCCCAATGGCATAATGTGGGCCCTTGTCTAACAGTTAATGGGCTTTGAAATGATGGCAATAATGGAAAAACAAAACAAATACGTTATTATTGGCTGTAAGAAAAAAAAATAAATTACGGGTTGATTTTAAATGGAAAATCTCCAATGATATTTGGAGGGAAAATGGGTTGAATGGAATGCATAATGGAAAAATGGAATGGATAAAAATGAATAATGGTGAAAAATATGGGGCCAATTGCATAGGATGGAATGGGTGAAATAGACAAGTACTAAATAAAATATAATGGTATGAAGAGGGTAAAATGATGGTGAATGGAGAAAAACAAGCTGGGTTGAAATGGATAAAAACAAAAAACTGGATGAAAATAATGGGTGTACTATGGAGTCAAAATATGGAAAAAGAAATATAAAAAAATGGAATATGATAAGATAACATTGGAAAAAAAAAATATGGGTGTAATTGGAAACATAAAAAAAAATGGGATGGATAAAGAAAAAAGGGGAATATTAAAGAAAAATATTAAAAATGGGAAAAAGATAAAAAATTAAAATGGATTGGTATAAAAGGGTAAGAAAGGATAAATGGAAAAAAATGGGATTAAATAAATGGGAACGGGAAAAATAAAATGAATGTACAGGAAGAAAAAAAAAAAAATGGGAAAAAAAAAATATTGGAGAAATAAAATGAATAAATAAAAAAATTCTAATATAATGGATGGGGTGTGTGCAGAAAATGGGTATGAAAATGATAGTAAAAAAATAATAATAATGGATATATGGGATGGGTGATGGAATTGGCATATAAGGGTTGTACTATGTAAAAAAAAAATGGGTGTATGGAATCAATAAAAAAAGGGTTGTACAGTAACTATCTAGGGGGATGGGGTTTCCTTATGAGGGGATGGGTGTACTAGTAATATGAAGGGGGCGTGGTGCTTGTTTCCTTCCAAACTTTGAGTTCTCTTATTGTCTTACTATACAGGGGGGCGTTTGTTCACATTGAGAGGGGACGGGGAAGGGTTGGTACTGGTAACTATACAGGGGGAATGGGGTTCCCTTTGAGAGGGGATGGGTTTTTTTGTACTAGTAACTTACAGGGGGCGTGGGGTTCACATTGAGGGGATCGTGGTTTTGTACTAGTAATATAAGGGGGAGTGGGGTTCTTTCACATGAGAGGGGACGGGTTGGTACTAGTAAATATACAGGGGGAATGGGGTTCACATTGAGAGGGGGAGGGTGTACTAGTAACTATTAAAGGGGGAATGGGGGTTCCCTTTGAGAGGGGAGGGTGTACTAGAACTATTTCAGGGGGCGTGGGGTTCACATTGAGGGGGGTGGGTTGTACTAGTAACTATTACAGGGGGAAATGGGGTTCCCTTTGAGAGGGGTATGGGTTGTTGTATATAGTAACTATTTCAGGGGGCGTGGGGTTCACATTGAGGGGAGGGTTGTACTAGTAACTATACAGGGGGGTGGGGTTCACATTGAGAGGGGAGCGTGTTGTACTGGTAACTATTACAGGGGAATGGGGTTCCCTTGAGAGGGGATAGGGTTTGTACTAGTAACTTAAGGGGCGGTGGGGTCACATTGAGGGGACGGGGTACTAGTAACTATTACAGGGGGGAGTGGGGTCAAATGAGGGGAGGGTGTGTACTGTACCTATTACAGGGGAATGGGTTCCTTGAGAGGGGAAGGTGTGTAGTGTACTAGTAACTATAGGGGGAATGGGGTTCCCTTGGAGAGGGGATGGGTTTGTAACTAGAACTATTTCAGGGGGCGTGGGGTTCACATTGAGGGGTGGGTGTACATAGTAACTATTACAGGGGGAATGGGGTTCCCTTTGAGGAGGGATGGATGGTGGTACTAAGTAACTATTACCGGGGAATGGGGTTCCCTTTGAGAGGGTATGGGTGTACTAGTAACTATTACAGGGGGAATGGGGTTCCCTTTGAGAGGGAATGGGTGTACTAGTAACTATTACAGGGGGAGTGGGGTTCACATTGAGCAGGGATAGGTGTACTAGTAACTATTACAGGGGGGGGATGGGTGTACTGGTAATATTACAGGGGAATGGGGTTCCCTTTGAGAGGGGATGGGTGGTTTACTAGTAACTATTACAGGGGGATGGGGTTCCCTTTGAGAGGGAGGGTGTGTTGTACTAGTAACTATTTCAGGGGCGTGGGGTTCACATTGAGGGGTGGGTGTACTAGTATATACAGGGGGATGGGGTTCACATTGAGAAGGGGAAGGGTGTAGGTAACTATTACAGGGGGAAGGGGTTCCCTTTGAGAGGGATGGGGTGTACTAGTAACTATTTCAGGGGCGTGGGGTTCACATTGAGGGGAGGGTGGGTGTAATAGTAACATTACAGGGGGAGTGGGGTTCACATTGAGAGGGGAAGGGTTGTGTACTGGTAACTATTACAGGGGGAATGGGGTTCCCTTTGAGAGGGGATGGGTGTACTAGTAACTTACAGGGGGCATGGGGTTCACATTGAGGGGAGGGTGTACTAGTAACTATTACAGGGGGAGTGGGGTTCACATTGAGAGGGGACGGGTGTACTAGTAACTATTACAGGGGGAATGGGGTTCCCTTGAGAGGGGAAGGGTGTACTAGTAACTATTACAGGGGGAATGGGGTTCCCTTTGAGAGGGGATGGGTGGTGTACTAGTAATATTTCAGGGGGGTGGGGGTTCACATTGAGGGGATGGGTGGTTGTACTAGTAACTATTACAGGGGGAATGGGGTTCCCTTTGAGAGGGGAGGTTGGGTGTACTAGAACTATTACAGGGGGAATGGGGTTCCTTTGAGAGGGTATGGGTGTACTAGTAACTATTACAGGGGGAATGGGGTTCCCTTGAGAGGGAATGGGTGGTATTTACTTAGTAACTATTACAGGGGGAGTGGGGTTCCCTTTGAGAGGGGATGGGTGTACTAGTAACTATTGCAGGGGGAATGGGGTTCCTTTGAGAGGGGATGGGTGTACTAGTAACTATTACAGGGGGAGTGGGGGTCACATTAAGGGGGTGGGTGTAATAGTAACTATTACAGGGGGAATGGGGTTCACATTGAGGGGATGGGTGTACTAGTAACTATTACTGGGGGCGTGGGCTTCCACATTGAGGGGATGGGTGTACTAGTAATTATTACAGGGGGAATGGCGTTCCCTTTGAGAGGGGATGGGTGTACTAGTAACTTACAGGGGGAATGGGGTTCCCTTTGAGAGGGGATGGGTGTACTAGTAACTATTACAGGGGGAATGGGGTTCCCTTTGAGAGGGGATGGGTGTACTAGTAACTTACAGGGGGAATGGGGATCCCTTGAGAGGTGGGTGTGGTGTACTAGTAACTATTCTGGCGGCGTGGGGTTCACATTGAGAGGGGATGGGTGTACTAGTAACTATTACAGGGGGAATGGGGTTCACATTGAGGGGATGGGTGTACTAGTAACTATTACAGGGGGAGTGGGGTTCACATTGAGAGGGGATGGGTGTACTAATATATATTCAAGGGGCGTGGGGTTCACATTGAGGGGATGGGTGTTCTAGTAACTATTACAGGGAGTGGGGTTCACATTAAGAGGGGACGGGTGTGTATTATTAACTATTACAGGGGGAATGGGGTTCACATTGAGGGGACGGGTGTTGTACTAGTAACTATTACAGGGGGGAGTGGGGTTCACATTCGAGGGGATTTGGGTGTACTGGTAACTATTACAGGGGAATGGGGTTCACATTGAGAGGGGATGGGTGTACTAGTAACTATTACAGGGGAATGGGGTTCACATTGAGAGGGATGGTTGTACTAGTAACTATTACAGGGGTGTGGGGTTCACATTGAGAGGGGATGGGTGTACTAGTAACTATTACAGGGGGAATGGGGTTCACATTGAGGGATAGGGGGTGGGGTACTAGTAACTATTACAGGGGGAGTGGGGTTCACATTGAGAGGGGATGGGTTGTACAAAACTATTTCAAGGGGGGGGGGGTTCACATTGAGGGGATGGGTGTCTAGTAACTATTAAAGGGAGTGGGGTTCACATAGAGGGGACGGGTGTGTTATATAACTATTACAGGGGGAAGGGGTTCACATGAGGGGACGGGTTGTACTAGTAAATATTACAGGGGGAGTGGGTTCACATTCAGAGGGGATTGGGTGTTTTGTCTATGGTAACTATTACAGGGGAATGGGTTCACATTGAGAGGGGATGGGTGTACTAGATAACTATTACAGGGGTGTGGGGTTCACATTGAGAGGGGATGGGTGTACTAGTAACTATAACGGGGTGTGGGGTTCACATTGAGGGGATGGGTGTGTACTAGTAACTATAACGGGGCGTGGGGTTCACATTGAGAGGGGATGGGTGTATAAACTAACTAAGGGGTGTGGGGTTCACATTGCGAAGGGATGGGTGTACTAGTAATTATTACAGGGGGAATGGGGTTAATGAGAAAGGATGGGTGCACTGTACAAGCAGACAAAGGGGCAACAGAAGGAGAGTGAGTAGTGAACTAGGTACTGCAAAGGAGGACAGATGGGGTATAACTAAAGCTGGTACATGAGAAGCAAGAATCATGGTTACACTTGATTATTACTGTGAGTACAGGGTGTTTGTGCATGGAGCTGTTAGTGTATGTGCGAATAGAGACGCACACAGGGCTCACATGTTGGAGATCCCTGGACTACAGTAATGTTTTAAGAATACATTTTAGTAATCCTTCAAATGAAACCCACTTTTGTGGAAGGCAATCGCATTCATACTTTACGGCATCTAGGACAATTGCAAGATTGCTTTAACAGTGCAAAAATTAACACTGCCTGTATACATAGGCTGTGCCGTGTCATTCCATAAAAAATTGGAATTAGCGCAGCCAAATAAAAAATTAATGTGGTAAAATAATACAAAGGGTAGTGTAGTTTACACTAATTTTACCAGTCAGTGGGCATATTGCATCGGCCTGTAAGAAATTTACACGCACACAGCCAAATGTTAGCCATTCACTCTTATCTTAAGCTTCCGACGTTCAATCTATTTTGTGATCAACTTTAATTCACAAAATGAATGAGCAGGATGGAGAGGATCTCGGATCATCAGGAGTAAAAAATATTTTTTTACAGTTGTAGTTTGCCTGTAAACGTTGACAAATTTTGCCAATCGAACATAAAATTTGGGGGAGGAAACTTGAGTATACTGAGGAATGTATCAAATGCTGGCCGTACACCTGGCCGACAATCAATTTGACTTTGATTGACACAAACATGAATTGATAGTAATTTTGGGTTCAGGTTCTGGGTTCTATCTGCGAAGTTCCCAGCCATATAACTTTTTGTTGAAGGAGAAAGTGTATGGGCACCTTAAGCAGTGTCCCAGACTGCAAAGCTGTGTATGCGTTCTTTCGGGCGTTGTTTTACAATCTGCCATGGTGGATCAACCAACGACACCCAAGGGACCATATACCCACATGCGACTATCGCCCAAAGCAGTCGCTTGGGGGGTCGGGCGCAATATTGGATGTGTGTATAGATGCTGAAAAGAGCATTGGGTTCAGCTCTTCAGCTTTGGATAAATGGTTAATGGGCTGTTCATAACAGACTTTCAGGGACATTTAATAAAAGTTCTTATCGTTTAAAATGGTGCTAATTTTGCCCCAACCAATTAGATCTTATTTAACATTTAAAAAGCTAACATTTGATTGGTTGGGGCAAAATTAGCAACGATAAAAACTTTTATTGAATAACCATTTGTATATTTGTAGTCAACAAGTATCTTAATTAGACATAATTTCAGAATATCTGCAAATAAAAACTTATTTTATAATCTTCATCAGTTAGTATTTTAGTGCTAGGTCATGCCACAACATTCTAACGCACAATCCTATCAAGCATTAAAAAGCGCACACTAGTGTTGGCCAATAGGTCTGGCCACACAAGGTGTGCTTGTGTCCATTGTGCTGTGATCCGATTTTGGAGCGCATGCGATGACCAATTTTTTGCAGAACATAACATGGATGGTAATGCACGTGCTTTTGCTTGCGGTCCCTTCCACTATAGCGTAGCCTCACTTTAAGTAACATTTTATTAGTTGCTATCAAGGCACTGCAACAATCTATCTGCAAATTTAGTTTTCATTTTTGGAGCAATACCTAGCACAGTGAATACCAATTCGTAAGCTTGTTTTCATAGTAACATAGTATTAGTGGTTAAAGGGTATGTCCACCCAAAAATAAACTTTTTATATGTTCTTTATATAATAGCACCAACCTCAAACGCCATGTTCATTTTTCTAAAAATCATTTGCCTTGCCTGATATTTAATGAGATATATATCAGGCTGCAATTCCTCTCCACTTCCTCTTTAGATGACCCCGAGCTGCAGCTTAGGGGAAAAAAAAAATCTTGCCTGTGTGTATGTGTGTGTGTCTCTCTTTCTCTCTCTCTCTCTCTCTCTCTCTCTCTCTGGGCTGGCTGGCTGCAGCTGTTGATCCTGGATTTCTTCAGTACACAACTTTACAGCTGTGATTGGTTGAGAGGGAAAAGAGGGCGGGATCCAGGGGTCAGACCATTACTAATGCAACTTCCTCTGTTCTCACTGCTGGATGTTAACAGACATGCTCAAGAACATGAAAAGAACAGAGGCAAGGTAATGTAACCTGTCTCTGTTCATCACTGTATTAGTCCATGCTGCAGGATTAAGCCAGCTACAAAGGTCTGTAACTTTTGAACCACTAGACCGATTTACATGCTGTAAAGTTTGTTTTGGAGCACTTATTTGGGCCAAATAAATATAAAAAGTTAGTTTTGGGGGTGGACATGCCCTTTAAATATATCCATTTAGTTGTACCTTTTTTTTTATAGTTCCAGTCTTACAGCTTGGATTTGGAAGAAGGCAAAAATAAGGGGTAAAAAGGTCTTTCTGATGCCAAATGAAGAATCGCTGTTTCGACAAGACCCAAAAATAATTGTTGCCAAGCGCCTTCATTTCCCCCACTATATCAGTACCCAAGGTAGAGGATACAGAGATTTTAGCAAATTGCTTTTAGAGGGGAACTAAACTTACATTTTTTATTCCTAATGTCAAAGCTTTCCTAATGATAATCTATGCATTGCAAGACACTACTCCAGTAAGTTGTCAGCGTATGTCTGCCAGCCTTGTGAGTATGTGCACTCATTGGCCATGCCCTGACATCAGTCTATATTCACAAAACACCATACCAATATGGCAGCCCTTGGAAGACTTTGAAAGCTGCTGTTAGGGCTTGGCCACATTGACATGCTTTTAAGCATGATAGAATAATACAAGAACGTGAGAAATTTGGAATAATCTCGTGTGTGCGTTTGGTTGGGGGTCGTTCATTGATCCAACATGGTGGATTGACGAACAGCGCTCGACCAGACGCATACACATGCGATTATTGGTTGAAATGGTCACTGATAACATTGTATGTGTGTATGTCGCTTAAGAAAAGAGATGTAAGAAATAAGATCCTATTCAATTTTCAGTATAACCCATATAGTAAAATAAAAATTGGAAAATCTCGACAGAGGATAGCAGTTTACCCTTTGGTAATGCATACCCGCTATTTGAATTTAAATGGGGGAAAACCTCCATAACTGACCTTAAGAGGAGGTAACACAAAACGAGAATCATGGATATATAACAAACCAGGGTGCTTTAAATGCGCCGGCTGTCAAGCATGCCAATATATAGTTGCCTTATTCCTAAAGTGGAAAACACATTAGGATCAGGGACAGACTTCTATGTTTATATATATCCATGTAGTCTCTACTATGTGGGTAAGATAATTACTACATTGAGAGAAAGATTGCTAAATCACAGATTGTCCGGGAGATAAGAACTAGAATCAAAAGAGGGTAGAGATAATTGCCTGACATTTCAAACATATAGGCCCCAAATTGGCAGACTACAGATGGTTAGCTATAGACCATGTAAAAGATTGTGAAGGGGTAGCCCATGGGGCCTTTTTACAAAATAGAGCTGGAAGAAATCATTGAATATCCGGTCTCCTAAGGGACTCAATGAACAAGTATTATCCTCTTTTCTATAGGAGCACTATCCTATCACTGGCTTATAGTGATATAGGTTGTAATAAGAATTTAAGTGCAAATCTAATACAGTGGGGGAGTAACATATTGAGTAGAAGACATGTTGCAGAAAATAAGACACGTCATATTTTAAACATATTGGTTTTAATGATTGTCTAAAACTGGCCATACATTAGAGACATTAGATAGATTAGACATTTATCTTTAGACAAATGTCTAATCTAATGTCTAAAGACCACTTTTTACAAGCAGCGGTTCTTAAAAAAAATCCAGTTTGGCCCATTTATTTTGCAATCTCAACTTCATTGAAAAAAGAAGGGGCTAGGCGGTTCTTAGATTATACGTCTATAGTCCGGTCTCACAATTAATGCAGTTAATTTCAGTTAGATTGCAGTGAAGCCTTAAAAATTACATTACTACAAGAGGGTTGACTAACTAACACTTGGTAATTTGTGAACTGGAGGGCTTACTGTAACACTAGGTAATTTGTGAACTGGAGGGCTTACTGTAACACTAGGTAATTTGTGAACTGGAGGGCTTACTGTAACACTAGATAATTTGTGAACTGGAGGGCTTACTGTAACACTGAGTGATGGGGAGGGGGAAGGTGTCCTCAGGGCCGCATCTCTAATGAGGCACACTGAGTCATGTGACTCAGGTGGCACCCCATCAAAAGGCGACAAAGAAGGTTTCCAAAAATGTTTTTAAATGCCGGCGCCGCGGCGCCGGCCGCTATGGATCATTTAAGCGCATGACTGAGCAGCGCGAGTGTGACCAGGCCGGCACAAGAACGAAGCACTGACTACTTTTAAATGGGTTGGGGGGTTGTTTAAGTAAAGTCGCGGGCTCGCGGCTCCCTCCCGCGCTGCGTACGGTGGCTAATAGGCGGCCGCGCGGCAGGCAAAGTAGAGTAAAGACTGTAAAGTCACGTGGTCAGCACTCAGCAGGAGTCAGGACTCACTGTTCAGGAGGAGTTGCGCGGTCAGGGGGAACACAGCACAGGCGCAACTTCCAGAAGTTGCGCGCCGGCGCCAGACTTCCCTAAAGCCGCTACGTGCGGCAAAATTGTGGAGGGAGTGGCCAGGCCCAGCACGCAGCACCGCACCGTCTCTGCACACTGACAGGAGTGACACTGCAGTCTGCTGTTCTGTGTCACTGTGTGAGAGAACTGTCTCTCTGTGAGTCACTGTGAAGAAGATTCTTCTAGTGGAGCCGAGGCGAGCAGATCACCGAGCACTTTACAGACTGTAACTGTAAGTAGTAGTCTACAGTACTAAACACTGTCTAAACTAGTCTACAGCCAGGTCCTAAGCTTGGGGGGGGGGGGGGCCGGCTGGATGGATTCAGTGGCCTCAGTACGGTCAAAGGCGGAATTCTAAAGATTGCCTCAGGCAGCAAAAACCCTAGAAGTGCCCCTGGGTGTCCTGGATTTCAACACTGATAGGGTATGATGTCTGTATAAATAAATAAATAATCACGAGCCTGCCTCTGTCCAGAGTTAGTTGTGGTTCTTGCCCTGTGTCTCTTCTGAAGTTCAGCACTGACTGCGCATCTCAGACCACCTCAGGGCTCCTCTAAAGCTATAAATCTCTAGCTTTTTTCAGGTTAGTTAGTGTGTTAGGCAATCAATTCACCATCAGATGACAGCACAGGTCAGATAACCTCCTCCCCATTAACTTCCACATGAAAGAAAAGGGGTAAAGGGTGGTTTGTAAAAGTTGTAAAGTAGCCTGTTTTTTCCAGGGTCCTAAAAACATATAATGCCCGGGTGCCAGTATCAACAAAAAAAAAATCTACATAATAGAATTTGGGGCACTCTAAAGGACTTGCATTAGAATCAACAAGTTATGGGTGTCAGAACCATGATCTATGTTTCAACCATTAACTGGTTGTCTAAAGGATCAAGTTCTGCTTTTGTGCACCATCCTATAAATAGGCAAACAAACCACTCCCATAGAAAGCCTAAAATGTGTGCAAGATAAACAGAGGTGATACGCCTGAACTATAATAACTGAAACAATGGGGAACCTTGATCAAAAAGGTATTTCCTTTAAAATGTGACAATATAATGGGGCAAGTAATAATATAACCATAAAAGGAAAAAAACAGAAAACATACGCCTAAAGGTCTAGATACACTATAAGCAACAATTCCGCTCATAGGGCATTACACATGAATCATCCAAACCAGCGTGTATATGCAATAACACTCCCCCATATTTCAATGGAGGCAGTCAGACAAAATTTTATCTCTATGTTCTCCCACCCACTTAGATCTTCAGGGCAGGGATCTCATTCCTAATGTCAAGGCATTCTACACATTTCAGTTTATCATTTAAAGGAGAACTAAACCCAATTTTATATACTCCAGAATCTGAAAACAACCCCCTAAAAACACCAATAAACTATAAAATGCCACTTTAGTAAACTCTGTTAAAGTAAATTAAAGCCTATTAAGAACTGGATGAAGTATCTGTGTGTATGTGCAGTGTCAGACCACACCTCCTGACCTCAGTCACATGCTTCCTTGCTTTATCTGTCCTGTAAAAGGATTGGCTAGAGATTATTAATGGGTGTGACCAACTGTAACAAGGTTCTGCCATAGCTAAGGACTGAGCATGTGCAGAACATAATGGTCGTTGACCAAACTGTCTGATATTAGAATGCTGAGAAGTAAAGCACAAACCATATGTTATTTAGGTAAATTTCCCAGCGCCCGTATCAAAATGACAGGCAAGACACAGATTACTGGTTTTATATCAAGGTGTTCTGTCTTCTGGTTCAGTGTTGTTCTGTGGCTTTAGTTGCCCTTTAAATATATGTATTCTTTAACTTATGTATCAAACATTATTTTTTTCTGTACAATTGTTTTCACTTATCCCTGTCAGTACCGATGGGACTGGCCCGTTATCGTTAAATAGAGTAGCACATTTTCAAACGGTCCCTCGTGATCACCGGAAAATTTCCTTCAGCTGCAGTCGTCTCCCTGCAATTTAAGTTTAGGGACTCAGCTGCGACTGAGGGAAATGTGCTGTCCAGAGCATTTTCCCTATGCTTTCATAGGGAGAACACTCAGGACAGTGATTAGAATGATCTTTAAAAAAATCAAATACAGAATATTGCAGATTCTGTCAGTCATCTTTTAAAAGTCTGTAGTGTGCGTAGACAGCTTTATACCAATCTCTACATTTAATGCTTTGTGTTGTATGGACCTAACCTTGTATGGATTGGCATTAAATCATGAATAATCAGACCAGTAAATCAGTTTGTATAATTTATTTTTGCAGTATAAAGAGGTAAGAGATACAGATATCACAGGATAGATCTCTAGGACAAGGAACATAGTTAACATTATAAAAGCAAACTATTTTGTTAAACCGATGTCCCCTCAGAATTTTTGTTTGATTGCATATCCTTTTTATCTTCGGGCTTCATTGCAGGAAACAGAAGAACTTCCTAAAAGAGACATTTTTCTTTTTAGATTTGTCATAACATGCCACAGTAAGGAAGCAATTATAGCAAACATTGAATCTTCCATACCTTTATATTATTGGAATCAGTAAGGAACATGGTCAGTCGATCAATGCCCATCCCCCATCCAGCAGT
Source organism: Hymenochirus boettgeri (assembly GCA_019447015.1). Classification (NCBI taxonomy): domain Eukaryota; kingdom Metazoa; phylum Chordata; class Amphibia; order Anura; family Pipidae; genus Hymenochirus; species Hymenochirus boettgeri. Next base: position 109,203,032 of record CM033472.1, read on the forward strand.
TGGTGGAAGGCCATACTCCAGTGCAGTGCAGAAGGTTTCATCAATGAACATAGCCTCATCATCACCTGCTGCTTTGGCCTACAAATATATAATGGTAATTGAAATGTTCACTGTTTTGAAGACATAATAATAAATAAACAAGATAAAAAAAAAAAAAAGACAAAGACAAAACCTACCATACTTGTCAATTAAAATGCTTTAGGTTTATGAGAAACACTTGGTTAACTTTCTTTTGTGTGATATACTGTATTATAACTGTTCTTTTCCTGATGTTGAACTTTCTCCCTCTCATACAGTGAAACACAAAACTATTAATTTATGGATGATCACTACATTGGGATACATGGGTTTTAATCATTAAACTTCAGAACATATACTAAATAAACTCAGTGTTAAAATTATGTGGCTGTTAGCATGAAACAGGATCAGTGCCCTAACTGGGAGTTGTAGTTTTCAACCATCTGGAGGCCCACTGGCTTGTTGACATTCCTGATTTAAAAAATAAAAACTGCCAATTTTATACACTGGAAAAAAAAAAAAAGTTCCTTGGTTTGGAATTTAAACCCTTGAACCTTGATACTTCCCTTTATTATACGACTTTTATTTGAAATATATGATTTATTTACTGATAAGTACTGTTAAATTGGGGATATATAGTAATAACCATTCAGCACCTTTGCTTGATCTTCAAACAGCTCCCGCTGCTTAATTGGGTCATTTAGTTCAGTGTAAGCATTGCAGATCTCCTTTTTCATCACAAAGAGTTCAAATCTCTCAGTCAGCCCTTTCAGTGATCGGTGCCTTACAGAAGGAAAACAAAAATATGAGAACATTACTTTGAAATTAGAGATAATAGCCAAAATGGAGTTGGTTATTAAGAGAATGTGAACGCATATATATTTTACAAAAATGTAGACAAAATGCAGTAACAGTGTTCAGAAAACTAAAAACTTATAGAACCACCTTTAGCAGCAATAACTTTAGTTAGAAAATGAAGTCATCATTTTCCCTATAAGGTTCCTTTTTTCACATTGTTATGGAGGAATTGAAGTGTCCAACTAAATGGTCCAGACCAGCAAACTGCCAAAATGTTGGCTTTTATAGAGGTGGCTACTCTTGCAGATGATCAAGTAATAAATACCCTCTTAATTCTAGTGGAAGCACAACTTTTGTTTTTACAAACTGCTCCTGCATGTAATGTACTTTTTATTTCTAATGAATGTAGTTCAGAAAAACTTTTAAACATAATAGGGCTCTACTTGTTTTTATTTTTGTAATAGAGAACCTGGTGAAGTAAGACCCTTATGTCATATGTTGGCCCAAAAAGAGTTATAGTACCATTTACACCATCTAGTCTTAATCTTTTTAAAAGTCTAATATAGCTACACAGGCTTCTTTGACATATCTCACGACTTACCATTTAGCAAGCGGGCTCATAATTTGTGGATGGTCACATATAAATGTTGGGTTAATACAAGTCACCTCCAGGAACTCTCCAACGAGCTGGAACATACAAAACAATTTCAGGAAATAACCAGCAAATTTGTTTTATCATACATAGAAAAATCAATTTTCTGACCTTGTCTAGTAGCCTGGCAGTTGTTCTAGGTGCTGGGCACTCAACTTCTTTTTCCACACATATATCATCAAGAAGCTTTCGTGTTTCTGTTAAACAGAAAAAGAATATTTGTTTAAAAAAAAAAAAAGGGGGGGGGGGGGTTGGGATCAAGCAATGGAATGAATCCACAATAAGACATTAACACGCACAACAGAAGAGAGAAATAGTACTATGGGTATTTTTTCAGACACATATGTAGCAATTGCCGTGTGTAAAACACGGTGATATATGTTTACTAGGTACTGTTCTTTACTATTTATATTAAAAAGGGAAAAGACTAAGAAAATTCTAAATAAAATTATGCACTAATTAAGTAATTTTCACTCAAATATACGTGAAAAAAATATTTCACTACACCAAGCTCCTGTAGTTACTTTTTTAATCCTCCCACTCCCCTTACCACAGAATAACTCAATGAAAAGCTCCTTTCTTTATGGCCCATAGGTATAGCACATTGAACAATTAAACTAAATGTATTCGTTTTTAAAACTTTAGAATCATTAAAGGGGAACTACATTGGAAGAATTAACTTTAGTCTAGAAATGCTGCACTTAACACATTACGCTGTATTTACTGACTGGACTATTGTATTTAGTTAGATCAACTAGACTTAAAGTTTAATTATTGAAGACGTTACCAGGTGCATAACTACAGGGGCCCGGGCTCCCCGCGAGATTGGAGTCCGGGCCCCTGACCCACCCCCTCCACAACCAGCTGTTTTTAAACAGCTGATCGCACGTATGGATGAAACATACGCATGATCAGCTGTTTAAAAGACCAGATCCAAACTACTGGTTCGGGTCCAGTCTTTTAAACAGCTAATCGTGAGTATGTTTCAGTCATACATACACGAGATCAGCTGTTTAAAAACAGCTGATCGCTGCAGAGTGGACTTGTGGCAGTCCCTACCACTGTCCGGGCCTCCCTGTGGGGGGTGGCGGGGCGGTAGTTACGCCAGTGGATGTTTCGCTAGTCATCAGACTGGCTCTCAATTCAGAATGACTTGTACAAGAATCTGTTGGCAATTAAGTACCCTGGAAAGTCCCAACTAGCATATAAAAGTCAGGTGTTAGGGGACCATCTGATGCACGGTGTGATTGCATTGTGGCTAAGAGCCGTTATCGAAACCGCACAGGGTAAGGTGTCAAAACAGCATTGTACATGGCAAGCACTTGGTGTCTTAACATATCTCTTGAACCAGTTCTGTTCCTCGCTAAGATGTTGACATTACAATCTTCAAAGGTATGTCCTTTTTCCTTAAGATGCAGGTACACGGTTGAGTCCTGACCCAAGGAATTGGCTCTTCTGTGCCGGCCATACATTGGTGCAGCTGCTGTTTGGTCTCCCCCACATACAAATCAGAGCACTTTTCACTGCACTGCGTATATAATGTTGCTCTTTTGTTTCGGGTCTATCGGATGTACCAATTGCTGCCTCGGTGTGTTTGGTTCAAAGCAGACAGGGCTACGTGTTTTTGTTTCTTGGAAACCCCTGCTACATATGGGATGACCATTTTATTTCTCCTGTCTTGCTTTCCCCTATCACTGTTGGTATTCAAGTTCTTTTCTTTCCTTATACCCCTTTTGAAAAAGGCCCAGTCCGAATACCACACGTTTTAAGGGCTCCTCTGAGATGTTTAATTTTCTTAAACCTTCACCTCTGTGCAAGTGGGGGGATGTTATTTGCTCTGTGTTGCAGGGTTCTGACACCCAGCTTGTGATCTAATGAGTAGTGGGAGTCAAACATCAAATACTGGTCTGTGTTAGTTGGTTTTCTGTAAACCTCTCTACAGTTTTCCATTCTCCCTGACGTTTGCCAAGCAGTCCAAGAAAGCCCGTGTGTTTTGTACCTGTTCCCTTGTAAATTTGAAGTTTTGGTCTACAGCATTGATGTGTTCTGTGAAGGCTTGTACTTCCTTCTGGATCTCGAACTGGTAAAGTACATTTTTTGTTTATTGAAGAACAAGAGGTAAAGGAGCTGTGTTACCTCCCGTTCTTCAATAAAACGTGCAGGAGCCAGGAGAGAATATTTGGAACTATCCCGGTCTCTTGCTCCTCCACCGCGTCTTGACAAGTACAGATGGACATACAGGGAGATTCAATAAAAGTTCTTATCGTTAAAAATGGTGCTAATTTTGTCCCAACCAATCAAAGTAGAATGTAATTTATTTCAACAAATCACTGGTGTTGGTTCATTTTGTCAGTTTCAAAGGTGGCTAAATTTTAATGTATAATCTATCAACGCAATTAAAACATCAACCGTAAATGCATACCCTCTAACATTTTCTCTTTCCTAGTTAGATTTATAGAAACAACATAGTACATCGAGCTGCAGGGAGAGGCTAATGATGTGAACCTGATCTAAGCACAGCTCTGTGCAATGCATTTCTTAGCAGTGTTTTTATTTAAAAAGGCATGTTGGAGGGTATGCATAACAAAATAAATTATTATAACATTATGTTAATATGTTATAATAGGACAGGATGAAATTTCAAGAAAGCTTAGTACAGCTTAGTTTATCTAGACCACATTTTCTTATATTTTCACATGTGGTAGCCTAAAACATACACATAAAACAAATGTGGACTCAGTCTGGCTCCTGGTGGTCCATTTTTTGGACTTTGGAGCGACATTACAGGAGAACCATTTGGAGCAGGGATGTAAGGTAAGGATTTTTCTACACTACACAGTGGGACCAGTAGTGGGTTAAATTATAGTTTTGGGGGTGGACATGCCCTTTAAAAGTAATTGTTGAAAGGTATGATTTAACCTGGGACACAGAAAACTAGTGCCTTAGACTAACATTTCCCAGAAAAAGGTTGTTTTGCTCAGCTTACCTAGTAGAAAAAAAAATAAAGGAAACCATAACTATATTTTATGGTCATTGGGCTCTTGTCACTGAGTAGGTGCATTATGTACAATGCACTATGTACTTGAGCACTATGTTTCTAGCCCAAGTTGTTTAATTCACTGTAGCTGCCCTTTAATACTTTTTGTAATACTTTTTGCAATAATATTTCAAATGTTATCGTTTTTGAAAACATCTTGGTTGAGAGCAATAAATATGGAAAGAGGCAGAGTGTATGAATGTTTCTTCTGCATTTTGCACAAAAGAAAACTGTAAATAGGTTTTGGAAATCTTTCTATTCTGTACCTACCTTCTGTATCAAACTGATCTGTGGCAGGCATTTTATTTCCCAAAGCTTTCTCCAGTTCATGTACCATGCTTATTCGCCTAAAGGGAGGAGTAAAGTCAATCTCATGTGCGGGGCCTTCTGGACCTTCTGGGTGGTAGGTTACCTTGTATCCACCAGTGATATGTTTAACCATACCTACAACATTAGCACACAGCAACTATGAATTAGCATGTACCTTTCAATGGCAATAACTTTTTACAGGTTTTTTCCCCCCCCTATTTTTCACCAGACCTGAGAGCAGTTTTTCAGTAATGTCCATGAGATCATTGTAGTCTGCATAGGCCATATAAAATTCACAAGTTGTAAATTCTGGGTTGTGGGTTAGATCTATTCCTTCATTTCGAAATTGCCTTCCTACTTCATACACTCTGTCAATTCCACCCACCACAAGCATCTGTATCAAGAAAAGTTTTCAGAATTTTGTTATCAAAATCATAGATTTTTGATCTGCCATCAAGAGTATTTACTAGTTACCTTATGATACAGTTCAGGTGCTATTCTCATATACAGATTCATGTCCAACTCATTGTGGTATGTAATGAATGGTTTAGCTACTGCACCCCCAGGAATAACATTCATCATTGGAGTTTCAATCTAATAATAAAAGAAACAACAGTCTGTGAAGTGCCGGATGGGTGTTGTGGACTGAAGAAACCATATGGATGTTAAATACAAATATAAATACCTCTAAGAACCCCAATTCATCAAGAAATTTGCGGAGGTATGTTATTATCTTCGCACGAACAATGAACTTTTGCTTTACGTAGTCATTCAAGATGAGATCCAAGTATCGCTGTCGATACCTGGTTTCCTAAAACAGAACATTTGTTTGACCTGTATGTATATATACACATCATACACAAGATGGTATTTATCATTAATAACAATTGTGCCTATAGCTAATGCACATAGTCTAAATGTGCCGCATTCATTTATGGTAGCGACACATATCGAGTAGCAACATGGCTTATAACAAGAAATGATTTCCTAACCCATTTCCAGATAGCACTTGGTCAGTGTGAAAAAAAATCAGATGAATTAACCTTTGATATTCAACAACTCATGTATACAAAATCTAAGGCAGAAAAGTAGAATCTGCCAAAGCTTGCTTATTTTGGAGTCACTAGCCAAATTAAAAAGGCATTCTGTGGATCTAGGTCTAAACGCATTGCACAAAGATACCCTTTGAAAATTGAAACCAATTAAAACCTTAATGACCAAGTAGTCAGCAGGTTAAAAAGCTTATCAACACTTGGCTAAACAGATTACCCACCCCCTGCACTGCTATTACTATCATTACCTTGTCTTTCAAGCCAAAATGAAGATGTGGCAGCATATGCAGACATGGGGAAAGCAGGGTAATTTCATAAGGAATGATACTCAGCTCCCCTTTTTTTGTTTTTCCTGGATTTCCTTTCACTCCAATTATATCTCCCCTGCGCAGCTTGTTATTAATGGCTATAAAATCTTCTTCAGATGTATAAAATCTGTAGGGAACACAGCAATACATAATCACACAAAGAAGAGGAGAGGTTGTGAATATTTACATATGTTAATGTTAAAGGAATAGTTCACCCTCGAATTGAACTATTACTTTAATATACTGATTGAAGATCGGGAGGTAAGGATCTTCTGTACAGCCATAGCACGCATTACGCACATGCGCACTATGGCTGTACAGGCTAGTGAAGCGGTCGGAGATTCCAGCTTGGCCGCAGTGGATCGCTTAAAAGGTAAGTTACCTCCCATCCTCGTTCTCGGGCCCTGCAATACTGATTGAAGATCGGGAGGTAAGGCCCTTCTGCTTAACCTCCCGATCTTCAATCAGTATATTAAAGGAATAGTTCAATTCGAGAGTGAACTATTCCTTTAAATGCCTTAAGAATGGTGAACAAAATGATTTTCTAAACAAGTGTATATTGCAGACATTGTACCACTTGGGAATTCATCCATATAAAAGAATATTTGAATTTAAGGTCTTGCTAAATATACCTGGAATTGGCCATCACTTGCAATTTGGTGCCTTCAGCCCGCAAATCATAAAAAATTAGCTTGGTTCCAGAAATACGCTTTGCATGGATTCTACCTGTAGAATTGAAAAAAACAATATCAATTATAGCCATAAAGATATGGGAAAGAGAATGGGACATTTACCGGCAGCCGTGACAGTGATTGGCTTGAGACACAATGTCTCCTCCAATCCCCATTGCGCAGCTGCTGGTCCAGCCCCGCTTGGAAGGGCTAGAAGACAAGAAGAATGCAGCCGTGGGAACGAGGACTGGTAAGTATATTTATCTGCTGATTAGAAGGGATTTCACCATAAGAGGTCTAGGTTATGGGGGGATTCCAGTGAACAAGAATTTTTGGATGGACATACAAAATTAGAAAAAAAAAACAATTCCCAAACAATCTTTTACAATACTATAAATTGTAATAAATTAAACAAAAACATTCATCACATTCCAGTTGATATCTAATGCACTTGACATCTGTGCGGCAAACAGTTTAATAATGTGCTGTCTATCCCTTTGCATACATCGTGTTATTCAGCAAACGAGTCCATTAATAAATAAGAAAACAGGAACAAGTTTATCAACTGCTTTTTAGGGTTGCCTTTCTTGCATACACATGTTCAACTATAGTAAAAAGTGCAAAAATATCTGCAAACCCACCTGCTACACTCACAACCTCTGATAAGTGGTCTCCAATTTGAAGATTGTCGTATTTTTGGACAAATTCTGTGAGGGACACATCAACATGGAATTTATGTGGATATGGGTCATCCTTTGTGCCTTTTAACTGTTGAATTGCCTGAGTTCGAATCTTGTAGTATTGCTACAGGGAAAATATAAATTTTAATTGAAACTTTTAATGGGACTTCTAGGCCGTAATAAAATTAGCACTATCAAATGAACATACATTAGGATCCAACGTTTCCTCATCGATGACGGCTTCCTCCGCAGGCAGTTTCTCATTTTGTTCTTTGTGTTTAGCTTCTTTTTCAGCTGCTTTTTTCTCAGCTTTCATTCGTCTCTTTAGCTCACTATAAGCAAAAAACAAAATAAAAAGCCAACCCAGACCTGACATTGTATTCAAAAGTCAGTACTTGTAGTGCAGATTGTGAAGCTGTAACAATTGAAGAGAACCAAACTCAGATTATTAAAGGATAAGTAAACTGTAAAAGCAAGTTAAGTTTAATTGGAAGCAGCAGCTTAAAAAAAAAAATCTTCTTCTTAAGCCTCCAATGGCTGTGTCCGTTTGGTCCTTATGCGCGATGTCAGTGCGTGCACTGACGCGTGTGCGCGTGACGTCACTGTGTTCCGCTTGTGTACAGCACGGCACAATGCCATCAAACGTGCACACATGGACCACACGGACACAGCTTTTGGAGGCTTAAGAAGGAGATCCAGGAAGTCTCGGAGGGGCAGAGCTACAGAGTCTACAATGCAGATCCAAGATGTCAGGAACTTTACATAAGGAAAGGTAGGCTCAGGAGGGACCTAGAAAAAAAAAAAGGGGGGGGGAACAAATTTTTTTAATGCTTCCAATTAAAGACGTTTCGCTAGTCATCCGACTGGCTTTCTCAATTCTGAATTGAGAAAGCCAGTCGGATGACTAGCGAAACGTCTTCAAGAACTAAACTTCAAGTCCAGTTGATCTAATTGAATACACAGATATACCATGATGGATGAATGAGAACCTTCACAAGCAGCTTCCAATTAAACTTACAGTGTACTTATCCTTTAATTCTTCACAACAAAATATTAACATAATGCCACCCAAACCTCTTATAATAAAAAATATCAAAAATAGTTACAAATAGTATTAAGCCAGCACTACAGCCGATGTTTAAATCAAGACATGAGTAGTAATCCATGCAAGCATTTAAGAATTACTGTTTAAAGGTCCCATTCCCAAATGAAGTTAATGTAATGTTAACATTCCACCTTGCAAAAAACTGGTTTCAGGGATGTACCACTGCCACTAAACCAAAAAAAAAAAAAAATATAGGCAACTACATATGATAAAAAGGTCAGTCATCTAATAAGCAATTAGAAAAAACAAAGTATGCAAGCTTGGTACACTCTCTGGTAACGTGTAGAGTGAGATTGCTAATGATCCATGAGTTTATCTCTAAAGAGAGAGATTGACAGGCAGCTATAAACATTAAAAGCTCGTACACACGTCCGATGTGTACAGCGAGCAACGACCCCCGGCGCGACTCATTAGCACGGCGAACGGCCGTTTCAGGCGAGATTCACGCGTATCTATTCGGACCAAATGAATAAACGCGCGATTCTTGGCCGAAACGGACGTTCGGCGCGCAGATGTATCAGCATTGGGGGTCGTTGCTCACTGCCAAATTGGACGTGTGTACGAACCACTCTCCTCCAATAATCTTTGGATTCGTTGCACTCTCTTCTCATTATAAAATGAAATACAGAGAGATTGTATCTAATTTTAGAGAGTCAGGGTTCTGCTATTAATATCAAGGAGACTCCCTGAACTTCAGGGACACGTGGGATGCCTGCATAATGTGTACATGTCCACCTACTCCATTATGGCTCTGTAATATACTTTTATTCTTCATAGCTCCTCTGCTTAAATTTTGATTCTCAATTCCTTGTGATGTTAAATAGCTATTTAGTTTAAACAATTAGAAAATAACCTCTCCTGGGCCATTTCCAGCTCAGGTTATTGGAACTGCATCACCACCAACATCATGAGACTCCTTAAGTAAAGTAATGCTGCAATCCAAACAGTGGATGGCAAGGACCTTTTTCCAGCTAGCTCCTCTTCACCAAAACAAGTCTTTATTGTACAGCAATGCTTCGATATCACGTGCTAGTTTCCGTTAGACAATAAATAGGGAGATGAAGGCTTTGAGAGGAAAAAAAATCTACTCTTAGGGCTAGGCCACACTGCTGCGATTTTTCTGCGTTTGCACTTTGCGTTTTTTTCAAATCATTGGAATCGCGGCAACGCGGGTGCAATGCCATTGTGCATTTCCAATACATGTGTTTTTTCCAAAAGCATGCGTTTTCCAATACTTAAAAAAAAAAAAGCATGCACAAACGCAACGAAATCGCACCTGAAATTGCATGCGATTCCGTGTGCGATTGCATTTGCATTGCAGTGTGGCAGTGCCCTTATACAGCACCTTTCTTTCCTGGCTAGATAACCTGCAAATGCAGGCCTATAATAATTGCAATACATATAAAAGAAAATACATTACCACCTACTAATTAAGTGGTTATGAGTCTGATGATTTACTGCTGGATAAAAGATATGGGAAGATATGAGTAAATCCATTACATTAAAAGCAAAATAAAAGATGAACATTTCCCAATAAATATTCAATACTTGTAATTATTTAGGATAAGGTTAGACACATTATTTTCATATTAGGAGCCAGTCACACAACTCGTGTTACAAGATTGGCTTTTGCAGTTAACCATCAGTGTATATAAAGTGTATAATCTGTTTTTAGCACTCTGAATACTGCTTTCATGAAGAAAAAAGATGGTGGCACATATAGAAATAAAACTTCTGGCACCAACCTTTTTTTCCCATGAAATGACTGATCCTTGTAGAGAGTAGAAAAAGTAGATAAATGCTTTTCCAGGAAATCCACCTTAAGAACTCTCTGTGTCCAGACTGGACATCTCACCAGCCTGAGTAGTGTAGGTGTTATCATTGCATACAATTCAACTTGCCAGGCATTTGATGTTTACCACCTAACAAGAAAACAAAGGAGTGTATCTTAGTAAGGTATACTAAGAAAAGATTTCAGGTGGTGAAAATGCACCATTTTGTGAAAAACTGTAAGGCCTATTGAAACCGACATTCAATACAGTATTGCACAGGGTGAGGAAATGCAATTCCTACTCCTTTTACACAGACAATGCTACCATTGGCGGCCATAAATACTATGATTGCAATGGTACCATGGGATATTGGGATATCGTGTATGAACGATCGGTTGACAATCGTACAATTATTTTTTTTTGAGCTTCGCTTCATAGCTCCTTTACCTCCCGTTCTTTAATTACTGCAATAAAGGAGTAGCTCAGTGAACTATTCCTTTAACTTTGCAGGTCTTAATCCACTTTTCTTGGAATTTGGTGAATGAGAGATCATGCCTTATTTCTTGGATTAGTTAAAAGTGACCTTAGTGCACGGCCACACTGCACCGGAAACGCAATCGCACATGGAATCGCATGCGATTATATTTGCGATTTTGTTGCATTTGCACATCCGTTTTTTCATTAGATATAGAAAAACGCATGCGACTGATAAAAAATTGCAGAACGCAAATCGCATCTGAAAATACGCATTTTCGGTGCGTTGCCACAATTTCAATGATCAGAAAAGGCGCACACGCAAAAAAAAGCGATAGTGTGGCCTAGCCCTTACACGAGATTTCCATCGCAATGTCCAGACAGATCACATTGGTATCTGTTGGAAGCCATGCGGTAGGGACCGCACACACGGACCAGGCCGATCCCCATAAGCAGAACAATTGCATCAGCTCCCTTCTCTAAAATAAAGGGAGACGATACCGTATGATGGATAATTTCAGTCTTTCCCAACTGATCATAATGCCGACTAAGATTGTTCATCGGCACTGCAGTGGGTTGGTAACAGCCCCTACACGCTGACAATAATGGGTAAATCCCGTTGTTCCCCAATAGGATTTACTCATTATCCTTAGTGTCTATGGCCACCGTAAGGCATTGCTATTTTATAGGATGAGACTGAAGAACCTTTTGTTTTGAGAAGGCTCTGCTGCTTAAAAAAAAAACCCTGCTAATACTCGCCTCCTCTATATAATTGAAATATGCTTGATGATTTAACCCAGTTAAAGAGAGGACTTCTCCAATAAACTACTTTGTACTTTTCTTTTCTAAGGGAGAGGCAAGTAAAACAAAAAATAAAAGAAAAATGTGAAAGAGTAAAAGGTCATGGTTTGATACTCAAGAATCAAGTACGTTTTCAGATAAACCTCTACAGATTACAGGTAATCTCTCATTTATTTAAACAAACACCCACAAAACAGCTCATAGCTGCACGGCTTAATATTAATCCACTTTGATGCACAATGTTGTATTGTGTTTTTTTTCTTTACTAAAGCAGTTCAAATTAATTTAACGGAAATGGAACCCAAAAAAACAAACTTTGAATAAGCAAGTATTTGTCACAGCAACCTTCTCAGTATGAAGACTGACTACTTGTGCATTCCTCCTTTTAGCTTTAGGTTCTGCACTCCCCCATTTTCACATAACTTAATTTCCACAAAGATGCCCCTGAAGAGACTTGCCATCTGGGTGTCACCTCCTGCTGCTGTTGCAAGCTTGTTTCGAGTACAAGCAGCAGCAATGAGGTACTTCCTGGTTGTGGCTGTCAGGTATTGGGCGAAACGTCACCATCTTTGACTGAAAGCTGCGACCAGAAAGCAGAAAGGAGTAGCGCAGCAGAGTGGTGGGGGACCGGGTCTGGTAAGTCTCTTTAGGGACATCTTTGTGAAAATTGAGTAAAGCAAAGTAAAAGGGGGGGTTGGGGTGCTGAACTTAAGGCTTAATCTGAAAGCTAAATGACAAATTCTCTCTGTTGTGCCATCAATTTTCTGCATCAACACCTAACCCGTTAGTATAAATAAATTTAATCAAAATTAATCAAATTGCAAAACATGCTGGGAGGTGCAGAGCGCTTCACTGAAATCTTAGCACATTCATTGCAGCAGCAATGCTGATGTGTGAAGATCCCTGTAAGCTGAAGCAATGTAAGGCTCAAACGGGTTTCTGTCTCAACTAAGCGTTCCCTACTAATGAGTGGTCGGTCGAGACAAATGACTGTTGCGGCAATACTTTGCTACTTGTGAGGGATTCCATCTTTCAAAGATTTGCATACACACAGTCCCGAGCATTCTCCCTATGCACATCATAGGGAGAACACTCGGGACTGTGTGTTTCCCTCGGCTGTGGGAGTCTAGCGTGGCTGAGGGAAATTTTCGTTTTTTTTCCCCAAACGACCACTCGGCGGATGGGAAACATTTGGCGACCACGCACTCGTTTGGGAAAACCACTACACTCGCCAGTGTGTGTACCTAGCTTTACTCTTGCCCAACAGCATCTGTTCTGTTACTCCAATGCATTGGCATAACTAGAAATCACTGGGCAACCTAGCAAAACTGGAGCTGCCGTTTAACAGCTCCAGTTTTAATATTGACTTGGTAACTGGACATCCTGCCATGTCCACAATGAGAACCTAATTTCGTTTTGTTCTTCAGTTAAACTAAACAAACCATTGTTAAAATATTAGTGACAACCCTTAATGAAGGCGGGGGAAGGATTCTTAAAACTTACAGGGTTATTCAATAAAAGTTCTTATTGTTTAAAATGGTACTAATTTTGCCCCAACCAATCAGATTTTAGCTTTCAAATGTTAAATAAGATCTGATTGGTTGGGGCAAAATTAGCCCCATTTTAAACGATAAGAACTTTTATTGAATCTCCCTTTACTTTAAAGACCTCAAACAAACAAAAAATGCAAAAATCTGGTTGACTGTTTTCTATGCAGGTCTTAGATAGGTACACACTGTACAGATTTCTGAAAGATGACAGACAGGATCTGCAAGATCCTGTTGTCATCTTTCAAAGATCTGCATACACACAGTCCGAGCGTTCTCCTATGTGAGAACGCTCGGGACTGTGTGTTCCATCGGCCGCGCGTAGACTCCTCTATAGGGAGTCTAGCGGGCCGATGGAAATTTTCGGCCTTTCCCGAACGAGCGTTTGGCCGGCCCGATCGTTGGCGGCCGCGCGTCGTTCGGGAAACTAACGTACACACGTAACGATTAAGCCCCGATAACGTCGGATCCGACGGTATCGGGGCTTAATCGTTAATGTGTGTACCCAGCTTTAGGGCTAGGGCCACACTAATGCGTTTTTCATGCGTTTGCACATGCTATTTTGGTTAGAATGGTAATCGAGGGAATGCAAAAGTTCACACGATTTCGCTTCCATTTCCGTTTTTGTGAACGCGTAACAACCAGAATCACAATTGCTTTGGTGCGTTGTAGTGGGGCCTCAGTCTTAATCATATTAATTCAATGCTTTACCCATTCAGGCTGTGGCCACACCATCAATGCTGCGTTTTTTCACGCAAGTTACTGTGCAACAATGATTTTGAGAATCTGTAACAGGAGCACATAAACTTCGAATACGGACTGCAGCGCACTCAATGTGCCCACTCACACTGAAATACACTGGCATGCTGTAAAACACGTGGGGAATTGTGCCAGTTTAGCCTAGTATGGGTGAAATGTGAAGTTAGTTTGAAGATATCTGGAGGGCCACAAGCATGACATCCCTGCAATAAGGGCTTAAAGGCAAACTTGTCCTTTAAGGAGAACATACATCAGGGTTCTGCTATTAATATCAAGGAGACTCCCTGAACTTCCGGGACACGTGGGATGCCTGCATAATGTGTACATGTCACCTACTCCATTATGGCTCTGTAATATACTTTTATTCTTCATAGCCTCTCTGCTTAATTTTGATTCTCAATTCCTTGTGATGTTAAATAGCATTTAGTTTAAACCAATTAGAAAATAACCTCTCCTGGGCCATTTCCAGCTCAGGTTATTGGAACTGCATCACCACCAACATCATGAGACTCCTTAAGTAAAGTAATGCTGCAATCCAAAAGTGGATGGCAAGGACCTTTTTCCAGCTAGCTCTCTTCACCAAAACAAGTCTTTTTGTACAGCAATGCTTCGATATCACGTGCTAGTTTCCGTTAGACAATAAATAGGGAGATGAAGGCTTTGAGAGGAAAAAAAATCTACTCTTAGGGCTAGGCCACACTGCTGCGATTTTTCTGCGTTTGCACTTTGCGTTTTTTTCAAATCATTGGAATCGCGGCAACGCGGGTGCAATGCATTGTGCATTTCCAATACATGTGTTTTTTCCAAAAATGCGTTTTCCAATACTTAAAAAAAAAAAAGCATGCACAAACGCAACGAAATCGCACCTGAAATTGCATGCGATTCCGTGTGCGATTGCATTTGCATTGCAGTGTGCAGTGCCCTTATACAGCACCTTTCTTTCCTGGCTAGATAACCTGCAAATGCAGGCCTATAATAATGCAAACATATAAAAGAAAATACATTAACCTATCATTAAGTGGTTATGAGTCTGATGATTTACTGCTGGATATAAAGATATGGGAAGATATGAGTAAATCATTACATTAAAAGCAAAATAAAAGATGAACATTTCCCAAATATTCAATACTTGTAATTATTTAGGATAAGGTTAGACACTTATTTTCATATTAGGAGCCAGTCACAACAACGTGTTACAAGATTGGCTTTGCAGTTAACCATCAGTGTATATAAAGTGTATAATCTGTTTTTAGCACTCTGAATACTGCTTTCATGAAGAAAAAAGATGGTGGCACAATGAAATAAAACTTCTGGACAACCTTTTTTTCCCATGAAATGACTGATCCTTGTAGAGAGTAGAAAAAGTAGATAAATGCTTTTCCAGGAAATCCACTTAAGAACTCTTGTGTCCAGACTGGACATCTCACCCGCCTGAGTAGTGTAGGTGGTATCATTGCATACAATTCAACTGGCAGGCATTTGATGTTTACCACCTAACAAGAAAACAAAGGAGTGTATCTTAGTAAGGTATACTAAGAAAAGATTTCAGGTGGTGAAAATGCACCATTTTGTGAAAAACTGTAAGGCCTATTGAAAACCGACATTCAATACAGTATTGCACAGGGTGAGGAAATGCAATTCCTACTCCTTTTACACAGACAATGCTACCATTGGCGGCCATAAATACTATGATTGCAATGGTACCATGGGTATTGGGATATCGTGTATGAACGATCGGTTGACAATCGTACAATATTTTTTTTTGAGCTTGCTTCATAGCTCCTTTACCTCCCGTTCTTTAATTACTGCAATAAAGGAGTAGCTCAGTGAACTATTCTTTAACTTTGCAGGTTCTAATCCACTTTTCTTGGAATTTGGTGAATGAGAGATCATGCCTTATTTTGGATTAGTTAAAAGTGACCTTAGTGCACGGCCACACTGCACGGAAACGCAATCGCACATGGAATGCATGCGATTATATTTGCGATTTTGTTGCATTTGCACATCCGTTTTTTCATTAGATATAGAAAAACGCATGCGACTGATAAAAAATTGCAGAACGCAAATCGCATCTGAAAATACGCATTTTCGGTGCGTTGCCACAATTCAATGATCAGAAAAGGCGCACACGCAAAAAAAAGCGATAGTGTGGCCTAGCCCTTACACGAGATTTCCATCGCAATGTCCAGACAGATCACATGTATCTGTTGGAAGCCATGCGGTAGGGACCGACACACGGACCAGGCCGATCCCCATAAGCAGAACAATTGCATCAGCTCCCTCTCTAAAATAAAGGGAGACGATACCGTATGATGGATAATTTCAGTCTTTCCAACTGATCTAATGCCGACTAAGATTGTTCATCGGCACTGCAGTGGGTTGGTAACAGCCCCTACACGCTGACAATAATGGGTAAATCCCGTTGTTCCCCAATAGGATTTACTCATTATCCTTAGTGTCTATGGCCACCGTAAGGCATTGCTATTTTATAGGATGAGACTGAAGAACCTTTTGTTTTGAGAAGGCTCTGCTGCTTAAAAAAAAAACTGCTAATACTCGCCTCCTCTATATAATTGAAATATGCTTGATGATTTAACCCAGTTAAAGAGAGGACTTCTCCAATAAACTACTTTGTACTTTTCTTTTCTAAGGGAGAGGCAAGTAAAACAAAAAATAAAAGAAAAATGTGAAAGAGTAAAAGGTCATGGTTTGATACTCAAGAATCAAGTACGTTTTCAGATAAACCTCTACAGATTACAGGTAATCTTCATTTATTTAAACAAACACCCACAAAACAGCTCATAGCTGCACGGCTTAATATTAATCCACTTTGAGCACAATGTTGTATTGTGTTTTTTTCTTTACTAAAGCAGTTCAAATTAATTTAACGGAAATGGAACCCAAAAAAACAAACTTTGAATAAGCAAGTATTTGTCACAGCAACCTCTCAGATGAAGACTGACTACTTGTGCATTCCTCCTTTTAGCTTTAGGTTTGCACTCCCCCATTTCACATAACTTAATTTCCACAAAGATGCCCCTGAAGAGACTTGCCATCTGGGTGTCACCTCCTGCTGCTGTTGCAAGCTTGTTTCGAGTACAAGCAGCAGCAATGAGGTACTTCCTGGTTGTGGCTGTCAGGTATTGGGCGAAACGTCACCATCTTTGACTGAAAGCTGCGACCAGAAAGCAGAAAGGAGTAGCGCAGCAGAGTGGTGGGGGACCGGGTCTGGTAAGTCTCTTTAGGGACATCTTTGTGAAAATTGAGTAAAGCAAAGTAAAAGGGGGGGTTGGGGTGCTGAACTTAGGCTTATCTGAAAGCTAAATGACAAATTCTCTTGTTGTGCCATCAAATTTCTGCATCAACACCTAACCCGTTAGTATAAATAATTAATCAAAATTAATCAAATTGCAAAACATGCTGGGAGGTGCAGAGCGCTTCACTGAAATCTTAGCACATTCATTGCAGCAGCAATGCTGTGTGTGAAGATCCCTGTAAGCTGAAGCAATGTAAGGCTCAAACGGTTTCTGTCTCAACTAAGCGTCCCTACTAATGAGTGGTCGGTCGAGACAAATGACTGTTGCGGCAATACTTTGCTACTTGTGGAGGATTCATCTTTCAAAGATTTGCATACACACAGTCCCGAGCATTCTCCCTATGCACATCATAGGGAGAACACTCGGGACTGTGGTGTTCCCTCGGCTGTGGGAGTCTAGCGTGGCTGAGGGAAATTTTCGTTTTTTTCCCCAAACGACCACTCGGGGATGGGAAACATTTGGCGACCACGCACTCGTTTGGGAAAACCACTACATCGCCAGTGTGTGTACCTAGCTTTACTCTTGCCCAACAGCATCTGTTCTGTTACTCCAATGCATTGGCATAACTAGAAATCACTGGGCAACCTGCAAAACTGGAGCTGCCGTTTAACAGCTCCAGTTTTATATTGACTTGTGAACTGGAAATCCTGCCATGTCCACAATGAGAACCTAATTTCGTTTGTTTTCAGTTAAACTAAACAAACCATTGTTAAATATTAGTGGACATACCCTTTAATGAAGGGGGGGAAGGATTCTTAAAACTTACAGGGTTATTCAATAAAAGTTCTTATTGTTTAAAATGGTACTAATTTTGCCCCAACCAATCAGATTTTAGCTTTCAAATGTTAAATAAGATCTGATTGGTTGGGGCAAAATTAGCCCCATTTTAAACGATAAGAACTTTTATTGAATCTCCCTTTACTTTAAAGACCTCAAACAAACAAAAAATGCAAAAATCTGGTTGACTGTTTTCTATGCAGGTCTTAGATAGGTACACACTGTACAGATTTCTGAAAGATGACAGACAGGATCTGCAAGATCCTGTTGTCATCTTTCAAAGATCTGCATACACACAGTCCGAGCGTTCTCCTATGTGAGAACGCTCGGGACTGTGTGTTCCATCGGCCGCGCGTAGACTCCTCTATAGGGAGTCTAGCGGGCCGATGGAAATTTTCGGCCTTTCCCGAACGAGCGTTTGGCCGGCCCGATCGTTGGCGGCCGCGCGTCGTTCGGGAAACTAACGTACACACGTAACGATTAAGCCCCGATAACGTCGGATCCGACGGTATCGGGGCTTAATCGTTAATGTGTGTACCCAGCTTTAGGGCTAGGCCACACTAATGCGTTTTTCATGCGTTTGCACATGCTATTTTGGTTAGAATGGTAATCGAGGGAATGCAAAAGTTCACACGATTTCGCTTCCATTTCCGTTTTTGTGAACGCGTAACAACCAGATCATCAAATTGCTTTGGTGCGTTGTAGTGGGCCTCAGTCTATAATATTAATTCAATGCTTTACCCATTCAGGCTGTGGCCACACCATCAATGCTGCGTTTTTTCACGCAAGTTATGTGCAACAATGATTTTGAGAATCTGTAACAGGAGCACATAAACTTCGAATACGGACTGCAGCGCACAATGTGCCCACTCACACTGAAATACACTGGCATGCTGTAAAACACGTGGGAATTGTGCCAGTTTAGCCTAGTATGGTGAAATGTGAAGTAGTTTGAAGATATTGGAGGGCCACAAGCATGACATCCCTGCAATAAGGGCTTAAAGGCAAACTTGTCCTTTAAGGAGAACATACATACGTGTGGCACTTATCATACTGGTCATTGTCAGTCAGCGGAGAGAAATGACAATTTAAGTAGAGCTGTCATTCCCAACAGGGTAAAGCACCATGACGAACAGCAAAATTGACAGGGAGACACCGGCAAACTACAGTTTGCAATTCAAGTGAAATTTAATGCTGCTTAAACAGGGTCACAACATGTTTCGAACGTGCAAGCGTTCTTTCTCAACACTTGCACGTTCGAAACATGTTGTGACCCTGTTTAAGCAGCATTAAATTTCACTTTGAATCGCAAACTGTAGTTTGCCGGTGTCTCCCTGTCAATTTTGCTGTTCTGATGGATTATATTGGTGTGTGAGCGGACACGCTGCAGGGATCGACACTACTGAAACTTTTGCCACACTTAACAAACCTTTGACTATTGGACTTAAAGCACCATGACAGTGTATAGCCCTTATATAGACCCTGGTTTGCAGTAAATGGGATCTAAAAGACATGCACTACAGCATTACCACTAGTTACATCAGCCAGCATTATCGACTGGGAGTTGTAGTCACTTACACCATATCCAGCGCGAAACAGATAGGAAATAGAAACCATTAAAGACTACACTACCCACAATTCCGCGTCCCCTCCGCACATGTCCTTTTCGAGACTATATCAAAGCACTCCTAAACCAAATACCATTCCTCTCTACCCTACACGCAGTACGTGCTTATTGTCTGTTCATTGCCATCACTCTTCCTTATTACTCACTTCTTGCTCAGTTTATTTTCACAGTCTCCTGTAGCAGCCACAGATACATCCGCCATGTTAGCAGGAAAAGGAGAAAAGAATACTTCCGGGGTTGGGCCATCGTTTCACTCAAAAGCACAACTAGGATGACAGTCGGCAAATAGCGCCCTCTGGAGGGGGCGGGGGCATGTGCGGGGCTCTTGGCCATTCATAAACTTGTTTCGGGCTATTTTATGGTTTTAGATCCCCTGTGCCCTATTAAGTCTATAAGGGAATTGATACAGCACAGTACTGTGTGGGAGTTGTGTACCGACATCTACCGCGCAGGTACAAATAGGTAAAAACACATCGGATCCATCCAGATTCCATTCCTACTAAATGCCAAGTGAGTGTGGTGCATGAGATGACATGCAAGTTAGTTTGTCTCCTCGCAGTTTCCGTAGTCTTAGAGCGCGCACGTGGATCGAACAGCTGAGTGCGCACGTGGATCGAACAGCTGTTCAACTTGCGCCTGGATTAGCTGCTTTTACGGCGCCATGGAGCCAGTAGTAAGACTACGTGCAGGTAACTGGAGGTTCAAGTACTGAGTGGCATTCCCAATGCAGACTTTATATGTAGATGTAATTAGTTTGTGTCTGGAACTGATTGTTTACACTTTTCAGCATTGCTTTTTGAAACATTGCCCATTACTATATATGTGTCATCAGGATTTCCCTGGTCCTTCCATGGCAGTGGAAGTGAATGGGTTAAGTCCACTTGATCCCCATGTGACAGGCCTGATATCCAATAAATGTGTAGCTCCACCCCTCCACCTTGTGTCTTTTTCTCCTGTGGATAAACAGGTCGGAATTGTTGTGCGCCCTCTGCTGCTGCCAGAATTCTCTCCTGGCATTACCACTCTCACTATGCTTGCATGACTGAGTGGTGGGGTAAGCGGACCCTCCAGCGTTGCGCGGGCAGTCTCTGTTCTCCCGTGACCCGGAAGTGATGTCATCGCGCGAACTTTCAAAAACTAGCCGGTTCACTGTGCAAAGAGTTCAGTGTCAGACCCTGCTGGTGTGCTAAGCTGATCTCTCCAGTGTTGTGCAACTGCTCTGCAGTCTTCACTCACGTTTCCGCTGTCACAGACCTATCTAAGCTGCCTGTATGATGTAAGTAAAAGCAGGTTCTCACAACCTGCATAACTTAAGGCAAACAAATTACTAACTGTCTTTCATGTCTCTTGCAGTGCATCTAGGAGCCCTGGCAAAAGACATAGGTCTGGATCAAGGGGGTGAGCAAAACAACAACATCTTCGGAGAGGGGTCTGTTAATGCAATCTGTTCACAGATATTACATTAATGTTGTTCTTCTTGCCATTTCAGCTCTCCGGGCCATGGAGAAAGTTCCAATAGACAGAGAGGGATAGAGTGTGCTCTATGCAGCAACACAGCCATTCAAGGGAGCAAAATGTGCGGATCCTGCACAAACCCGTCAATGTCTCTATCACAAGAACAACTATTACAGGCTATGACTACAGTCTTTCAGTCATCAATGGATACCCTCATAGCCAAAACTACAGACAAAGTTTTAGACATACTGAAACAACAAGGAATCGTTGGCCAACCAATTCAGGCTAATCTATGCCCATCACTTGAGTCCGAGGGAGAGATATCGGAGGACGGGGAAGAACCTGAAGAGACTCCCAACAATGCCATATCCCCCGTGGCCCTGGAGTTCCTCATTACAAAAATAAGAGCAACTTTCCAAATATCTGATCAAACAACAAAAAACATAGGGAGATCTAATGTTTTCAAATAAAACAACATCAAATGTATTTTTCCACCTCCACGAGCAGATGGCAGAAACCATCAAAACGGAATGGGAAAACCCGGATAGAAGATTCTCAGTGTCACAAAATATGATCAGAAACTATCCGTTCCAAAAGGAAGACTCGAAGATGTGGGATGAGTCACCTAAAATTGACATACCTATAGCTAAATTAGCCAAAAATGTTGCCCTAGCAACAGACGACTGGGTCTCTTTAAAAGACTCTATGGAAGGAAAAGAACAGGCGGCCCTCAAAACAACCTATGTAGCAGCCGGAGCAGCAATTCGACCGGCTATAGGTGTCACAAGTATCGCCAGATCCAATAGAATCTGGATCAAAGATTTGGAAGATGCTATTTCTGACTGTGCACCGAGATCAGAACTTCTGAAGCTGTTGCAGGACATTAAACTAGCAAACAACTTTATAGTTGAGGCATCCATGGATTCCCTCAAACTGTCGGCAAAAACAATGGCCCAGTCTACAGTCGCTAGAAGAGCGCTTTGGCTACGACAGTGGAAAGTAGACAGTCAGTCAAAACAAGGACTGATGAGCCTACCATTCAAGGGAAACTTGCTGTTTGGCCCAGCCTTGGACAAAGTAATTCTGCTAAAAAATCTTTACCAGTCTTTAGAAGATGTAGGAAAGAAGTTCCCTCTACTTTCTCAGAACAAAACATACAGCAAGCAAGTATCGACCAGGTCGTCCATACTTTCAGAATCAAACTTGGAAACAGGACCAGTCCTTTTGGGACTCAAAAGGATCCAGAGGAAGAAGGAAGAAACCCTTATGACAATCAAACTTTATAGCTGGGAGGAAGGCTTTCCAACTATGTGTCAAACTGGGAAATGACAAAGGCAGATACTTGGGTTCTACAAACTATAGACCAAGGATACTTGATAGAGTTCAAGCAGAAACCGTTACAGGGAAAGTTCTTGACCTCAACAGTACCAAAACAAAAACAAGCAAAGGAAGAACATGTCAGTATAGCCGTTATAGAAGAAGTTCCAAAACACTTACAATATCAAGGCATCTACTCCCCCCTTTTTCTCAAAGGGAAAAAGTGTGGTAAATTCAGGGCCATTCTAGATCTTCGATTTGTGAATCAATTTGTACAGCAAACAAAATTCAAGATGGAGACATTGAAAACAATAGTTCAACAAATACAAAGAGAAGACTGGATGGTGAAAGTGGATCTACAAAACGCATACCATCATATCCCAATCCATCAGAAACATCGCAAATACCTGAGGTTTCATGTTTTGGGACATCACTACCAATACAAATGTCTACCATTTGGTCTCTCCTCTTCACCTCGTACTTTCACGAAGATCTTGGCCCCTATCATAGCAAAAATGAGAACTCGGAATATAGAAAATTACGCCTATCTGGACGACATACTACTAAAAGCTCAACAGAAAGAGAAACTGTACAAAAAGTCCTTATCAATCATGGATGGATAATAAACGTAGGAAAGTCTCAGCTTGTCCCGACACAGGAAATTCAATTCCTAGGGGTAGTAATAGAGACAAACAAATTACAATTACGGCTACCTCAAGAGAAACAGTCAGAGATAATCAAAGAAGTGAAAAAGTTAATCAGCCTACCTTACTCAACGGCAATGGTATGCCAGAAAATTGCTGCATCCGAAGCAATCCAATGGGCAATGATGCACGTGAGACCACTACAACTAAACCTACTAGATCAGTGGAACAACAGTCAATCTCCAAACTGTCAAATCCTCCTCCCGTCAGAGGTCAGACAGAAAATGAATTGGTGGGCGACCGACAAAAACTTCAAACCTATCCAAACCTACTACTATTCATGGATCACAATTACTGTCGATGCCAGCCCTGTGGGCTGGGGAGCATGGTGCAACAGTCACCAAGAACAAGGGAAATGGAACAACCACTGGAGGAAACAAAATCCAAATCTCAGGGAACTCCATGCAGTGCTCTTGGGTCTGAGATCACTAATGCATTTAATACAACCCCTACCAGTACAGGTCCAATCAGACTATATATCCGTGGTCTTTTACCTGAACAAACAGGGTGGAACAAGGAGCAAAAGCCTCTGGAAGGAGACAGAGAAAATCCTAACCTGGGCGGAAAAGAACATACTACACATAAGAGCCATTCATATCCCAGGGAAACTAAATATCCAAGCAGACCCGACAGAATGTCTGAAACAGTCCGTGTTCAGTCATCTAACGAACAAGTGAGGAATTCCACTGATAGACCTTACTACTATAATAAATATATAAGCAATCAAAACTCTAGTCTCCCTCCCTTCAATGATTATTACGTGGTACATCCCATTCACTTCCACTGCCGTGGAAGGACCAGGGAAAACAGAAAATTGAATTAGACTTACTGTGATTTTCTTTTCCTGGTCCTGAAGATGGCAGTGGAAGTAGCTCCCTCCCTTCTTCTTTAAACAACTAGACATTAAGCCCACTACAATAACGGGCGCTAGAAGCACAGAGTGCACCCTTAGTGTCCCAAGGCCATAGTCCTCCATGTCCCAAGGCCACAGTACCCTCTTAGTGTCCCAAATCCAGAGTCCCCCCTCTGTCCCAAATCCAGCCCCCCCCTCTGTCCCAAATCCAGGGGGCCCCCTCTGTCCCAAATCAAAGGGCCCCCCGTCCATACACTTTGGATAGAACTGTTTTCCCTCAACCCTCCATAAGCTAACTGTCCTTTTCCTTTAGGTGTGTTCTCTAAAGAGGTCTTCTGTCTCTTTAACTGTTACGCTATTACCTGGAAATAGCAGGGACTGTGCAGCCATCCATACGCTTCAGCGTCTAAACAGTTACCATGACAACGCTTTCCACGCTTGCGCATAATCAACCGGCTCTTTTAAACAGTTAGCATGACAATGCTTTCCGCGCATGCACATAATCAACCGGTGTTTCGCGCATGCGCATAATCAACTGGCGCGTGTGTTACTGAAGGTACGCTGATGGAGGTACGCAAAAGTAAATTATGCCGCGCAGTAAAAGACTTTCCTGCACGAAAGGAAATGAAGGGGCTGAGAGGCTGCGGCGGGGGAGGCAGAGCACTGTCAATGCACTCTGTAATTGCCTGGAGGGAAATTGCAGCAGCCTGAGGAATAGAATGCACACCAAGTGGCAAAAAGAGGTAACTGCAGGACACACACACACGGGCACAGGGATGCACACTTGCATTTTATTATATAGGATTCCTCCAACAGATACAGTCGACAGACACAAGGTGGAGGGGTGGAGCTACACATTTATTGGATATCAGGCCTGTCACATCAAGTGGACTTAACCCATTCACTTCCACTGCCGTCTTCAGGACCAGAAAAGAAAGTCACGGTAAGTCTAATTAGATTTTCTGTTTTTTCAGGGCTACAGGGGAGCAAATGCAGGGGGGACCCATCTTATTTTACCTATGACAGATATAGCCTCCTCCCAGAAAACCACTGTGGATGAACCCACCATAGTTTTAGTTTTGCTGGGAGGGCCAGTGATTCCTAGTTACACCACTGGGATTTTTTTTGGAATAAAAAAAGATAAGTAAGTTTAAAAGACACTTCATGGTTATTAATTTTCTATATCAACCAACATGATCACAAATATAAAGCAAATGATATTCATTTAAAAAAAAAATAGCAGTGTGAGAAACATGTACAATCAGGGGCGTAACTACTAGGGGAGCGACCGTGGGGGGTCCCAGGGGCCCCCATCTTATTTTTCCTATGACAGAGATTGCCTCCTCCCAAACATTGGATGAAGCATAGAAAGGGGCCCCATCAGATTTTCTGGGGGGCCCAGTGATTCCTAGTTACACCACTGTGTACAATATGAGAAAAGAAAGCCCTTGCAATTTCTTTACCCTAACAAGCTATCCAACCTTGTAAGAGCATGCTACAATATCTGTTATGAAATAAATATATCTGTTGTATTCAATTAGATCAACTGGACTTGAAATGTAGTTCTTGAAGACGTTTCGCTAGTCATCCGACTGGCTTTCTCAATTCAGAATGACTTGTACAAGAATCTGTGGCAATTATGTACCCTGGAAAATCCCAATTAGCATATCACAGCCAGGTGTTAAGGGTGTGATTAGATAGGGCTAAGAGGTGTTATAGGAACGCCCAGAGTAAGGTGTTAAAACAGCATTGTACATGGCAGACAGTTGGTGTCGAACCCCCCACCTCTATTTAGGCTTGGTTTTATTTTCACATAAATGGCCTCTTAACACCTCTCTTGAACCAGTCACGTTCCTTCGCCAGTATGTTAACATTACAATCTTCAAAGGTATGTCCTTTATCCTTAAGATGCAGATACACGGCTGAGTCCTGACCCGAGGAATTGGCTCTTTTGTGCTGGGCCATACGTTGATGCAGTTGCTGTTTGGTCTCCCCCACATACAAATCAGAGCATTCTTCACTGCACTGCACCGCATATATGATGTCGCTTTTCTTGTGTTTTGGTATTGGGTCTTTTGGATGTACCAATTGCTGCCTCAGTGTGTTGTTCGGTTTTAAAGCAGACAGGGATACGATGTTTTTTGAAAATTCTTCTAATTTCTCAGAGACCCCTGCACATATGGGATGACCATGTTCTTCCTCCTGTCTTGCTTTTCCCCTTCACTGTTGGTATTTGTGTTCTTTTCTTTCCTTCTACTTCTTTTGACAAAGGCCCAGTCTGGATATCCACAAGTTTTAAGGGCTCCTCTGAGAGTTTCATTTCTTAGCCTTCGCCTCTGTGCTAGTGGGGATGTTCTCGGCTCTGTGTTGCAGGGTTCTGATGACACCAGCTTGTGATCTAAAGGGTGGTGGGAGTCAAACATCAAATACTGATGTGTGTGTTGGTTTTCTGTAAACTCTACTTCCAGTTTACCATTTTCTTAACTTCTACCAAGCAGTCCAAGAAAGCCAGTTTGTTGTTTTGTACCTCTTCCCTTGTGAATTTAATGTTTTGGTCCAACTGTCTGCCATGTACAATGCTGTTTTAACACCTTACTCTGGGCGTTCCTATAACACCTCTTAGCCACTATCTAATCACACCCTTAACACCTGGCTGTGATATGCTAATTGGGATTTTCCAGGGTACATAATTGCCACAGATTCTTGTACAAGTCATTCTGAATTGAGAAAGCCAGTCGGATGACTAGCGAAACGTCTTCAAGAACTACATTTCAAGTCCAGTTGATCTAATTGAATACAACAGATATACCATGACCTGGATGAATGAGAACCTTCACAAGTTATGAAATAAAGATCTCTAGTATCCCATAGCAACTGGATAAAAGTACTCAATGCTTAAACAATAATCCTTCATTTTCAGTTCCCTTCACAATGAAGGGAGTGTAACAAACCGTAAGGGCTAGGCCACACTAGCACAATTTCGCATGCAGTATTAAAATTAATGGGAATCATGGTAACGCGCACAAATTTAGCAAATTTGGATGCTTTTTTGCGTCCGTTTTGGTAATGCATGCAATCTGCATTTTTTGCGCAATTGCACACGTTATCATAATGAAAATGGGCAAATCCAGTGCGCAAATGCACAAAAATCGCACACGCAAGCACGTGCACTTCCGGTGCGTTGCAGTGTGGCCATTCCCTAAGGGATCGCAATCGATTCCATAATGCAAAATTGTGAAATCTTAGTGCAACATCACACAGGAAACGTGCGCATTCTGGTGCGTTGTAGTATGGCCTCACCCTTAAGGAGATGTTGGGATCCTTTGACTCAGTGGTGTAACTAGGAGTCACTGGGCTCCCCTGCAAAACTATGATGGGGTCCCTATCCGTTCTTCAGCCACAGTGGTTTTCTTGGAGATGGCTATATCTGTCATAGGAAAAATAAGAAGATGGGGCCCCCTTGCGATTGTTCCCTGGTACTTACGCCCCTGCTTTGACTGTAAGACTTTTTTCACATGTAATGGGAGATGCAGTAAATTTCTCTAGCACAGCTGACCTGCACTTGTTCCTGCCATGTAGTAACCACTTTGTGGCTGTTATTGCATTGTGTGAATGTGAGCAGAAAGTTGCAATCTTTTGCACTGTTTTAAAGCCACGATTAGAAAGGCTTTCATTTTGGCTCAAAAAAAGAGTGCAATAAACTTAGCCTTTGGAAATGGCGTAGGCAATACTAAATAGGTACAAAACTTATTAACCTCTCTAACCCAATATTTTTGAATAACCGTGGTGACGAAATCTCCAAAAATAATGTCAATCACACAGGGTTAGGGGTCTGGAGTTACTGCCAGTTCTATACTGCTTTATTTTTCCAACCAACTGTTTACAATTGATATAAGTACTGAAGTACTATTAACATGATCCTGTTCATACCCATGGAGTGCTATTGTAAGTCCTCATAGTGGACCCCTGTGTTATTCTTATTTTTTAATTTACTAACAAATGTAGTAGAAGTGTTCTAAAATTTTCTCTGCTTTTTAAACCCTTTGTGAACAACAGTCTCCAGAACCTGTATTTAACTGCTTTAAAGTAGGGCTGAAAACTCTGTAACCATCTTTCTCTTAAAATTCAAGGGTGCAGCAAATCTGATATACGTCAGAAGGTTTGGGACTATATTGAGAATAATAATTTGGCTGATTTCCCAAGACCAGTTCATCATAGGATACCAAATTTCAAGGTACTTGATTATGCTAATGACTTATTGATTTTGAAGTGTAATACCTAGAAGGTTATATAATAGAAGGCACAAATTATACTATATTTGTCTCTTTAACATTGTTACACTCATTCTTTTGTGGACTAGGGAGCTTCCCATGCATGTGAAAAGTTGTCTGTGTTAAAGGAGTTTCAAGTCGCCAGGATTGTTAAGATTAACCCAGATACACCACAGAAGAATGCACGCTTCCTGTCTTTGGAAGTAAGTGATATGTTTCTTCCTTTATCCTGTACAGGCTTCCCGACAGGCTTGTCGTAAAATATCACAGTTAGAGGTTTTTAACAGAACAAAAGAGGTTAAAGTGGATCCTGACAAGCCACTAGAAGAAGTTCGCCTGGCAGCATTGCAGGTAAGGTTAGCATTGTGAAATTGAAGAGGTCTTGGAAAGCTGCATACACAGAAAATGGAGTCGCCTGCTTCCTATGCATTCTCGCGCCCATTCCAACCATCAGGGTGCTAGAGCGGACAGAAATGTAACAGGTAGCACTCCTCTAGTTTTTGTATATGCCTGGTTGCTGCTCAAGATCGCAATATACTGCAGTAATAATAGGGTACATGCAGTGTTCTTGTGATAATGTTTTTATTCACCACTGATGAGGGCCCCGGTGTGGGAGGAAACATTTCTGTCCGCTGTAGCACCCTGGTGGTTGGAATAGGAGAGAGAATGCAGGCCACAGACTTTAATTGTTGCATTTCGGACACCAAACAGAGGACAGCCAGTTTGGTGCCTAAAATACGTAGATCACAGTTCTAACAATAATTAAACTAACTTGTCCTGAGTATGCCCCTCAAGGGAGAGGGAATATATATAGCAGTCACTGTTAAGTCATTGGTGGCTGGTGAACTAGAAGGCTGGCATAACCAAAGCTGGTCTTACCGTGGCTGGTGAACTTGGATGGCTGTCCAGCGTTCCTGTCCACCAGCAGCGTTAGGCCAGTCCTCCAGTTCACCAGCCTTTTTTGACTTAACAGTGACTGGTGAACCCTCCTGTTCACCAGCCACAGTTGGGTCAGCCCTCCTGTTCACCAGCCACAGTTGGGTCAGCCCTCCTGTTCACCAGCCACAGTTGGGTCAGCCCTCCTGTTCACCAGCCACAGTTGGGTCAGCCCTCCTGTTCACCAGTCACAGTTGGGTCAGCCCTCCTGTTCACCAGTCACAGTTGGGTCAGCCCTCCTGTTCACCAGCCACAGTTGGGTCAGCCCTCCTGTTCACCAGCCACAGTTGGGTCAGCCCTCCTGTTCACCAGCCACAGTTGGGTCAGCCCTCCTGTTCACCATGGAGGGTTGCACAAAACATGACAAAATGTTGCAAAATGTGACAGTAATCTGACATAATTTATCCTTTAACATACAAATTGGCAACCCCCTAAAAACTAAACAATGTGCTGTGCAGATTCTGCATACATTTTTACTATCCTAAAATACCATTTAAAGAGGGGAAATAAACCAATTACAGGGCTACAGACATTTCAGCACATTTTAAAGGGTATATTATTACCTGGGAAATGCAAAAAAGGGCCTTAGACCTTTAAGTTTCCTAGAATATGGATGTTTTGTTCAGCATACCTAGTAAAAAAAAAAAAGCTACCATAACTATATTTTAAAAATGTCCAGTTTAAACAGGATTTAGTGAGTAGTGATGTCAGGCACCTCAACAGTGGATGTGGAGCCAGATTAAAGAGGGATTGTCAGCAGGAGTCTGGATTGCTGAGAACATAGGGCAAGCCCTCTCCACTTGGGGGGGGGGGGGGGGGGGTGTGTGTGCAGTGATTGCCACTGTAGATGTTTGGAAATTACAACTCCCAGGAATTAAAGCATACTGCGCATTGTAGTTTCCGAAGATCTGGAGTGGCAAGGAATTGGGGGTTACTGTGTGGGATTCCTCTACATTTAAAGGGCAACTAATGCCTTAAAACAATACAGGTTCAGGAGGATAGTACATATCTATTGTTATAGTTTGCCTTCTAATTCTGGGTTGTTTTGAGGCTTTAGTTGCCCTTTAAATGGACAGCACAATTCCCATACAGTAGTCCCATACAGTAATAGCCATACTGGATTGGGCTATTACTGTATGGGATTTCTGCTGTCTATTTAAAGGGCAACCAAAGCCTACAAAAAATACAGAATCAGAAGGCAGTAATGGTCTTCATTTCTACCGACGGCTTATAATCGAGTTAATAAGATTGTACAAATTTTTTAGTTAAAAATATGTACCTCGACTTATACTCAGATCGACTTATATTTGTGTATATACGGTACACAGTTTTTAGTGCATTACTGTTTCTTATCTAATGTAGGTGCAGTATTAATAAGTTCGGATAAGTAAGTATACATGCAGTTTAGAGATGAATTTGCTATGTATCCTCAGACCCTATAGATGACCATACACATTAACGATATTAGGTAACTCCCGTTGTGGGCCGACGTGATTTGCCTAATATCAGCAGTGTGTAGGGGCTGAAATTGACCGACCGTAATGTTGATGAAGGTCCGTGGTCTGCATTGCGGTCGGTCGAGAGAGACAGAAAATTTCCATCTGTCTGTATCTGCTCCCTTTACTTTAAAGTAAAGAGCGCAGGTACAGTCGGCCTATGTATGACCCCATGGCCGACCCGGTTCCCATACTATCGCAATGTGCCAACAGATACCAATGTTATCTTTGGCATATCGCATGTGTATGCACACCTTAAGGCATGGCTTTGGGCACTATTTAGTGCGTTCAGGAGGAGCAGCCAAGTTGGCAGCCCCCATGGGACAACTTTAAAAATGTGTATCTTCACTGTTATTGGGCTGATGTTACTCTGAGTACAATGCACTATGTACTTTGTGTCTAGCCCAAGTTGTTTTTCCACTTGAGTTACCCTTTAAAATACAAAAGGTATTATTTATATAAACCATGTTCCAAATTTTCTCGATTTGTAGCCCCACTCACTTCTGTGTGATAATAATGTGACCATGAAGGTTTTTTAGTTATGGTTTTTTTTTCAACCATTCTCTCTTTAAATTAAATCTCTTAAATTTAAATTTTCGCATTGTAACATAACAATTGAGATTAAATAGACATATATGTCCATCTAGTCAAACCCTTGTAGCCTACCTATGATGCACATCAAATATTTTTTCATCTGGAGTCACGTCTTCAGATAGTAGAAAATTGGAGAAAATATTACACAGAGGTAAGGTAGAATTTTGAGGAATCATTTATTTAATTTATATTTGGTTTCAAATCATGTTCTTGTAATACATACCTTAGATTTGAAATTTGCAACCCACTCCCATCTGACATAAACAAAGGGCACCTTGAATGCTTGCTCCAATACTGATACAAATTCCTTTATTATCAAATTACAGCTACCTTGTTTAATCTAACTGTTTTAGTTTTTGTTTTGACTTTTAATTTTGAATGCCTTCATACATCTGCCCACTTGTCCAGAGTTTACATGCTCTCTTTATATACTAAACTTACAGTATACAGACAAATATATAGAAGAGGTGGGTGTATCTAGCTATAAGCATTGGTCACATGGCTCTCCTAAGATCTGTAGGATGTAAGCAATGTGTTGTGTATTAATATATATATGCATTAAAGCTCTTTTTCCAGTGATATTTGATATTTGCAATTTTGGCTGATAAAGATCAAAATAATTAATAAAATTCATGTATAGTCATGTTAACTGTAAAATCTATGTGTGTTTATAACTTTTTCTCTTTCAGCCTTGGGGGACCCAGGCACAGCAGGGGAGCAGACACTTGAATAATTGAAGTTTTGCATTCGCTCTGGTGCTGCTCCTTATATTCTGCAGCACCAGCAGCCTGCTTCAGTTTTTCAAGTGTCCGCTCAGGAGTTGGACTACTTTCTCTACTAGCAAGATATTACCTAGGAATAGCTGGAAGGTAACCCTTCAGCCTTTCCCACCACATCCACACAGACCTGGCTGTCCCCCACATCTGTTGTATAAAACTCAAGAAAGTTTTTTCTTTACCTCCATGGAACAGTTGGGAGTACCCCCTGCAGCCCTTCCCACAGCAACTGAACACACAGACTAGGGCAGCTCCCCCTCCTCTGATGTGCTTTCCACTATCTGCTGAGCCCTCTTCAAGAAAGAGGGGCACTGCACATGTTTCTCTTAGGCTCTCTGATGGCACTGGATCCAACAGCCCAAAAACCGCTCTGTTGTACTCCTCCAGAGACTGCCTCTACCAGAACCGGCATTTAGGTAGACTCCTCTACCTTAAGGTAAGGCCTGGGGGTCCTTCGGGGGGCAGGAGCTTCTTGCTGTGGCCTCTCACACTTTTTTCCCTTGGCGCTACTTCTCCTATGTGCGTGGGGGCGGGACTTCCGGTTCCCGCGTCTGCTGTCCTGTTCACTGCCACCAAGGTGACTGGCTCTCTACCATTCATTCGCGGCAGTTTTAAAGCTTCTCCTGGTCCTGCAATCCGTTCAGATTCTCTCCCTGCCTATTCTGCAGTTCTACAGCCTCTGCTTCTAAACTGAATTGTTAACTCTAGGCAGTCAAATAGTTACGTTTTTTAGGATAGCTGTGGAGTGGGATTCTCTTCTCTATCTCTCTCACTTAGTACTTTTCTACAGCCTTGTAGTCTAGCTATATATATTATTATATACATCTCGTACATTTTATGCCTTTCTAAAAAAAAAAAAAAGCAATCTTTCTTTCCTTTATCATGGCCAGCAAGTGGTCACTCCTGTCCCATTAAAAGGGGAATAAACAACCTCTGGTCGCAGTATCATATGTATGCACGACCTGCCAATCAAAACTGCCTGCAGGCCAATCTGGTCCATGGTTCGCTTCTTGTAACGCTACCAATGACCCTCCGTCTGTGCCCACTGACAGTCAGTCAAGAGCCAGAATTGGCAAGAGCCATTAGGGAATCTTTAGATTCTCTAAAACATCTGCCAGAGGGTACTCAGAATTCAGCTCCTCTGGGACCCCTCAGGAGCAAGAACCAGCCTGGGCAAAATCATTAGCCGCCTCTATGTCCTCCCTGACTGCTTCCATTTCACAGGTCCTTCAATCCGGACAGCTGGTGACTACAGACAGAGACTTCAGACCTGCCAGGCCACAGGAACCTATTGCATCCTGTTTAACTGAGGATTCTCCTTAAGAGGACGATGAGATCACAGAGGAAGGTGAAATTGAATACAACACTCCCGAACAGGAGTAGCAATCGACCTTCACTAAGGAAGCTGTCGAATTACTCATAAGGTCAGTCCTTACTGTTCTTAACATTCAGGGCTCAGAATCCCAAGAGAAACCCCTCCAAATCCCTCTTTTCTAGAGTTAAAAAAGCCTCAGTTCAATTCCCTTCTTACCAACAGCTAGACAAAATTGTTTTACAAAAATGGTCTGAACCAGAGCTCCGGTCTCATCAGTCAGACATAGATAGATGGGCCTCCCCTCCTAGAGTCGATCCTCCAGTGGCTCGACTTTCCAGAGCCACCACCATTCCCCTTTCTGAAGTGGTGACCTTCAAGGATCCATACGATCGTCGCATTGAAGCGCTACTAAAAAGATCGTTTGCAGCCTCAGGGTCTGCTCTAAGACCTACATTTGCCTCCGCTTGGATGGCAAAAGCTATGGAGGTATGGCTCAACCAATTATACCAAGATATCTGCCCTGACCCAACAAAATCCCATCTGTTAGATATAATTCACGATTTATCAGACGCAGCGGTTTATATTGGAGACTCAGCTTTAGAATCCAGTCAGCTAATTGCTAGAGCTTCCGCCTCTGTAACGGCGACTTAGGGTCTTATGGTTGAAAGCCTGGGCAGCCGATGTGGCTTTAAAAAAGGCCCTAACCAGTCTTCCCCTTTCAGGAGGACAGCTATTTGGGCCCAAACTAGAAAAAATAATTTCTCAAGCAACGGAGGGAAAAAGTTATTTTCTTTCCCAAAACAGACCCCATAGATTACCTACTTCTCATAGGCACCCTTCCTTTCACCCCTTCTGCTCTGCACCAAGAGCTCCTGCAGAGCAATCAGCCCAGGCCCCTCCAAGACGACAAACCACTTTCCGACCCTGGTCCAATAGGAGAGGATCCTTTCGCCCTACCGGTGGAAAACCAATATCGGCATGCAGGGGCACTTCTAGGGTTTTTGCTGCCTGAGCCAAACTTTTGAATGCTGCTCTTCGCACCCCGCAAAGCCTATCACCACGTCAAGCCCTCACTAGCATAACTAGACTTACCTAGCCTAACAAACTAAAGCTAACTTAACCACATAAAATGTTGAAGTGGAGTTGAAGCAACTTCATGGTACCGTGTATTGGAGTCATGCGGGTGGCAT
Source organism: Hymenochirus boettgeri (assembly GCA_019447015.1). Taxonomy (NCBI): domain Eukaryota; kingdom Metazoa; phylum Chordata; class Amphibia; order Anura; family Pipidae; genus Hymenochirus; species Hymenochirus boettgeri. The sequence goes on from CM033472.1 coordinate 109,237,643, forward strand.
ACTTCTCGTGCATGTTTGCTGGTTAAGGGGATTTTTTTTCACCACTGCCTTTCTGCCGCCTTTCTTCTCATTCTGCCTAATGGTAGATGTGGCCCTGTCGGCATGACTATCCCCCCTCATCTTGGGTGGGAGGACGGCTAAAACATTTTCAGGAAGCGTGGAACCACCCTTCCATGGATTCATGGACTCTATGTGATATCCTTGAGAGATGGACACTTGAGAAAGGACCTAGACTGTCCGAAACATGTCGTTGTGTGCACAATAAATGCACGTTTGTTTATAGCAATACCTGTGGGATTGTCTGAGTTTTTGGTTGCTCCATACTACACACTTTTATTTTGAATTTATGTCCAGGAACAGACATCTGGGCAACCAAAGTCTATAGGAGATGTGGTGAACTGAATTGCATGCAAAGATATCCTTGAGAGATATCGTCCAAAGTTCATTTCTCGTCCCCCAAGATGCTTCTTTCCGTCCAACCTGCCCAGAGCCTCATTAAAATGGCAAGCCCTAAACCAAGCAATAGCCCTTCTATTGCTGTCCAAAGTTATAGTTCCGGTCCCTACTTCTCACAGGTTTCTATTCAAACCTTTTCCTAGTTCCTTTCTTTTCCAAGAAAGACTGAACTTTCCGCCCCGTCTTAGACCTAAAAGAGCTAAACATGTATGTCAAGAAGGTCCATTTCAAGATGGAATCGTTACGTTCAGTTATTCTGGCCATAGAGCCTGGAGATTTTTTAGTATCCCTCGACAAACTGGACGCCTATCTCCACGTTCCCATTTGGCAGGGCCACCATCGCTTTCTAAGATTCGCAGTGGGAAACCGTCATTATCAGTTCACGGCCCTTCCCTTCGGCCTTGCATCAGCCCCTTGGTACTTTACCAAGGTGATGGCCTGTCAGGCAGCTTTCATTCACCTGCAAGGTATTTTTCTCCTGCCCTACTTAGACGATCTACTGATAAAAGCACCATCCTTCGCCCTGGCCTCAACACATGTAAAAACTTGCGCTCAAACCCTAACCTCATTCAGTTGGATTATCAACCCTCGCAAGTCATAATTCATTTCCAGCCCTCACATGACATTTTTAGGCATGTTGTTCGACACTTCCTGACAGCATATTCTCCTTCCTTCCAAGAAGATACAAGTGCTCAAGCTACTAGCCCGCCAGACACTGGCAAAACCCCGCATCTCAATCAGTCAAGCCATGCGCTTAGTAGGGAAGATGGTATAGGCCATCCAAGCAGTCACATATGCCATGTTCCATCTGCAGGTGCTTCAACGCCACATGCTGACAGTTTGGGACAGATCTCTGGACTCCATGATCCTTTTACCTCACCCAATCCGGAGGTCTCTGGTATGGTGGACACAAGACCGCAATCTTCAGAAAGGGAACACTCTCTGCCTACCCCCGTGGACGGTGATTTCCACAGATGCAAGTCTGTCAGGATGACGGGCAGTGTACGGACCTCTCACGATGCAAGGCATCTGGTCAATGCAAGAGTCCCTCCTTCCGATCAAAGTTCTGGAACTACGGGCCGTATACCTGTCCCTTTCTCACTGGACAGAACAACTGACAAACAGCTTTGTCAGAATCCAGTCGGACAATGCCACAGCGGTGGCATACATCAACCACCAAGGGGGCACGCGGAGTGACATGGCCATGGAAGAAGCCCACTGCATTCTGTCCTGGGCAGAACACTATGTTCCAGTGATCTCTGCGGTCTTCGTACTGGGGATCCTGAACGTGGAAGCGGATTTTCTCAGCCACCACAAGCTGGATCCGGGGAAATGGTCCCTTCATCAGGAAGTGTTCTCGATTCTGACTCGTTGGTGGGGAACTCCGGAAATAGACATCATGATGTTGCATCTCAACCGCAAGTCTTCCCTCTTTTGTGTGAGAACGTGAGATCCTCAGGCACACCTCCATAGTTGCTCTGGTTGTTCCATGGCGGTTCCAGTTAGTTTATGTCTTCCCTCCAATAGCCATGATTCCACGCTTACTAAAAAAGTTCAAGCTGAAAGGAACCGCAACCATATTCATAGCTCCCAGGTGGCCGAGAAGGGCCTAGTTCACAGACCTCCTAAGAATGTCACAGGACGAACCATGGCCCCTACCCCTCCATCCAGACCTTCTTTCTCAGGGTCCATTCTTTTCACCCGGATCTTCAACGACTAAATTTGATGGCGTGGCTATTGAATCCTCCATTCTGAGGAAGAGAGGCATTCCCTCATCGATCATCCCCACTAGGATGGCCCGCACGTAAATTGTCATCCGCAAAAGTCTACCACCGAATATGGCAGAGATACATAACTTTGACCTCTTCCAGGGGATTTTCCTCTAGGAAATTCGTCCTATCTAGACTGCTACATTTTCTACAGGCAGGATTGGATAAGTGACTGTCTCTCAGTGTCTTAAAGGTTCAGATTGCAGCTCTGTCAATTTTCTTTCACAGGCGACTGGCATCATGAAAGGATGTGCAAACCTTCCTACAGGGGGTGGCTCACATTCGTGCTCTGTGCAGACAGTTGGTTGGGATCTTTCCCTAGTTCATCGAGTTCTACAAGGACTACCCTTTGAACCTCTAAGGTCGGTAGCGCTATCTCTCCTAAGGTCGGTAGCGCTATCTCTCAGAGCTGGCAGCTCTGTCGGTGGAACCATCCTGTCTCTCCTTCCACGGGGATAAGGCAGTTCTTCGGCCTCACCCAACTTTTCTACCGAAAGTCATTTCCTCCTTTCACCTAAGTCAGGAAATCGTCGTTCCAACTCTATATCCTCGGCCAGTTTCTCTTTAAGAAAAGAGGTTGCACTCACTGTACTTAGTCAGAGCTCTCCGGATTTACATATCCAGAACGGAATCTTTTTGTTCTTCCAAGGTGCTGTTCATCCTCCTAACGGGGCTCCAGAGCGTCACCTCAAACTCTAGCAAGATGGATTTGGAGTGTCATGTCAAGCTGTTATACTGAAGCTGGGGCTGCTCCTCCCTTGCGGGTTGCAGCTCACTCTACCAGGGCACTGGGAGCTTCATGGGCAGCTCTTCGGGGTACCTCCATAGATCAGATTTGCAAAGCAGCCACCTGGTCTTCAATCAACACATTCATAAAGTTGTACAGGCTGGATGTGTTTGCTTCAGCAGAGACGACCATATGTCGGCTTGTGCTGCAAGCAGCAGAGGATTAAATTATTCTGGCCCCCCCCCTTACTGTTCGGGACTTTGGGACATCCCCTGCTGTGCCTGGGTCCCCCAAGGCTAAAAGGAGATATTGTTTACTGACCGTAAAATCTTTTTCTCTCAAGCCGAAGGGGGACCCTGGCACTACCCTCCCTATGTGTTATGACTACCAAGTTGTTAAAAACTGTTATTCTAGTTATATAGATTATCTGTGTGTTTTTATATCAGTTTAGATTACGTTAAAGTGTGTTTTTAACAAACATGTAAGTTCTTATAGCAACTCCTTCGCTCCCTCAATGGGACAAAACTGAAGCAGGCTGCTGGTGCTGCAGAATATAAGGTAAGGGGAGGAGCACTAGAGCCTATGCAAAACTTCAATAATTCTAGTGTCCGCTCCTGGAGGTGGAATACTTAACCCCTGCTGTGCTTGGGTCACCCTTCGGCTTCAGAGAGAAAGATTTTACGGTGAGCAAACAAAATCTCCTTTTCAGTAGCACTTTGTTTCAGTGAAGATGATTTAATTCTTGTACATCAGCATTCATAGTTACTCATTAATGTTTTCTCCTTTGTCTTTGTATATATGTATATATAAATAGGCTCATAAAACATTACTAGTTCCAACACCACGGCTCCGAACTGGCCTCTTCAATAAAATTATTCCACCTGCTGGGGCAAACAAAGAAGTACTGAGGATCTGTTCTACCTCCCAGGTTAGACTCGTTTTTCTTAAAAGACTGTTTTAAAGGATTATTATTTAAATGACTACCGCATGGTTTCTCGTGCAGTTCTTCTTGCATTGTGACTGCCGCATGGTAAGGTTGGTAGTGTTTTCATTTGGAAAATATTTTCTCCATTATATACACAGTCTATGCTCTCAGTAAAAGAACACAAATTATTCTATAGAACACACGTGTCAAACTTAAAGGGTATGTCCACCCTTATTAACAACTTTTAATATAATGTTCTTCTTTGTCCCCCAGCCCCAACCGCAATATTTTTATTGCCAGAAACTTCCCCAAACATTACTTACCTTCCCTCTTTCCTCCGCCGCGCTGCCAGGCCCTCTGCTTGCGCGAAAATGCAAGCAGAGGGGCAGGACCGGCAGTCGCGTCTGTGATTGGCTTAGCGTCAGCCAATCAAGGACGCCGCTGCCGGGAGTTCAGTGCGGCGGAGGAAAGAGGGAAGGTAAGTAATGTTTGGGGCACTTTCTGATATTAAAACTATAGCGGTTGGGGCTGGGGGAGCAGGGAGAAGATTACATAAAAAGATTTTTACGCTAGGGGGAGGGAATCTAAATCGGGAGGGAGGGGGGAGGGCTCTTCTGCGCATGGCAAAATTCTCCCGGAGGAGAGACAGGAGGCAGAGTCCTATATGGACTCTGCAGTACTCCTGGTGGGCGCTTTTTTTGGACTTTGGGGGGGGATAGCAGAAGAACCCTATGCAGCTGGGATGTAAGGTAAGGATTAAACTACACTACACAATGGGGCCAGTAGTGGGGGGGGGGGGGGGGGGAATAATAGTTTTGGGGGTGGACATGCCCTTTAAGGTCCATGGGCCGAATCCTGCCCTTCTGGCTGTTGATTGTGGCCTCCTGTGACTGTACAGCTTCATTTGAGCAGTCCCAAGTAGTGGCGTAACTATAGATCTGCCTGCTAGATAGTGCAATCAGCTGTTTTTAAACAGCTGATCGGGCTCGCCTTTACTAAGATAGGAGCGATCAGCTGTTTAAAAACAGATGATCACAATATCTAGGAGGCAGATCTATAGTTATGATGCTGCTTGTGATTGCACAAATGGATAGCAGGGTAGTAAGGCTTGGATGCAGTCATCGCTGTAACAACTGATCACTTATCTAGCCCGGAACTGGGGAGTGGAGGGAGGTGTGAAAAAGAGCCTTCCATTGGAGTTGGCCATTTTATTACCGTGCCAGAATAGTAAGGTGGGTGTTCCACGTTAGCACCATAGGCAGAGGTCCCAGTCTAAAACAGTGTGCTTCACATCCATTCCCTGCCAAGAACCAGCACTACACACAAGCGTGACAGTCCCAATCCTGCCCCCGCTAAGTATCTTAAAGGGCATGTCCACCCCCAAAACTATAATTTCACCCACTACTGGCCCCACTGTGTAGTGCATAAAAATCCTTACCTTACAAAAAGGTAAGAAAACTGACCACCAGGAGCCTGGCCACTAGGGAAATTGTTTCCGCTTCTGAGATGTCCTTTCAGAGGTTGTTGGCTTGCTCAGAGCAGCACTTCTCTCCCTCCTGTTTTGTTTTCCCTCCCCCTAGTGTAAAACCCCTTTCCAAATATTAGCGCTAGTTCCCCCAGCCCCAACCTCTGTAATATATTTTCCAGAGACTCCCCCGATCTTTACTTACCTTCCCTCCCTCCTCCGGCATTCTGGACTGCCGGCAGCCGTGTGCGTGATTGGCTGCCTCTCAGCCAATCAGGGACGTGGCTGCCGGTCCCGCCCCCTGCTTGCAGTTCCATGGAAAGAGGGAAGGTAAGTAAAGATCAGGGGAGTCTCTGAAAAATATAGCGGTTGGCGCTGGGGAAACTAGCCCTACTACTATAACCCTTATGTGATTGTGTTTGACACCCCTGCTGTAGAACATTGAAACATTTTAACACAAGGAATGCAACAAACAAGCTGCAAACAAAATGTTCGCATTTCATTTTTAAGATACCAACACAAATTATTTGCATCTTCTTTTATATGTAAGAAAACATGTTTGTTAGTTCTTTAATGGCAGTGCCAAGTTGCACTGCACAGTATGATTGTAAGTTTACAGTTTTTACTGCTCACACATATAAAGAAATGTTATGTTAATGGTATAATGGTGCTCAAGCAGTGTATCCTGTTATGGATTAAACCCAAATCTAGCATTAGTTGGGTGGTAGGAGACCTTACTCCTACTCCTGCTCTGCCATTTATCTCCTGTGGTGGGCTGTCAGTATGATGCTAGTGTCCTGGCTGACGGCTTCACTACTCGCCCCTCCACTGACCTCATACCTTGGCGTGTGCGAAATGCATATGTCTGACTTTAGAGAGTCAAATAAGCAGATGAGGGGGAAGCAGTGGAGCGGTAAGCTGAGGGACAGCCCACCGTGGTAGGTTTACTTTCCTGCTAAATGTAGATTTGGGTTTAAAATGGAACACTGTTCATACTAAAGTTAAATCAAATTAACAAATTAAAAATGGAATTTAATGAAGGGATGGGGTTGTGTCCACAACAGATAGCCCGGCGGTGTATTGTCTCCAAGCATCTCCAAAAAAGAAAATCTAATGATGACATGTTGTTATGCTTTCAGGGTGTGAAAGATTACAGTGTCCCTATTGGTTTAGATGCTAAACTCCAGGTGGATTTTGTGGTTGTGGGCTCCATGGCAGTATCAGAAAAAGGTAATGAAAATCAACAGTTTATTGTTACATTTGCACTTCTCAGTTTCAAACCTTTTTTTGTCCTGTACATGCCTATGCTGTTATTATGCCTAAAAATTGCTATAGAAATCTTTATTCATTAATTGTAAGGCAATGAGGTTTCTTACGTTTATTTCAAAGGCTGGAGAATCGGAAAAGGGGAAGGTTTTGCTGATATGGAATATGCAATGATGGCTTCTATAGGTGCAGTCACAGACAGCACTGTTGTTGTTACTATAGTTCATGATTGCCAAGTAAGTTAATTCTGTCTTGTTTACATTACGATTGAAATGGGAAGAAATAAAGTGAAAATTAAACATCAATTTTTTTTTTTTACTATGTGAGTTTCCGTTTCATTTTTTCATCTTTATCCAAACCTCACTATAACCTCACTATAATATCAGATATTACTGCCACTATTTATCATAAACCAAGTGTGGTCCTATGTTAGCTGCCTTGCACATAAATTTGGTAACTTTTCAGACTCTTTATCTTAAACCTATTGATAGTAATAGACTCTGCTAAAGGTTCGTACACACGCTCAATTTGCGAGCAAGCAACGAGCCCCGACGGGCGTATGTACGAGCCTTAAGGCTAGGTTCAGATAAAGGGTGAGTTTGTGGTTCAGATGTTTTACTGTCAGGAAAATACTGTGTGAAGTGTTTTTCTATTGGCAGCTACTGGTGCCGAAAAAACTGTGAACAAAACAGCCACGTGCCATTCGTCTAAACATTGCCTGAGACTTTGCTTGTTTTTGTTATTCGTTGTCATGATTTTAAATGGAAATTTGTGAAGCAGTTTCAGTAATTAACGGGAAGTTAATGTTCTAATATAATTTATCTTTCCATTTCCGCTGCAGGTGGTTGATATCCCTGAGGAACTCCTTGGAGATCATGACCTCACAGTAGACTTTATATTAACACCTACTCAGATCATCAGAACAAACTGCACACGCTCAAAGCCACAAGGAATTATATGGTCAATGGTAGGGTTAAGTTTAACTGAATAAGGGCTAGGCCACACCGCTGTGCTTTTTTTGCGTTCGCGTTTTTTTCATATCATTGAAAACGCGGCAACGCACTGAAAACGTGTGTTTTCGGGTGCATTGCAATTTGCGTTACGCATTTTAATTAGCAATTGCATGCATTTTTCAATAGTTAATGAAAAAAGCGCAAATGCAGCGAAATCGCAAATGAAATCGAATGCGTTTGCATTGCAGTGTGGCCGTGCCCTCAAAAACATTATAAACATTACAAAACGCACAGTATATGGTCACTAAACAAAATGCATAGCACTAATGACTTGACTTTCATATTTGTATGAATAAACGCAATAGACCCAGTCACTTATATCAAGTTATATAATAATTCACAACATTTGGACAGAGTAATTCCATTTCTTTAACCAACTGTAGACAATATTCAGATGCTGTTATATTGGGGAGTAGACGTCTCCCAGCACCATCAACAACTATGTAAACCCCCCTTCCTTACATCGATTAGTGGTTCAATGCACTATGCACAGGCCACTTGTAGTTGGGGTCAATACTAGATAAAGTTGAGAATGTCTTTTCACCTTGCCCTTTCAGACACAAGTTCATATTGTAAATTTAGTTCTTTAAAGGACACATGCACCCCATCCAGTTCCTATATCTAATATAGGTTAGCAAAACTGCTTCTATCACGTGTTAAACTGCAGCAGAGGATGCTTCTCCTCAGTAAATCTGGGTAAAGAAGTAAGTGATTGGCCGTAACATAAACGTAATGGCCAAGACTGACTTCCTGACTCTGAAGATGTAGAGTAGAAGGCAGAGCCATGCTGAGGGATCAGAATGTGTAAGTAGTGAATGATAGAAGCAATTTTTCTTAAAGTAAAGCAAAACTTGTGAGTGGCTTAACTTTGTGTGTGTAAACATGTCCATTTTAAGGAATGCTTTTGGTTTTGCTTTTTAAACCTTGTCTGCATTTATTTATCCAACATTCAAAAGTGTTATGAACCACAAAAAAGTATAAGCTTTAAACAACATATTATATAGTCCTGGCCCTTCATGGCCTTACATACTCAGTGGTAATCTAATCGTGTCTGAATCTAATTGTGTCTGAATTGCCTCATAGCCAATGATGACTTTTTAAAAATATGTAAAATTACAGGGGCATGTGTAATATAAATAACGTATAATAATAGAAATAATTTAAAAGACAATGATTTGTTTTCACTGAAAATCTACACTGAGATTGTGAGAACTTTGATATGGCCAAATCAAAGGAAAAACTAATTGCTATTATCTGGACCTTGCTACTGAATAGCGCATGTAGTTCTTTTTTTGTGATATTTTGCCAGTGGTTTCTGCTAGAAAATCACACCATTCAAACTTCAGTCTGCTATAATTCTTTAAACTGAAAAAAAAAGAAAACCATTTCTTTTGTAGATCTGGTACAAATAAACATATGTTCAGAAGAGAAATAAAAATGTAAGCAAAGTTATTCCAACATTTTTAAGTGCTAAATATAAATACGTCTTTGGCTTTGCAGATCACCCAGGAGATGATGGGTAAGATTCCAATACTTAGAAGTCTGCAGGACAACGAGAGAAGGGCAGGAAAAGATGTGTCGCTGCTGGATGAATGTACTTTAGATCAGGCCACTGGATCATCCCCTTCCTATGTGTCGGCAAGTGGAAAAAAGCAGCACCGCTCTATGAAAAGCAGGTTTACCAATCCCTCTGATACAAACCTTCACACCAAACTGGAAGGCTGTAACTTAATGGATGATGCAACAGTATTTATAGGGAACATCCCCTTAACCACAAGAGTCAGTGAGTTAAAGGTCCTACTAAGAGATCGAGCAGCAGTTCCTCTGCGACTCACATGGCAGGGAGCTAAACACAGAGCCTTCCTTGATTACAGAGATATGGTGCAGGCTGAAAAGGCTTTGTTTGCCTTACAAGGGATAAGCATAAGTGGCAATACATTGTTAGTTGAGATGGCAAGGCCACAGAAGCACAAAGAATATGCAAAGAAAACTTATAGTGAAACAAATTTCAGAGCTAACAAATTCACATATCCTTAAACAACCTCTTCATTAGCTGTTGATTACTTTTCTGAAATGTTGGATTTATCTACCCATGGGTTGCTTGGGCAGCATGAACCATTGACTTTGCCACCCCAAATTGAAAAATGTTTGCGACTACAATGAATACATTTACGGGGCGATCCATTAAGATAAAGTGCACTGCTTACCTAACCGCTAAGCTGTGAACTTCTTTGCAATAATTACTGAATCCCAGTCATGTAAGATGTGCAATTTACACCTCCAAATGAAAAGGCATTAACATTTGTGCAAAATGTTTGAGCCAATCTTAACTTTTTGGAAATGGCGCGGCCAGAGCTAAATTAATGAAAAAACAATGCTAACCCAATTGGGTACTGTTGGTTTTGCATTAAATTCAGCCAGCGAGCGGCCCCCTTCTTTGTACCTTTTTTTACAACTTGGAAGATTTCTAATCACATGTGCAGGGCTCCAAAGACTGACTTTGTTTTTAAGATACGTATGTATATTCAATGTTGGCTGAAAGAAGTTAAAAATCTCAACATGCAAGGCATTTCACCACTGCCAAGACTCTGCTTTTTAGTTATATGATGTCTGCTATTGGTAAAAATCTGGTTGGCTGGGAAGCTGATGCACTACCTGATATTGGCCATTCAAACCTGTAACTGAAAACATGAATAAAGATACTGTTAAAGGGCAACTTAAAGGGCATGTCCACCCCCAAAACTGAAATTTAACCCCATACTGGCCCCACTGTGTAGTGTACAAAAATCCTTACCTTACATCCCTGCTCCAAACGGTTCTCTTGCTATGCCCCTCCAAAGCCAGGAAAACTGCAGTGTAGGAGCTCCCAGTGACTCATCCTGCGCTTGTCTCTGCCTCAACCTCGACAAGGTTTGAGGCATGCGCAGGAGAGTCCTCCCCCCCCCCTCCCTCCCATTTTTCTCTCCCTCCCCCTAGCTCTAAACCCCTTGTATATAATGTAGGTATAGGTCCCCCAGCCCCAACCGCCTTAATAGAATTTAGAGAAAGTCCCCCGATAGTTACTTACCTTACCTCTCTCCCCCGGCGTTCTGAGCAGCCAGCAGCCGCGTCCCTGATTGGCTGCCTCTCAGCCAATCAGGGATGCGGCTGCCGGTCCCGCCCCCTGCTTGCAGTTCCGTGTAAGCAGAGGGGCGGGGAGTGCGGCGGAGGAGAGAGGTAAGGTAAGTTAAGATCAGGGAACTTTCTCAAATTTCTATTATGGCGGATGGCGCTGGGGGACCAATACCTACATTATATAAAAAGTTGTAAAAAGGGGTGGACATGCCCTTTAAGTGAAAAAAAACAACTTGGGCTGCAGACAAAGTGCATAATGAACCTACTCAGAGTGGCGGCTCCTCTTCCTGTACCCACTGGGTATCACACATGCCCAATAGATACACCTTAGGTACTGAGGATACATAGCAAACTCATCTCTATATTGCATACTTATGCATACTTACTTATCAGAACTAATTAATACTGCAACTACATTAGATTAGAAATAACTAAAAAAACTATGGATTTTAAAAGAGCAAGTTTGCTTAATCCTGTTTAAACTGGATCTTTATAAAATATAGTTATGGTTGCTTGAACAAAACAACCATATTCTAGGAGACGATAAAGTCCAAGGCCCCACTAGGAAGCTTGCAGGAATTGCGTGATGCAGAGAAATCGCAACATCGTGCTATTCATGTGAGCTACCCTGCGCTGTGACTGCTTTGATGTACCCCTATCGCAGAGCATGTGATGCGCACCAAAAATGGTGATCACATTTGCTGCGAAAAGGGTCGGCAGTGCAGGGCAGCGGAGGTAATGGGGCCATCCCCATTTATTGGTGTGCGCTGCGCTAAATAGGCTAGTGGAGCCTAGCCCTAAGGCATTTGTTTTTGTGTGTCTCAGGATAAAACATACAATTACATTTAAAATGTCTGTACCCCTGTAATAAGTGTATTTCCTCTCTAAATGGTATAGTAAAGATCTTAGAAGACCCTGCATGGCACATTGTTTAGTTAGGGGGATGTAGATGTGTATATTAATTGATATATAATGTCACATATGTCGCAACATGTTCAATATTGTGCAGAAATATACCCTCCAACATTCCCCATATAAAAGGTACATTTAAAGAAATGGCATAACACAGAGCTGCAGGGGGAGGTTAATGAAGCTAACCTGATCTTAGCACAGCTCTTTCTCATCTGTGTACCTTATTAAAGGGAATGTTGGAGAGTATTCTGAAAACTACTCCTTTTTGTAACCAATTATTTCCCTGATCCTTTTAAATTTAAAGGGTATGTAGACTGTAAAAAAAAAAAAAAAAAAACTTTAGGTAAGTGTGCGGCAATGGGTGAGCGTCGCAGCCAAGTTGGCGTGATTGTGCACGCGTGACGTCATTGCGAAGCATCGTGGGGGCGTGCCCGTGTATTGACATGTCTCGTGCTCAATAACGTTGCACGCACATAACAGGAAATTACCTTTTGCGACCAAGGAAGCAGGAGATCTTGTGGGGGCGGAGCTTCAGATGCTATTACACAGGAGGAGGAAGCCAGCAAGATTCATGCAGTAAGGGCTATGCCACACTAGTGTTTTTGCACGCGATTGCACATGCAATTTCGGTTAGAATGGAAATCGCGGGAATGCAAAAATGTCCAAGATTTCTGATGCGCATGCAATTGCACATGTTTCGCAATAACCATTTTTTTTGCGCAAACGCATGCATTTCTGTTATGGAAAATAGCAAAATCACATGCACAAACGTGCAACACCCCCCCCCCGCCCCCCGGAATCGCAAACACAAACACGGAACAATGTAATGGGGCCTTAGCCTGAAGGTAGGCTTTGGGGGGGATAGAACAAAAAAAACAATTAAAAAAAAAAAATAAACAATTTTAGTTTTAACCCTTTCCCTGCCACAGATCGTATATTCACGTTCTGTGCAGAGAATGCTTTAACTGCCACAGATCGTGAATATACGATCTGTGGCTTCCCCTTTAAAAATAGAAAAACACCGCGCGCTAGGGCCGACCCGGGGGCAGCATTCAGCTGCCCCCCTATCCCCCTCGACCCCCCCTCGGTTGTGTCCAAATCCGAGGGGGGGATCGGGAGTTACAGTACCTCCAATGCCGTGATCGTATAGTGCTGCCGGTCCCACGTGGATGAAGAGGAGGAAGCGGAAAGGGAGACCCCGGTGACGTCACGGAGCTTCCTCCTTCACCGGGGTCTCCCTTGAAGTGGTAGGAGACTGCCCCTGGTGGTCTAGTTGAGGTACTGCAGCTTGATCTCAATTTGATCATGCTGCAGTACCTAGTATAGAAAAGCTGTCAAGCTGCCAGCTTTTCTATACATTTTGTGAATGGAACTCAAAGTTCCATTCACAAATAGGATTTTTTCTAAGTCTTTGCTACTTAGCGAAGACTTAGAAAAAAAATGGGGACAGAGATCAATATTTGGTGATCACTTCTGATCACCAAATTATTGATCTTTGCCAATGAATGAAAAATCACTTCCTGGAAAATGATTTCCGGGAAGTGATTTTTCCGATCGGATTTCGAATTGGAAAACGGGCATTTATGCCCGTATTCCAAGTTCGGTATCATTCCCTAAGATGATCTGATGATTATCTTTGGGAATGATCGGGGAAAAAAAGGGGAAATACACACAAAAAAATTCTTAAAGTGATACACACACACTTTTTTTTTTTTTACCCTAAAACTATAAATTAGAAAAAAAAGTTGTCTTCTCCAAGCTCCCCAATGTCCCCAGTGATATCGGTAAAGTAAACGCGGATACTTATTTGTTCGATTTCAAGGGAAACTAAGCCTATATTTTATAAGGAAATTTTGCAGAGGTACCAAATAAAGACCGTATTGAATTTTTAGGATCAGTAAAGTGTGCAAAAACGTGTGTGACTCTCCATACTAACCGACTTCACTAAAATACCACTAAAAGGGGGAGAGTGTGTGTGTGGGGGGTGGGTTGTGGCGTTTTTAAAAAATTTTCTTGTAACTGCACTTCTAAATGCGTCCCATTTGAGCTAGTTGGTGGCCTCGTCTCTGTTTGCACCCACGCAAATGGCACACCGTTTGATTCAGGACATGTGGGAGATTGCTATTTAGTGGGGTTTTTTGCTGGTCAAGTGGGTTTAGGTAGGATTTCAACCCTTGAATCATCTCATTTTATTTTTCACAAAATCTCGTAAAAACACCGAGTTCTTTGGATCGCTGGGTCTGGAATTCTTCATGCATGTATGAAAGCATGGCACCGTAACGTAGCTGAAGGCGTGTAGATTCCAAAAATATATAGTTTGTGGAGGGAATTTCCATGTTTCGGGACTGTTTCCTTAGAAAAAGTGTAGGCTGTTCAAATTACAGAGAACTTGATTTTTCTTGTAATTGCATTTGTGCATGCGTCCCATTTGAGCTAGTGGTGGCCACGTCTCTGTGTGCATCACGCATATGGCATACCGTTTGATTCCGAAATGTGGGAGATTGATATTTAGTGGGGGGGTTTATTTGCGGGGGGCATTTCAAAGTTTTGGGGCTGTTTGAAATTACAGAGCACTTTGATATTTTTCTTGTAATTACACTGGTGCATGCGTTCATTTGAGCTAGTTGGTGGCCACGCCCTGTGTGAATCCACGCATATGGCATAACGTTTGATTCAGGGCATTTGGAAGATTGATAATTGACAAGTTTTTTTACATGACATGGAAATTTGCCATTATTTTAACTTTGAAATGTATTTTTATAATTTTTTCCTGAAATCTGGTAAGAAAGCGAAATTGTACACAAAACTGCACCCACACCATTGGTGGTATGCATAAAAGAATCACACCATTGTGTAGCTGAGGTGTGTAGGTCCAAGAATATATAGTTTTGGGGGGTATTTCTAATTAGAGGGTGTGTTTAGTCTGACAAATCTGAAAAGGTGCTGTAATTGGGCCACTGTTTATTGGCTCACTTTGTGGCTAGTTGATTTACGTCTGCGTGTGTAACCATACATAGGGCATACCGTTTGATTCAGAACATTTGGGAGATTGATATTTGGTAACTTTTTTTTACATTCCTTGGGGTTTTGGCATGATTTCTACCTTTGAAGTTTGTTTTGTTCATTTTTTCAGACAAATGCGAATTTACGAAGAACTGCGCCCACACCATTGATTGTATGAATGAACAAACTACAGCGTTACGTAGCTGAAGGTATGTAGATTCTGAGAATATAAGTTTTGCGGGGGTATTTCCAAGTTAGAGGGTGTTCAGTTTGGAAAATCTGGGAAAATGCTGTTATTGGCTCACTGCGCATTGTTTTTACATTTTGACTAGGTCGCTTTCCACGTCTGCGTGTGTAACCATACATAGGGCATACCGTTTGATTCAGAACATTTGGGAGATTGATATTTGGTAACTTTTTTTTACATTCCTTGGGGTTTTGGCATGATTTCTACCTTTTGAAGTTGTTTTTGTTCATTTTTTCAGACAAATGCGAATTTCTACGAAGAACTGCGCCCACACCATTGATTGTATGAATGAACAAACTACAGCGTTACGTAGCTGAAGGTATGTAGATTCTGAGAATATATAGTTTTGCGGGGGTATTTCCAAGTTAGAGGGGTGTTCAGTTTGGAAAATCTGGGAAAATGCTGTTATTGGCTCACTGCGCATTGTTTTACATTTTGACTAGTCGCTTCCACGTCAGTGTGTGTAACCACACATATGGCACACTGTTTGATTCAGGACATTTAGGAGATTGATATTTGGTAAGTTTTTTTTACATTACATGGGGTTTTGGTGTGATTTTGTAACTTTGAAATGTATTTTTCTCTATTTTTCCAGAAAATTGTGTAGAAATGCGAAATTCTACGAAGAACTGCGCCCACACCATTGATGGTATGAATGAACGAACTACAGTGCTACATAGCTGAAGGTGTTTAGATTTCAGGAATATATAGTTTGTGGGGGGTATTTCTGAGTTATCAGGGTGTTTTGTGGAAAAAACTGCAGACTGTCCAAATTCGGAGTTGGCTAAATATTTTCGCTGTTTCTGAGCCATCGTGCATTGTCTCACTTTGTGGCTTTTCGCTTCCACGTCCGCATGTGTAACCACACATATGGCATACCGTTTGATTCAGGACATTTGGGAGATTGATATTTAGTAACTTTTTTTTAGATTCCATCAGGTTTTGGCATGATTTCTACCTTTTGAAGTTGTTTTTTGTTCATTTTTTCAGAAAAGTGCGAACTTCTACAAAGAACTGCGCCCACACCATTGATGGTATGAATGAACAAACTACAGCTTTACATAGCTGAAGGTGTGTAGATTTCAGGAATATATAGTTTGTGGGGGTTATTTCTAAGTTACGGGGGTGTTTTGTGGAAAAAACTGCAGACTGTCCAAATTCGGAGTTGGCTAAATATTTTCGCTGTTTCTGAGCCATCGTGCATTGTCTCACTTTGTGGCTTTTCGCTTCCACGTCCGCGTGTGTAACCACACATATGGCATACCGTTTGATTCAGGACATTTGGGAGATTGATATTTGGTACCTTTTTTTTACATTCCATGGGGTTTTGACATGATTTCGACCTTTTTGAACGTTGTTTGATGTTCATTTTTTTTTAAAATCTGGTAAAAGTGCAAACTTCTACGAAGAACTGCGCCCACACCATTGATGGTATGAATGAACGAACTACAGCGTTACATAGCTGAAGGTGTGTAGATTTCAGGAATATATAGTTTGTGGGGGGTATTTTTGAGTTGGGGGGGTGTTTTGTGGAAAAACTGCAGACTGTTCAAATACAAAACTGGCTAATTTTTTTTTGCTGCTACTGACATTTGGCACTGGTCACGCTCTGGGTTAGTTGGTAGCCATGTCTCTGGGTACACCCATGAATGTGGCATACCGTTTTATTCGGGAGGGGTTAGGCTTTCATATTTGAGATGCGTTTGAACTTTCCTCCACAGTTTTTAGCTGAAATTCGCATTTGATTTTGTCTCTGATTTTACAGTTGAGGAAAAAAAGGAAAATGTGAGAAAGTAACTTACAATTTGACGAAGAGCTGCGTCCGGGTATCTGCATTTTGATCGAAACTAACCTCACTCGTAAAATCCTGCGAGTGTGTAGTTTCTAAAAATATCTCACTTGGGGGGATAGTTTAGATAATTTGGTAGATATTCTATGTTAACTGTCAGTAGTGGTTACACATTTTAATTTGGTGTAATATTCTAGGAGGTGCAGTTTTAGTTTGGGGGGGTCTCCTGTACAGGAAACGTCGGGTACCTACATATATCTGGTATCGTTGTACTCGGGAGTATCTGAGCTTTTAGAAACAGTAAGATTTTTGTGTGTAACCTTAAGATAACTATAAGTAAAAATGGGAAAAATCCATGAAAATTTGCAAATTTTTCATTTTTTTAACATATTTTACCCATAATTCCAGTAAAATTTCCAGAAAAGTGACAAAATTTTGTTACCATATTAAAGTACACTTTGTGCTGAAAAAAACAATGTATAATATTCCTGATTTACTGCAAGGTTTCCTACTGTAAAATTAGTCTAAAGCGATTAAGGACAAAATCCTGAAAATTCTTCTGGCAGTTAACGCAAAAAAAAATGAAAATCTCCTGGCAGTGAAAGGGTTAAAGCCAAGACTTTTTGTAGATCGAACTGGAGAGGCCTGATGGTAGCACATATGTAGACAATATTCTTACCTGGCCTAACGAATCTATAGGTTAATAAATGCAGTGTAATGTTTTAAGTGCAGCATTTCAAGCCTAAAGGTGATTCTTCCCCTTTAAAGATTGGGTCTAAAAATCTATAGCTAAAGTTGCCCATACACATGTAATTAGGATCGCATGTGTGTAGCAACATGTGATATGAGGATGAGTCGGCCGTGCACCCATACACGGGCCAATCGTATTGGCTCCCCCTTCTTAAAGTAAAAAATAACCTATGGAAATTTGCAGTTGGGAACCAACCATGATGCCAGAATGGTTCATTAGCATTGTTGTCTATGATTATCAGCCTTGCTGATATTAAGCTGATCCATATTCTAAATACAGGGCACACGCACAGAACAATAACTCTGGGAAAAAGCTTTTATTTCACAAACACCCCATAACGGAAGTGCCTAATGCATTTCGTGCCAAGGTACACTTACTGTACTTGTAGGCATACTCAACACACCCACAAACACAAGTCCCCCAAAAAACGGTTCTACCACATAAAGGTAAAAAATCTAAATAGCATTTATTGGTTACTTACACACACAACCCCTAGCCCACAAAATCCAAACTCCTTTGGGCTAGGTTGTAAATAAATGCTATTTTGATTTTTTAACTTTAAGTGGTAGTGCCGTTTTTTGGGGGACTTGGGTTTGTATGGGAGGTTTGTCATTTTGCCTCCTGTGGTGTTTGCATTCGATATAGATTCACTCTCAAATTTGGGAACACAACTAAGATTATTTAATCTACGTAATGTGTGATCAAAATAGAGTGAAGTGACCTGTTGGTATTCTAGTTTGTAAATAAACTATCACCATCAGGTGTCCTCTTTAGGTGTCCTATAGGAACACACAATCAATCGTTTGCAAATTCGTCTGTGGCCGAATTTGCCATGACCGACAGACATTTGTCCCGGCCGAGCGCTCGCTTGTAGTCGGGACAAAAAGTCCCTCCGTGTGTACCCAACCTAAAGGGTATCGCCACTGGGAAATTGACTTTGGGGATTTCAGTTTAATTGAAGGATGGGAGGTAAAGGAGCTATACTTTGTTCTCCTTTTAATGGGCATGTCCACCCTTAAAGCAAAAAACTTGTCAGTTACCTGCCCTCAATTCCAGTCAAAATATTCAGCACATGATTAGATGCCATTACTAACCAGATATTCAAGGATAATTATTGTCCTTATTCTGGTGACGGAAGCTGACTCCTCCCTCCATGCAGTCAATCAATGCTGTGACTGCTGACATCATAGCCAATAATTGTGTCATTACTCAATAAAACAGTTTTACAAGTTTAACAAGATAAAGAGCACCCCATGGACAATATGCCCTTGTAAAGAAAGTAATTTTCTCCATTCACCCATTACAATATTTTGACCTGACCATCTGGCAAGTGCAGTATTTCGATTGGCCAAACCAAAACATTGCCTACAATTTTCTCTGTGACCAATGCTTCTCAGATGATTTTTTGTTGCAAAACAGTCAAAAAATAGATTTGTCATTTCTGTTATTTTCACCTGCTACTGTGCCAAAATATTGGCTGTGCAACAGACAATGTGCAAGCAATGTATGCATTGGCTGAAAGTTGGTCTGTGTATACCTTGTCTTATAGAACCGAATTCTCCTAAAGCAGCTAGCTACTCCTTTAGATTTTGGCCTTATTTTGGTGTTGGTGTATTCTGATGTTGAGTAATCTGTCTAGCACGATCCCCTAACAGCAGGGATGCCCAACCTGCAGCCTACCAGATGTTTAGAAACATCAATTACCAGTGTAACCCAACAGCAAGGAACAGCAAGGGAATGGTGGGATTTATAGTTTCCAAACATGTAAAGAGACACAGGTTGGACATCTCTGAACTTGTTGCCTCATTTAACCAGTATTATTGGACAATGTTTTCATATAACCTTGTTTTGCCTTATGTTCATTGATTCTTCAAAACATATTACTTTTAAAGGGATTTGTCTTTCTGCATCCCTTTACCATATACAAATCCTCAGCTATAAAGGGTAGTTGGAGATCATTTGTCACTAATTACCTCTACCAACATACCATTTAATAATGCACTATTATAGGTGTACTTATAGTATAAATAAATGGTATTTGTGAGTACAAATAACATTAAGGGGAGTTTTATAAAGTATAATCTTTGGTAGGTCCTCCCTTTGCACTAAAAGGAAATAGGATGCTTGTTGAAGAGCAAAAATCCAATCATGGGTGTAACTGCAGGGGCCCTGCGAGATTGGAGCCCGGGCCCCTGACCCACCCCCTCTCCTCCCCAGATCAGCTGATTGCATGTATGATTGCATGTATGAAGGAAACATCCCCGCCATCAGCCGCTTGAAAGACTGGACCAGAACTTCTGGTTCGGTTCAGGTCTTTTAAACAGCTGATTGCACATATGAAGGAAACACACCCACAATTAGCTGTTTGATCAGCTGTTTAAAAACAGCCGATTGAGGAGGTTTTCACTGGCCCTCATACCTTCCGGCACTTTTTTATTGTGCAAAAATGCCAAACTGTATAAAATATTAAAGGGTATCGCCATTGGCAAAAGTGAGTTTGTGTTTTTTATTTGCACAATGTTGCACAATCGGAGCACATGCGATTGCACAAAATAATGCAGATTGCATACGCTGCACATGGCAATGCAAGGCAGCGCACTTTAAAAAAGGGGGGCAATAAATTACATAAATATACAAATAAATAAGTATGTGCATTATGAAATATACAAGTGCTTGAAACATGATAAAAGAGGTCCCTGCCACATAAAGCTTACAATCTACTTAGGGTAAGGCAATATACTATAAATGCACACATACTGTATAAGGGTAATACAGGGGTAAAACGGACTAAAAGGCTGAGGCCACACTACAAATGTGTGCGTTGCCCTTATTGGAGCACACGCGAATCACAGCAAAAATGGGGGTCGTATTGGCTCCGATAACCATAATGCAGAACAGTGGATACCAATGGAGGTAGTGTGGCCACCACCATAGCCCAACACTACTGTGCACTTTTAAAAGCGCAATAGAATCACAATCAAGCTTAAAAGCCATTTTGGCTTAGCCTAAATGGTGACTGCATGTGTTCTAAAATAGAAATGGGTTGCAGCGCATACAGTGGGGCCTATTTCCTGCAATTTACATTATAAATAAAATGGCATTGCGGATCACAAAACGCAACAATAACATGCAAGTGTGTGTATCTTCACCCAGCTGCTGTCAGTTGATGGGCAGACTGGATACATTTTTGAAACAAAAAAGCAAAAATGCTGCTTTTCACTCACTGCTAAATTAACAATGTAACAATCTGCTTGTGAAGGTTCTAATTCATCCAGTTTATGGTATATCTGTTGTTTTCAGTTAGATCAACTGGACTTAGTCTTGAAATATTTTTACATAAATGGCCTCCTGGCCTCCTTGACACCTCTCTTGAACCAGTCACGTTCCTTTGCCAATATGTTAACATTGCAATCTTCACAAGGCCATTTATGTGAAAATAAAGAAACCAAGCCTAAATAGAGGTGGGGGGGTTCAACACCAACTGTCTGCTATGTACAATGCTGTTTTGACACCTTACTCTGGGCGTTCCTATAACACCTCTTAGCCACTATCCAATCACGCCCTTAACACTTGGCTGTGATATGCTAATTGGGATTTTCCAGGGTACATAATTGCCACAGATTCTTGTACAAGTCATTCTGAATTGAGAAAGCCAGTCGGATGACTAGCAAAACGTCTTCAAGAACTAAACTTCAAGTCCAGTTGATCTAATTGAATACTAGCGCATTTTAATGTGCGATCAGATCGTGCATCAAGAAGCTAGCTCACCATTTTTTGCGCAATCGCATGCGCTCTGATCCCATTATTTTTGAGTACAGGATAAATAAATACAATATTGTAACAATGAAAATAAAACTTACCAGCAGATGGCACAAGAGCTCCTCAGAACTAAGAGCAAGGACTAAAAGACACTCTCAAAAGCTGTATCAGTTGTCCTTATGCAACCATCCAAAAGTTTTGTATAAGAAAAACAATAATCCAATTGAATAGAAATAGCAATGCAGGTGCTGTCATATATAAAAGAAATCTCTACGTAATGCAAATGACGATAACTGAAAATTTCCCAAATTTTGTATTAGGTACATTTTTATAATGTATTGTTTAACTATAATTCTCATTCTGAAAAAAAAGACTGAAATCTGGGCAAAGCTAAATGTAATAATGGAAGAAAAAGGTTGAAAACTGTTTTTTTTTAATATTTCTCTTCCATAATCATACATTTACATTGCGCTACCAGAACACTGGGAAATAAGACACAAACCTCATATTAGAAAGTTACCGATTACTGCTTTTATATCAAGGAGATCTGCCTTCTAATTCAATGTTATTCCAAGGCTTTAAGCTGGGTACACACGATTAGATATTTCGGTCCGATCGACCGATAGTTCAGTGTATCGGTCGATCGGACCAAAATTATCGAATCCGAATGTGCCCATGTCCGATCGACCGTTCGTCCGAATCGGACGAAAGGACGATCGGACCGGGTGGAAAACCTCGTCCGATCGTGCGGTCTTCTATGGACCGCACGATCGGTCGCGGTGACTATCGGACGCGGCTGCTTTTGCCGCGACCGACAGTCCTTCCTCCTGGTCGACCGTTCGAAAGTATCGAACGGTCGGTCAGGAGGAAAAATCGCTAGGTGTGTACCTAGCTTTAGTTGTCCTTTAATCCCCAAACCAACCCAACTAAAGGAGGTGGAAGGACTGGACCAGCTAGCATGGCTTTCTTTATTGAGGGCAATCTAGCTAGGTGTGAGGACCTAAGCTAGGTACACACAGTCCAAATGGGTAACAGAAGTCCATATGCACACTATCCCCAGGTGGGTGCAAAAAGTCCAATTCCCCTACTTCAGAGGGAACGAAATACTAAAAGGATAAATCATAAAAGGTAGACTTGCACTCCAAAGTGAACGGTTTATTGTGAGCCAAACATCAGCATGTAACACAATGTTTCGAGGGTAACCCTGATGAAGGGGGTGTTACCCTTGAAACGTTGTGTTACATGCTGATGTTTGGCTCACAAGAAACGGTTCACTTTGGAGTGCAAGTCTACCTTTTATCCCTTTAGGTACACACAGTACAGGTTTCTGAAAGATGACAGACAGGATCTGCAAGATCCTGTCTGCCATCTTTCAAAGATCTGCATACAAGTCCCTAGCGTTCCCCCTATGAACATCATAGGGAGAACGCTCGGGAATGTGAGTTTCCATCGGCGGCGCTAGACTCCTCTATAGGGAGTCTAGCACGGCCAATGGAAATTTTCGATCTGTCCCAAACAAGCGTTCGGCCGACCCGATCGTTTGGCGGCCGCCCGCTCATTCGGGCGATTTTGTCCTAACCAATCAGTTATTTAACATTTGAAAGCTAACATCTGATTAGTTGGGGCAAAATTAGCACCATTTTAAACGTTAAGAACTTTTATTAAATAACCCTGTATGTCCGCTCATTTTTTTTAACAATAGTTTTTTCTGTTTAACTATAGGATGGAGGGTAAATAAGCTAGGTCTGTTCTTCAGTAAAACTTGCAGGAGACAGGGTAGAACTTACCGCCAATCATTCCAGCACCGGAATCTCAGTCCCATCATGTATAAGATTAATATCTTTACAAAATAACACACTGTACACATTTGAACAACCTGTGTAACAATTGTGACAAACATAAAATAAAAATCAAATACAGTGAGAAATAACATATGCTATGGAACATTTCTTACCTGAAGTTCCATCATCCCAAGCCATGGAAAATCTGACTAGAACTGAAAAAATATCTGAGAATAAGGAGAGCCATACACAGTTAGATCAGGTGCACAATTAAAAACGATTGCGAACAATTTTACAATTTGTTTGATCGAAAATATTGATTAATGTATGGCTAGCCTTAAAATGTTCTCATGCTTGAGCAGAGATCATGCATGTAGCAACTATTAATAGCTGTCTAATGTAGCAAAATGGCACACATATTGCATATTGGTAACATTGTTGCTACTGAATATTTACAGAGGAACAAAACGACAACCACTACTTAGCTCTATGTATTTTAACATTAAAATAGTACAATAGACTAAAATCTTCTGACCTGACCAATCAAGGTTTGTGAAGCGAGAAAGCAGCTACCTGAAAGCACTTTGCTATCTTCTTATACTGTTAACATCTACATCACCTGGCTTTTCTTAACAATGATTGTAAACAAACCGTAGGTATGCAAGTTTCGGGTTTGTACACGTGGGTTAAATTTGATCCTATCTTAAGGTGCCCATACATTACAGCTTACTTGGCAGACCAATCAACGACATACAATCAATTTCGAGGGACCACCTTATTGGATCTTCTATGCAGCCAACATATACGTTTGTGAGGTCCCGTTTGTTACCATTCATTTTCCAATCGTATGTTGGTCGCAAAGAAGATCCGGAAAGGCGTTTCCTCTGAAATTGATTGTATGTCGTGGATCGGACTGTAGTCTGCTGAAATGTATGGATATGTTTATTTCATTCTTCATCCAATTTTGACAAAAAATTGGGTGAAAAAAACTTTTTAAAATGTTGATCTTTTTGGTGAATATCCAGGATCGAAGGCAAGTATATTTATCTTGCACACCATCCACCGTGGCTCAGTTGACAAGTCCCGACTGCTTCCTGGTTTAGTTTCACTATATCACGCATGTGCGATAATGCGCACTATGGTAAACTAAACCAGGAAGCGGTCTGCAATTTTTAACTAACCTGTTTGATGGCGTTAAAATCCAGTGATAAAACTAGCACAAACGCGATATCGAACCAAATGCACGGGTAGCGAACCGGTTAGCGCGACTTTAACTCCATATATTTTCCCAGCACTGGGTAAATCGGCCACATTGAATTTAAACCTCGTTGAATAAGGCAGCATAGGTCAGGTTTTATGTTATATATATTTCTATTAGAAAAAAATATTTACCACCCTATTTCACTTATTTTAAACCCAGTAAACACACATCCATTGTATATGCATTTCAAGTGCGCAGAAATGTGGCAATCAAAGAGGATCATTCAATTGCTGGACAGCGGTTTAAATGAGAGATAGTGAGATTGGGAAGGGGGACACCTAATCAATATATTAATATAATAAAGAAGTTAAATGACAAGTTAAGTATAAGTGTTATATCCTTTAAAGTAAACGTAGACTTCCACACGGGTATGTATATATATATATATATAGATTCACACACAGTGGTGCAATCTTTTGAGTTTCCTGCCCAACCAGGATAAACTTGGTTCTACAATAAAGACTGCATTTCCAGCTTCCAGCTTTCTTATCTCGGACACACCTGCTGCAGAAATGTGCTTCAAAGGGATCCTTGGCTATTGATAAATTTTCCTGCTTGATATCAGAACCCTAGCACTGTATATTATTAATGATCCTTTTCCTTACAGACATTCTTGGCCTTTTGGTGTTGCATGAAATCACAGAGAATTCCTGTCAGTTCTGCTTTATATAGAGAGGAAGGCAGGTTGCTTGGAATTAGCAATGCTTCATACTGGCCAAATGGGAGTTGCTTGCAGATACTGTAAGTTCAGTGTCCTAAGCCTTTACATTCTTTAAAATAAGCAGCTGATATTCTAACTAGAAACATAAGGAATGAATACACAGCTGTAATAGTCCATCCCTTGTAAGTAGCAATTCATTCATAGTAAAGCAAATTGCACATCAAATATTGTAGCAAGAAAGTGACTTAACCAACTGTTCATTTTAAATCCCAAATTTGGAGACACTTTTACAGACAGATACAATGGGAATAAACACACACTTTAATCCATCTTGTTCGGAGCAACGATCCCCGAACGAGCGGCAATTTCGGCCGATAAAGTGCCCATACACGGGCCAATTATCGGCCGAAATGGGCGTACACATCGTGCGTTGCGGGTCAACCCCAATGTGTGTGTCTATTCTGTCTATTCATGCCTCCAACCAATCCTTATTATTTATTGAAACTTTTCTGCTTCCTGTGATACATAAATTGTCTGACTGCATATTATCATTTATACATTGCCGCTGCCTCCTCCATTTGATAAAGATCTTGTTTACACTGCATCTGTAGCAACCAATCAGAAAAGTACAGTGGAAATCTTTGCATCTGATCACATGTAAACGTCATAGACTGACATCATTCTTTAGCTGTTAAAGTTGATTGTTTAGCACTGTGGCTGGGTAGAGAACTGGTAATTAAAGGGGGCCATCGTATCGTATATGGCTGATCATGCAATTGTCTGCCAATTTCCAACCCTACTGAAAAATCAGAATTTTTTTTACCAGACCAATCCCGATCATACGTGTATGGCCCCATTTATTTATACAAATGCAAATACAACATTTTCCAGAAATGGTTGTGAAAACACCTGATCGTATGAGATTCTTTGGTTTGATGTTAGAATTTCTTTGTCCTATTTTCTCAAGATCCCCACTGAATTACTGCTGGAAAGTCACAATGAATTTAATTGTTATTTAAATGTTATTTTTAATTATGTCCAGACAAAGGACCATTCTAATAAAACACTGAAATGGAAAGTTGCCATTTTTTAGTTTCAATGGCTCTTGTCTTTGTGACACACTTTTTTCTGCCTTTAAGTCTGAAGCCCCACTGCAATGATGCAGTGATTATGGTTTTTCTAATAGGTTTCTGTGTGTTTATCTGTGTTTGTATGTACTTTCTAAACCCCAGCTTGCATCTACTACATGGTCCTAATAGTCAGTGAAATGCATATGTGATCCGCACCAAGCATGGTGATAGCATGCATTTTGATATCAGATTTGCCCTGGCAGTGGTGCCTGAGATATTTCTGACCCTTAGCATGCGGATTGCAAAATGTGAACTGAATTTTTTACTTTTCAAGGAAATCTAATGTTTATTAAAGTTGATCGTTCGAATGGGCTGCACAATTGGTCACTGACGAAATGTTTGCCGCAGACCATTTATATTCGATGGCTGATTTTTTTGACCCAGCCAAATATTCGGCGGCACTTTTTTGGCTACGACAGACTGATATGGGTCAAGCCTTATCCAATTTCCAAACATGTGCAATGATCCTGACAGGCAGAACTCTGAGGTGCACTACTAATTACCTGTGCCACAGCAGGTGAGTAAATTCAATCATGTAAAGTTCATAAGTAGGCACACTCACTTAAGTCTTCAAGAAATATTCATTTATTCTAGTGCTGAAAAACAAAAACGCCAAATATACACACAACGTTGTGTGTATATTTGGCGTTTTGTTTTTCAGCACTAGAATAAATGAATATTTCTTGAAGACTTAAGTGAGTGCCTACTTATGAACTTTCAGGTCAAGCCTTAGCCTAAGTCACATAAATTTCAGACGATCATGTGGTTTTATCTGGACCAGCGATCTGTCATGGCAAAATATAGTTGGTGGCTATTTTTGCTGCAGCCAAGGATATTTTGACTGGGTGACTGATTAATGACAGGTTGATTGGGTTGAAATAGCATTACCAAGCCTAAATCAAGAGTCTTGGTCCTCCAGGTTTTATAAAAACCACAACTGCAGAGAACACACAAGGCTGCTCTAAGGACTAGGCCACACTGCTGTGTTTTCTAAATGTGGGTGGCCACTTTGCATGCACTGCTCTACAATCCCTTTTCGGAGTGCATGGGATCACCCTTTTTTGCAGGTCGCCTCCGATAACGGACTGTTGCACCTATCGTACCACAAATGGTAACACATGTGAAATGCGTGTGTGCTTTTTGTGCGTGTTGCTGTCCGGCATAGTATGGCCTCATCCTTTGCAAATGCTAATAACTGGCTAGAAGAGTAAAAAATAAACATTCAGGGTCAAGTCGATTTCAGCTCCAGGTGTATTCTGATTAGCTGAAGTTGAAAATCCCTGCAAAAGTTCCCACAATCAGAATATCACTTAGGCTGGGTACTGTAAAGCTTCATTCACACATGCAATCGTAGGTGCTGACTTGCAGTGCACGATATGTATGCATGGATGTACGGTTGGGGCTCGTTGCCTAATTTGCCAGGTGGATCTTCAATGAGCCCTGACCGAATGCCTTTTTTTCCGCTAACAAAGTGACCATGCACGGCATGATTATCGTTCGAAACAGCCGTGCATACGCATCGTGTGTCGCGGTCCGTTCTTTGCTGGGAATTCACAACAAACTGACCGCTCGCTTGGTTGGCTGGGACAAATATCTTACTGTGTGTACCCAGCCTTTAGCTGCTGCAAATTGGTCTATAGTACAAGCACCCACCTTACCTGTATCGCTAAAATTCTCAACCACTAGGTGGCACTGGGCACATAATGCACTATTGGATTTAGTTTTTCTACTGAGATGTGAAATGGGTTCTGGTCTCCAGTCCAAGCAGCTGATATCCCATTACATGTTACATCACATTGATTCCCCGTATGTTACAATCACTTATCCATATCGTTATGTTTATTTCAACACACCCAGAGTATATATTTTATAGTGCTATTTATGGTTTTCTGTGTGGGTTATTGTAGGTTAGATCTATTAAAGTATTTTATTCATGGATGCTTTTGTATCACCCGGTCTATGTATTTAACTCCTGTTGTATTTCCCATAATATATACCAGTTGAATTCAGTGGGTTACTTCTTTGGGTTTCAGCCTCTCTGATCCCTTTCCCAAGTGTCTTTTATGTGTAATAGTACCCACAGCAACTACATTCCTTAGATGTATTTACTATTTTTTTTAGGGTATTTATGCACCAGTATATAGATTATATTATTAAATGGCAACTGTGGTCTCCAATTCTTCCAAACTAGTAAGAATTATATAAAAAGCATTCCTTTGTACCTTCAAAAACCTAAATCACATCTATAGATAAAATGTATGAGAAGTTGTTGCTGGAAAGGTTCAGCTATTTTACTTCCTGGTTGAACACTTCCTGTTTTCAGTCATGTGACCAGCTTGTAGTCATGTGACCAGCCTCTGCCTGCATTAATAGGCTCTCCTTCTCAACTGTCAATTTTTTCCCCAGGTACTTTGTGATTTCTCCAGGATTAAGTCTTAACTGAGCATGCTTCTCTCCCGGGGTGGACGGGCGGGGCTGAGGTCTGGTGATGTCACTCAACCTACTGGAAGCAGGAAGCTTGAACATTCACCCCAATTTCTCACAGGCTCCAGCCAGAGATGTGATTGTTGGCTTATTTTAAAGGAAATAATGCAGACTTTCATTTAACCCTAACTTGTTTTAAGAACACGGTTGCCCTTTAATATTTAGGGGTCCAGTGTCTAATTCCAGCCATTCCCTGTTTAAGTACATTTAAAGAAACGTTAACGCTGAAGGTGGGGACAGGATAGACAAAATGATCTGAGTGAGAGTGTAAGACCACAACACAAACCCCTTAGACTAGTTAACTGATCAACCATTTCTGATTCCCAGCATTCTTAGCCAACAGCACCCAGAATCTGCTATTTTTGAGCTGCAGTCTGTTACATCTCAGATTGAAGAAAAACTTTCTATTTTCCCAGGAAATTCTCACTGTAAAGATGGTCAGATTAGTGGTGTGAAAGATGGAGAGACTGGCTCTATATTTAGTTAGCAGCCTTCCTGGTTTGTTTTATTCTTATTGTTGTTATTATTACTATCATCAAAAATCAGGCCAGAGTTATCATTAACTAACTGTAGTTAGTCCCACTGTTTATGTATAAATGTATAATATAACAGTTCTGTATGACATATGTGCAGTCCCACTGTTTATGTATCAATGTATAATATAACAGTTCTATATGACATATGTGCAGTCCCACTGTTTATGTATCAATGTATAATATAACAGTTCTAAATGACATGTGTGCAGTGCCCACTGTTTATGTAAAAATGTACACGTTCCATATGATATATATACAGTGCCCAGTGTTAATATATAAATGTAAAATATGTACAATATAACTGTTCTATAGGACATATGTGCAGTTCCCTCTGTCTCTGTATAAATGCACAACAGTTCTATATGGTATATGTGCAGTCCCACTGTTTATGTATCAATGTATAATATAAGTACTTTCTGATATATATATATATATATATATATATATATATATATATATATATATTTGCAGTGCCCAGTGTTAATATATAAATGTACAATATAACAGTTCTATAGGACATTTGTGCCCTGTAGAAATGTGCAACAGTTTTATATATGTGCAGTGCCAACCGTGTAAGTTTAAATGTACAATATAACAGTTCTGTATGATATAGCCTGCTATGTGTGCACTTTTGATGCAGAAATGTACAATATAGCAGTAATAAGTAATATAGTCTACTGTGTCCACTGTTAATAATAAATGTACAGTGTAACAGATCCATACATATACTCTGTGTGCACTGAAACATACAATATAACAATTATGTATAAAGTGTATATAGTCTATACACTTCAAGTATAGACTACAAGTGATATAGTCTGCTATGTGTGCACTTTTAATTTAGAAATGTACAATATAACAGAAATGTGTAATATAATCTTATATGTCCACTGTTAATGTAGAAATGTACAATAAAACAATTCTGTATATAGTGTGCAGTATCCACTGATTACTTATTAATATACAATATAACAATTCTATATAATATAGTTTACTATGTGTCAACTTCTAATGTATAAATGTACAATATAACAATTCTGTATATAGTGTGCAGTATCAACTGTTTATAACATGTAGAAATGTGCAATATAACAGAAATGTGTAATATAATCTTATATGTCCACAGTTAATGTAGAAATGTAGAATAAAACAATTCTGTATATAGTGTGCAGTATCCACTGATTACGTATTAATGTACAATATAACAATTCTATATAATATAGTTTACTATGTGTCAGCTTCTAATGTATAAATGTACACTATAACAATTCTGTATATAGTGTGCAGTATCAACTGTTTAGTACATTTCTATATAATATAGTGTACTAAGTGTCCACTATTAATGTAAAAATGTACAATATAACAGCGCTACACAATATAGTCTGCTATGTGTGCAATTTTATGTAAAAATGTACAATACAATTGTAATATGTAATATAGTCTACTGTGCCCACTTTTAATACAAAAATATTAAATGTAACAGTTCTATATAATATAGTTTTCTGTGTCCATTGTTAATGTAAAAAATGTACAATATACCAATTCTGTATAGTGTGCAGTGCCCACTGATTATGTATACATGTAAAATATAACAGTTCTATATGATGCAGCCTTCAGCTCAATAAAATATAGTTTTGTGTCCACTGTTAATGTCAAAATATACAATATATCAATTCTGTGTATAGTGTGCAGTGCCCACTGTTAATGTAGAAATGTACAGTAAAACAATTCTGTACATAGTGTGCAATGTACACGGTTAATGTACAAAATGCACAATATAACAGTTCTGTATATGGTGTGCTGTCTGTATAAAAATAATGGCTTCACAATGTCTATTAATGGAATGTATGGTTGGAAAAAAAGTTACTGGGAGCAACAAATAGAATGTTCTCCCCTCTACCTATACACACACCCTCTACCTATATATACACCCTCTACCTAAACATACACACTCTACTTACACATACACATACCCTCTACCTATTCATACACTCTCTACCTAAACATACACACTCTACTTACACATACACACACCCTCTACCTATACATACATCCTCTACCTAAACATGCACACTCTACTTACACATACACACACCCTCTACCTATATATACAAACTCTACCTATACATACACCCTCTACCTTAACATACACACTCTACTTACACATACACACACCCTCTACCTATATATACAAACTCTACCTATACATACACCCTCTACCTTAACATACACACTCTACTTACACATACACACACCCTCTACCTATACATACACCCTCTACCTATATATACACCCTCTACCTATACATATACCCTCAACTTACACATACACACACCCTCTACCTATACATATACCCTCTACTTACACATACACACACCCTCTACCTATACATACACCCACTAACTATATATACACCCTCTATCTATACATACACCCTCTACCTAAACATACACACTCTACTTACACATACACATACCCTCTACCTATACATACAGCCTCTACCTAAAGATACACACTCTACTTACACATACACACACCCTCTACCTATATATACACCCTCTACTTATACGTATACCCTCTACCTATACATACACCCTCTAACTATACATACATACATACATACACCTTCTACCTACACATACACCCTCTACCTATACATACAAGTGGCCAATAGAAATCTACAGAATACAACACACCACTGGGAACCACAGTTCGGGATCGGTATGGCAGCTCTGTGATTTCACCTTTTGTACATGTAAAGGCTGTCTTGTTTATTTTCCTTTCCCTCTCTTTGTATGGATATGTTTAGTTGTGTGTGCAAATCAATACACACAAACACACAAAGTATTATAAAATTATTACAGTGTATGCAGCGTATATATATATATATATATATATATATATATATATATATATATATACACAAACACACTTTAATCCATCTTGTTCGGAGCAACGATCCCCGAACGAGCGGCAATTTCGGCCGATAAAGTGCCCATACACGGGCCAATTATCGGCCGAAATGGGCGTACACATCGTCGTTGCGGGTCAACCCCAATGTGTGTGTTCTATTCTGTCTATTCATGCTCCAACCAATCCTTATTATTTATTGAAACTTTTCTGCTTCCTGGATACATAAATTGTCTGACTGCATATTATCATTTATACATTGCCGCTCCCTCCTCCATTTATAAAATCTTGTTTACACTGCATCTGTAGCAACCAATCAGAAAGTACAGTGGAAATCTTTGCATCTGATCACATGTAAACGTCATAGACGGACATCATTCTTTAGCTGTTAAAGTTGATTGTTTAGCACTGTGCTGGGTAAGAACTGGTTTAAAGGGGGCCATCGTATCGTATATGGCTGATCATGCAATTGTCTGCCAATTTCCAACCCTACTGAAAAATCAGAATTTTTTTTACCAGACCAATCCCGATCATACTGTATGGCCCCATTTATTTATACAAATGCAAATACAACACTTTCCAGAAATGGTTTGAAAACACCTGATCGATAAGATTCTTTGGTTTGATGTTAGAATTTCTTGTCCTATTTTCTCAAGATCCCCACTGAATTACTGCTGGAAAGTCACAATGAATTTAATTGTTATTTTAATGTTATTTTTAATTATGTCCAGACAAAGGACCATTCTAATAAACACTGAAATGGAAATTTGCCTTTTTTAGTTTCAATGGCTCTTGTCTTTGTGACACACTTTTTTCTTGCCTTTAGTCTGAAGCCCCACTGCATGATGCAGTGATTATGGTTTTTCTAATAGGTTTCTGTGTGTTTATCTGTGTTTGTATGTACTTTCTAAACCCCAGCTTGCATCTACTACATGGTCCTAATAGTCAGTGAAATGCATATGTGACCGCACCAAGCATGGTGATAGCATGCATTTTGATATCGATTTGCCCTGGCACGTGGTGCCTGAGATATTTCTGACCCTTAGCATGCGGATTGCAAAATGTGAACTGATTTTTACTTTTCAAGGAAATCTAATGTTTATTAAAGTTGATCGTTCGAATGGGCTGCACAATTGGTCACTGACGAATGTTTGCCGCAGACCATTTATATTCGATGGCTGATTTTTTTGACCCAGCCAAATATTCGGCGGCACTTTTTTGGCTACGACAGACTGATATGGGTCAAGCCTTATCCAATTTCCAAACTGTGCAATGATCCTGACAGGCAGAACTCTGAGGTGCACTACTATTACCTGTGCCACAGCAGGTGAGTAAATTCAATCATGTAAAGTTCATAAGTAGGCACACTCACTTAAGTCTTCAAGAAATATTCATTTATTCTAGTGCTGAAAAACAAAAACGCCAAATATACACACAACGTTGTGTGTATATTTGGCGTTTTTGTTTTTCAGCACTAGAATAAATGAATATTTCTTGAAGACTTAAGTGAGTGTGCCTACTTATGAACTTTACATGGTCAAGCCTTAGCCTAAGTCACATAAATTTCAGACGATCATGTGGTTTTATCTGGACCCAGCGATCTGTCATGGCAAATATATTGGTGGCTATTTTTGCTGCAGCCAAGGATATTTTGACTGGTGACTGTTAATACAGGTTGATTGGGTTGAAATAGCATTACCAAGCCTAAATCAAGAGTCTTGGTCCTCCAGGTTTTAAAAACCCACAACTGCAGAGAACACACAAGGCTGCTCTAAGGACTAGCCACACTTGCTGTTTTTCTAATGTGGGTGGCACTTTGCATGCACTGCTCTACAATCCCTTTTCGGAGTGCATGGGATCACCCTTTTTTGCAGGTCGCCTCCGATAACGGACTGTTCACCTATCGTACCACAAATGGTAACACATGTGAAATGCGTGTGTGCTTTTTGTGCGTGTTGCTGTCCGGCATAGTATGGCCTCATCCTTGCAAATGCTATAACTGGCTAGAAGAGTAAAAAATAAACATTCGGTCAGTCGATTTCAGCTCCAGGTGTATTCGATTAGCTGAAGTTGAAAATCCCTGCAAAAGTTCCCACAATCAGAATATCACTTAGGCTGGGTACTGTAAAGCTTCTTCACACATGCAATCGTAGGTGCTGACTTGCAGTGCACGATATGTTGCATGGATGTACGGTTGGGGCTCGTTGCCTAATTTGCCAGGTGGATCTTCAATGAGCCCTGACCGAATGCCTTTTTTTTCCGCTAAACAAGTGACCATGCACGGCATGATTATCGTTCGAAACAGCCGTGCATACGCATCGTGTGTCGCGGTCCGTTCTTTGCTGGGAATTCACAACAAACTGACCGCTCGCTTGGTTGCTGGGACAAATATCTTACTGTGTGTACCCACCTTTAGCTGCGCAAATTGGTCTATAGTACAAGCACCCACCTTACCTGTATCGCTAAAATTCTCAACCACAGGTGGCACTGGGCACATAATGCACTATTGGATTTAGTTTTTCTACTGAGATGTGAAATGGGTTCTGGTCTCCAGTCCAAGCCTGATATCCCATTACATGTTACATCACATTATTCCCCGTATGTTACAATCACTTATCCATATCGTTATGTTTATTTCAACACACCCAGAGTATATATTTTTATGTGCTATTTTGGTTTTCTTGTGGGTTATTGTAGGTTAGATCTATTAAAGTATTTTATTCATGGATGCTTTTGTATCACCCGGTCTATGTATTTAACTCCTGTTGTATTTCCCATAATATATACCAGTTGAATTCAGTGGGTTACTTCTTTGGGTTTCAGCCTCTCTGTCCTTTCCCAGTGTCTTTTATGTGTAATAGTACCCACAGCAACTACATTCCTTAGATGTATTTACTATTTTTTTTAGGGTATTTATGCACCAGTATATAGATTATATTATTAAATGGCAACTGTGGTCTCCAATTCTTCCAAACTAGTAGAATTATATAAAAAGCATCCTTTGTACCTTCAAAAACCTAAATCACATCTATAGATAAAATGTATGAGAGTTGTTGCTGGAAAGGTTAGCTATTTACTTCCTGGTTGAACACTTCCTGTTTTAGTCATGTGACCAGCTTGTAGTCATGTGACCAGCCTCTGCCTGCATTAATAGGCTCTCCTTCTCAACTGTCAATTTTTTCCCCAGGTACTTGTGATTTTCTCCAGGATTAAGTCTTAACTGAGCATGCTTCTCTCCCGGGGTGGACGGGCGGGGCTGAGGTCTGGTGATGTCACTCAACCTACTGGAAGCAGGAAGCTTGAACATTCACCCCATTTCTCACAGGCTCCAGCCAGAGATGTGATTGTTGGCTTATTTTAAAGGAAATATGCAGACTTTCATTTAACCCTAACTTGTTTTAGAACACGGTTGCCCTTTAATATTTAGGGGTCCAGTGTCTAATTCCAGCCATTCCCTGTTTAAGTACATTTAAAGAAACGTTAACGCTGAAGGTGGGGACAGGATAGACAAAATGACTGAGTGGAGTGTAAGACCACAACACAACCCCTTAGACTAGTTAACTGATCAACCATTTCTGATTCCCAGCATCTTAGCCAACAGCACCCAGAATCTGCTATTTTTGAGCTGCGAGTCTGTTACATCTCAGATTGAAGAAAAACTTTCTATTTTCCCAGGAAATTCTCACTGTAGATGGTCAGTTAGTGGTGTGAAAGATGGAGAGACTGGCTCTATATTTAGTTAGCAGCCTTCCTGGTTTGTTTTATTCTTATTGTTGTTATTATTACTATCATCAAAAATCAGGCCAGAGTTATCATTAACTAACTGTAGTTAGTCCCACTGTTTATGTATAAATGTATAATATAACAGTTCTGTATGACATGTGCAGTCCCACTGTTTATGTATCAATGTAAATATACAGTTCTATATGACATATGTGCAGTCCCACTGTTTATGTTCAATGTATAATATAACAGTTCTAAGGACATGTGTGCAGTGCCCACTGTTTATGTAAAAATGTACACGTTCCATATGATATATTATACAGTCCCAGTGTTAATATATAAATGTAAATATGTACAATATACTGTTCTATAGGACATATGTGCAGTTCCCTCTGTCTCTGTATAATGCACAACAGTTCTATATGGTATATGTGCAGTCCCACTGTTTATGTATCAATGTATAATATAGTTCTATCTGATATATATAATATATTATATATATATATATATATATATTTGCAGTGCCCAGTGTTAATATATAAATGTCAATATAACAGTCTATAGGACATTTGTGCCCTGTAGAATTTTGCAACAGTTTTATATATGTGCAGTGCCAACCGTGTAAGTTTAAATGTACAATATAACAGTTCTGTATGATATAGCCTGCATGTGTCACCTTTTGATGCAGAAATGTACAATATAGCAGTAATAAGTAATATAGTCTACTGTGTCCACTGTTAATATAAATGTACAGTGTAACAGATCCATACATATACTCTGTGTGCACTGAAACATACAATATAACAATTATGTATAAAGTGTATATATCTATACACTTCAAGTATACTACAAGTGATTAGTCTGCTATGTGTGCACTTTTAATTTAGAAATGTACAATATAACAAAATGTGTAATATAATCTTATATGTCCACTGTTAATGTAGAAATGTACAATAAAACAATTCTGTATATAGTGTGCTATCCACTGATTACTTATTAATATACAATATAACAATTCTATATAATATAGTTTACTATGTGTCACTTCTATGTATAAATGTACAATATAACAATTCTGTATATAGTGTGCAGTATCAACTGTTTATAACATGTAGAATGTGCAATATAACAGAAATGTGTATATAATCTTATATGTCCACAGTTAATGTAGAAATGTAGAATAAACAATTCTGTATATAGTGTGCAGTATCCACTGATTACGTTTAATGTACAATATAACAATTCTATATAATATAGTTTACTATGTGTCAGCTTCTAATGTATAAATGTACACTATAACAATTCTGTATATAGTGTGCAGTATCAACTGTTTAGTACATTTCTATATAATATAGTGTACTAAGTGTCCACTATTAAGTAAAAATGTACAATATAACAGCGCTAACAACATATAGTCTGCTATTGTGCAATTTTAGTAAAAATGTACAATACAATGTAATTGTAATATAGTCTACTGTCCCACTTTTAATACAAAAATATTAAATGTAACGTTTCAATAATATAGTTTTCTGTGTCCATTGTTAATGTAAAAAATGTACAATATACCAATTCTGTATAGTGTGCAGTGCCCACTGATTATGTATACATGTAAAATATAACAGTTCTATATGATGCAGCCTTCAGCTCAATAAAATATAGTTTTGTGTCCACTGTTAATGTCAAAATATACAATTACAATTCTGTGTATAGTGTGCAGTGCCCACTGTTAATGTAGAAATGTACAGTAAAACAATTCTACATAGTGTGCAATGTACACGGTTAATGTACAAAATGCACAATATAACATTCTGTATATGGGTGTGCTGTCTGTATAAAAATAATGGCTTCACAATGTCTATTAATGAATGTATGTGGAAAAAAAGTTACTGGGAGCAACAAATAGAATGTTCTCCCCTCTACCTATCACACACCCTCTACCTATATATACACCCTCTACACTAAACATACACACTCTACTTACACATACACATACCCTCTACCTATTCATACACCCTCTACCTAAACATACACACTCTACTTACACATACACACACCCTCTACCTATACATACACCCTCTACCTAAACATGCACACTCTACTTACACATACACACACCCTCTACTTATACAAACTCTACCTATACATACACCCTCTACCTTAACATACACACTCTACTTACACATACCACACCCTCTACCTATATATACAAACTCTACCTATACATACCCCCCTACCTTAACATACACACTCTACTTCACATACACACACCCTCACCTTACAACATACACACCCCTACCAAACATGCCCACCTACTTACACATACACGCTCTACCTATACATACACCCTCTACCTATATATACCCCGTACCTATACATACACCCTCTACCTAAAACTAACACACTCTACTTACACACACACACCCTTTACCTTACATACACCCTCTGCCTAACATACACACTCTACCTATATATACACCCTCTACTTAAACATACACACACCCTCTACCTAACATACTCACCCCTCTACCTATATATACACCCTCTACTATACATACACCCTCTACCTAAACATACACACTCTACTTACACATACACACACCCTCTACCTATACATACTCCCTCTACCTATATATACACCATCATCTATCATACATACACCCTCTACTTACATACTTACACATACACACCCCCTCTACCTATATGTACACCCTCTATCTATACATAAACCCTCTACCTAAACATACACACTCTACTTTCACATACACCCTCTACTTATAACTACCCCCTCTAACTTACATACATACACTTTCTACCTACAGAACATCCTCTACCATATATACAACACCCTCTACCTATACATATACCCTCTACTTACACATACACATACCCTCTACTTATACATAAACCCTCTACCTATATATACACCCTCTATCTATACATACACCCTCTACCTAAACATACACTCTACTTACACATACACATACACCCTCTACCTATACATACACCCTCTACCTAAACATACACCACTCTACGTACACTGCATACATACACCCTCTACTTATACATACACCCGCTACTTATACATACACACCTCTAACTATACATACATACACCTTCTACATACACATACAACCCTCTACCTATTCATACAGCCTCTACCTAAAGATACACACCCTACTTACACATACACACCCCCTCTACCTATACATACACCCCCACCTATATACAACACCCTCTACCTATACATATACCCTCAACTTACACATACACACACCCTCTACCTATACATATACCCTCTACTTACACATACACACACCCTCTACCTATACATACACCCTCTAACTATATATACACCCTCTTCTATACATACACCTCTACCTAAACATACACACTCTACTTACACATACACATACCCTCTACCTATACATACAGCCTCTACCTAAAGATACACACTCTACTTACACATACACACACCCTCTACCTATATATACACCCTCTACTTATACGTATACCCTCTACCTATACATACACCCTCTAACTATACATACATACACCTTCTACATACACATACACCCTCTACCTATACATAAGTGGCCAATAGAAATCTACAGAATACAACACACCACTGGGAACCACAGTTCGGGATCGTATGGCAGCTCTGTGATTCACCTTTTGTACATGTAAAGGCTGTCTTGTTTATTTTCCTTTCCTCTCTTTGTATGGATATGTTTAGTTGTGTGTGCAAATCAATACACACAAACACACAAAGTATTATAAATTATTACAGTGTATGCAGCGTATATATATATATAATGTATATATATATATATATATATATATATATATATATATATATATATACATTCCCTTTTTTCCCAAAAGTATTAAAAAAAGGACACGCTACACACTACTACACAAATATACAAATACCTGTGTGTGTTTGTGTCTTGAATGAACATGAACATTCTTGAAATTCGATCGGTGCAGCTGTGACAGTGAATGAGGCTCCTGTGACACAATATTACAAATCCCATACACAGTTTATTGTTTGTGTTGCCCTCCTTGTTATAGATGTACACAGAAGGAAACACTGTTACCTTTACATTTTGTACAGTGCAGTGAAAATGAAATGGGGACCCACACAAACAGCCCCTCTTTATTACAGTCTATAGATGTCTGTTATACATATTACATATTGACTTTACACATAACTCATCCCCCCCAAATGTACAGTGACTTAAAGAAAGAAAAAACCCCCAACCACCAGGCAAATATTGCCAACAGACCCCGAAACACCATTAATACTGCCCATCTGATGGGTCTGGGGTCCAGTCATAACAAAAAATAGAAAGGAAGGGAAATAAATTAATAGAGCGAGTGAAAAGTGCCATGGGAATGCAAGTCCTCTCTTCTGATCCTCTGGGTGATAGGGTGTGATGGGTACACTGGGTGGCACACTGCCTGGGGGCTCAGACAGATACACTGAATCATCATCCTTAGGGAATGTCCAAGTGATGGAACCAGCTTCTCATTTCTCCCTCTATTTCATTGGCTCCTCTAATACACAGAGGGAATAAAAGCCTTATTGTGTGTGTGTGTGTGTGTGTGTGTGTTATAGAGTTAATAGAAGATTGATGTCATTTTCAGCGAGGGTTCTTTAAAAGTTTAATTAGGAAACCAAAACACAGTTTTTTCTTCCTCCCTTGTAGGTCCCTACCTATTGGGTTAGTGCAATGACTAACATGTTTAACCAGTTCACTGCCAGAGGACCAGAATCCATATGCACAGTCTGTTCTCACCCTTTTGTCCAATCACATCACACAGGGTTTGATATCCTGATAACTGACTTGCTGATGGTAATAAGATCCACTCCCAGAATGCATTGAGGAAGAGGCCATGGTATTAAAGGAGAAAACGAATTCTTTCCTGTCATTCATAGTAGGAGACTGGGAATGGTACCTGGGGATACCTGTATGGCAACAAGGAGAGCATGTCAGACACACAGACAATTAGATAAAAATACAATTAATACTGGTGTTGTTAATACTACTACTACTACTAATAATAATGATAATAATCATCATCATATAATAAAATATGTTTCCCTAATAATTTAAGATGCAATATAAA